>CM066915.1:8425112-8837991 GCA_033964015.1 Scolanthus callimorphus
TTTTCACTGAAAACATGGCGAAAGATTTCGTAATCTGCAAATTCGTGGCGTAGCAAAATATTCATTAAAAATATTTTGCTACGCCACGAATTTGCAGAATACGAAATCTTTCGCCATTTTTACTGAAATAACATTGGGCATATCTCTAGAGAAGCAACGTATTAGATGCCCTGCGAGCAGAGGCTACTTTTTATCTCCCTGCATTTTGTGTTTTTCAACTACGCAAAAGTAGCCTCTGCACACAAATGTCATTTCTCTGTCACGCATGTGTGAGAAAATGGCGTGAGCTTGGAGAAACTGGTCGATCAAGTCTGTGCGTGAGCAAGAAAATAGGCAATTTATCTGGCTCGTTCTGTAGGTACCGGAGCTGACCGGAGCACAGTATACGTAATTCAATAGAGACAATGGACTCGAGACAAAGGACTCCAAGTAACACAAAGAACGAAGCTAACACAGAATACAATAGTCTCCGGTACCTACAGAAAGACCCATTTATCTGCTGTACAACAATCACTTTTTGTTGCCTTAAAATGGCTCGTTTACTCAATTTAAAGGCTCTTAAACGCTGCTCTGATACTCATTCTAAAGTTTGTTTTTGAGAATTCGTTGGAGATCGTTTTATTTTCTATAGAAATTTGATCAAAATGTTGTGTGTTGGTCATTGAACAAGAAATCACTCGTGAAAGCGCGCACTGTTTTCAAAGCAAAAACACTGACACCATTCTTGTAAAACCAGCCAAACCAGTCAAGTACGTGACCCACGATCCTGGACGAGGTTGTGACATTTGTGTGCAGAGGCCACTTCAAGAAGTGGCCTCTGCTAGGGAACGTGTTAGACAGCTTGACATGCAATAATCGGTAAATCTTTCTGAGCTGTTATGGTATAATCGTATCTTTATTTGTAAGGGTTCCGTGAGTTGAGAAACATCTTTTCGTATGAATAACACGAGGAAAATTGAGTCTATTGGCAAATTATCATTACCATGTTATCACCTTTACTTATGCCAATTTACCAGGCAATCGTTACTATATGAAGTATTTTGGTCAATCGTCTTTCAATATTTGCAACCGCGTTGCGCAAGGGAAACGAGAGTCTTTCGTTCAAGCTCGTTCAGGATGGGAGCTCAGACACTTAAGGGAAGAGGTCAAAACAAATGAAATCGGGCTGGACCCAATTTGGGGGAGGAAGGGTAGGGCCAGCTGCCTTACCACCTAAACTTTTCCAAAAAGTCAATATTTAAAAATGTTCTTTTTTAAATAGCTTCTTAGTCATAAAACCAACAATCCGCAATGTCCTAATATTTCGTTTAATGCATTCAGATTTGGGCCAGCCCTAGGAAAGAAGTTAGGTGTTCAATATCAGAGGGGCTGGGGTGGTACCAGGCGGCGACCGTTACCTCTCTGGCCTAAATTGGGTCCCTATCTGGGCATGTGTTTTGACCTGCTCCCTAAAGTGAGCAAAAATTGGGTATGCAACCATCTTACCATCCCCACTAACATATCTCTGCCTCAAGTTTACCTCTAAACAACCAAGCAGACGAGCACTAGAGTAATTTACCAGCTTTTGGACGACCAAAGTAAACATTTCAACTTTGTAAAGAACAATCAATCGAGGCACTGCCAGTAGAATTTATAAATATAAGCGACAACTTTTCCATGGCGGTTTAAAAGCGCTACATCCAGAAATTATCAGCTGAAATCCTCAGTGCCGAAACTCACGAGGCACCATCTTAAAAAAAACGCAAGGAACAAACCATGTGTCCTACCTCCGCTTTGGGATTTCGTTACCACCGAAAATCTGGGTGACACGTGACCAGCACTTTCTCTCCCCTAGCCCTGACGCACGAGGATGCATGATAGCTATGACGTCACTGAACCAGACCACCTCAACTAAAACGCGCCATGAAGGGTTGGATTCCACCCCAACTACTGTCTAGAACATAATGATGCACAATGACTTCACTAAGCCATGACTTCATTGTAGTCTGGGAAACGCATACTAAACGACATTATAAAAGGAGTAGAGCATCAAGGCTATATCTGCTACGTCAACTTAAGATCGCATGTACTGATAAAGAACTGCTCTATTTTTAACATCACATGTATCCGCCCGTTAGCAAATACGCATGTCAGGTTTTCCAGTATTCACATGACAGTCTGTAAATACTGTCTCCAGGCTGGGAAACAGGAATTCTCTTTCTGTTCGGATATCGGTCGAAACTGGTTCATATTGAGAGTTGTACGACTTTCGGATGAGACAATAAACCGAGGTCCCGTCTCGCCTTTACAACTCTACCCGGGGACGTTGAAGAACCACTTGGGACGCAATAAACCCTCTGGTAGTGACCAACCTCAGTGTCTGTGCTTATGACCGCTTGGCTGCCAGTGGCGCCGTTGGGACCCAGCGCAATTCAGCTTACGAGCTGCCAGTCTGGGGAGTCAGTCGCAAACATTTTATACCCTGAATTTGACGTACAAAATCACAGAAACGATTCACTCCGTGCGTAAATAATCAAAGGGGATTTCTATTCTCTGTATGTTGGAAGATATGGTCCCCTTCATGATGCAAATAATTTCACATGATAATACCATGTAGTCGAGGCTCACAAAATGTGCAATGAAAGATTTTTTTGCATATTTTGCAAAGAAAATGTGCTGTATTGACAATGTCATTGAGAGTTTCCAGAAACATCCTTTAGAAATGAGTACACAGGGAAGTACCTCAACCAAGAGCTTCAACAAATTTAACCTAATTTTATTTGAATGTAGCAAAGTAGAAATATCCGAGGTGTTAGCACTTGAAATAGTGGATTTCTTGGGGTACGCAATGTAGTCACGTGACAAGCTATGACTTCATAGTCACCTGTGCAATGTGGTCATAAGACATCCTAATTGATTTGGTGACGTCATGATAACATTCAAGTGAGCTTTTAGGGTAACGTGTCTCGTCAATATACTGATAAGAATTGCATTCGCGGATATTGATGTGAGTAACAAAATTAAGAAGTGCGGATTAACACAATGTTCCCAACGTTCCAGACATTTGTCAATGGTTGCGTGTACGTGACGCAGAGAAAACCTTGTTGTGAAATAAGTTTAACTATATGTCGCGTATAATCTCAAGCACCTTCCATAATTCTTTTTTTCTGCATTTTTAAGACAATGCGGCAATGCACTTTGCTGAGCCGTGGTTACAACTTTGTCAATAATTGCAAGGGTCTTATTCTTTAACTTTAATTTCGACCAAGTCTCATTAAGGTAAGAGTTTTAAAGCCCAAAAATAAATTATTTTTAAATTAAAGTTCGTGTAACAATGTCTTTTATTAGAAATACATACCGATAAATAAATTACAATAATTTTGGAAACATAAAGTCTAAAGGTAGTAAAAATATCTTAAGAATATTAGGAAAATTAGTTTCCAAATTTTGTTGTGCTCTGTAGTTTTACAAATAGGAAATGTCTATATTCTCCAAGTTCAGTTCACCAGTTGTTGTAAATTAGTAATATTTGTTTTTCGATGACTAAATCAAATGTTATAGTTATACAAGCGTGCAATGACTATTTTGCAAATGAAATCCAATGGTACAAAACTCTTTAAACCGATTACCAAATATTCAAACGAAAACAAGGAAATTGGCGGCTTGACAATTTGCTAAGATATCGTGAGTAATACGAGTGACGATTTATGTGTCACGTCTTTTCCACCTTTTCGGACAGAATATGAACAACTTGAAGGTTACTATCGTAAGGTTAATATAAACTGTTAGCTAATGGCCACTAAATGCATGAGATTCACAATCGAGGTCGTGACATCATGCCTTAAAAGGCATATTATTAACCAACAAACATGTTTATATTCGGGTTAAAGGCGATCAGTTAGTGATTAATCCTTCCTCATCCCGCCAAAACGTGAATCAATTTTACGCAGACGGAAGGGGTTGTTTACCAAATTTTCTGAAAAATAAGCGTATCCTCGGCGTCATATGGTTAATTGATTATGGGCTTGAGGAAATATTTGGTAATATTGCTTTGGTGATACCTATAAATGTGAGCCTGTCGGCCCTCGTGAGATATAAAGCCATGTTCAACCACAAACTAATACGCATTAAAAACAGAAGACATTTTTCCTCGTAAAATCTTCTGTCTGCTTTCCTATGTCAAACTGACCCTGAAATGGAATACAGAAGCCTGGGATTTTATAACATCACAGCCTTCAGTAGTACGGCTACAAAATGTAAGTAATTTACGTGAGCTCTATATCTATACAACGATTCTTTTACTGCATTCATGTTAATATTCACATAGTGTTCTTGCGTAATTCGGACGCTTAGATGGAAGTATTTCAGTTAGGAATATCCGATGCCGAGGATTACCTCTGTTTTAAGGCCCAGGAAATGATTAGGGAAACAGACAAACACAGATTTCGGTTAAGCTTCTAAATGGGTCTTCCCAGGATTTAAGAGAGACAGACAGGCAAGCATGGTTTATCCATTGAATGCGGTTTAACACTCGTGTTCTTGTATGTCAAATTGGAGTGTTCTGTTCTCGTAAAAGGGTGACGTTAAGGGGATTTCAACGTGAATGCTATGTATTATTCATTATTGAAATCCAGTGAGAATCAGTTGTGAGAAAATCTAAATATTTTGTTAAAATATTTTGTTTTCGAAAAAGAGGTGGAGAGTAAAGGGAATTTGTACTGTAGAAATGGCATGCTTGCCATGGCACAAAACTTCGCCTTGTTAAAATCGGATAGCTCAGAAGTGTTGTTCAGTTCTGTTAATTTATATTTTATTTTCCAAAGTATAATACGTTATTTACTGCACGAGAAGCCAAAAAGTATATTTTACATGCTCTTTTTTTACATGAACCAAGCCTTTCTTATCTGATTCCAAGTAATTCCCTAACCCAATTATATAATATTATGTCGGAAAGATATTGATAGATAAACTAATATAGGTGTATTTCTCACAAATGCGCTAATTGCATTAGTTTTAAAACAATGCATTATTATGAAAGTCATTGTATATCACTTTATAGATGCCATGATATATACATGTATCCCTAATAAATGGCGTTCAAATCACATTTCTGACCGAACTTCGCACTGTTGTCACGTTTATCCGAGCTTTCTACTTACATATACACCTCTTAAGTAAGAGATATGTTAGTTTTCCGGCAATTCAATTAGCAGTAGATGGTACAGCTCAAACAAGCCGATTTCGATAAGACGATCCAAGTGCCTCCCCTGAAACTGCAACCAATATACAACACACTTACAAAAGAGAAATCTATACTGGATTAGCACGTAGGCTTAAAACTAATAACGACTTGAATACAAAAGTCAACTCTCTTTCTCTCTTATTTTTAGATTATATTTCCGGTGCTTCCAGGTTCATGATCACGTGACAGTGATTTTGATCGACACTACAATTTATGCAATTCAATAGGAAAATCCACATAGAATATTCCACATTCTAGATCAACTCGAAAAATGCATATGAACCTAATACCTCACGAAGATCTCCAAGTCTGATATCCCAAGATGATAATTAGTGTTTGATCTGTAAATTGAAGTATCAAATCCTAAGATTGACGGATATACCGCTAGCGTCGTGCGGAAGGAAAACCCACGATGAATCAGTCCAGTTTACCATCTGTCTTTGGATCCTATATTACATGTAACAATACACTGTTTAGCAGTAATGCGCTCCTTTTAATTTTTTCAACTTGAAAACTGTACCTTTTCGAATCCACGCCCTTCTTCGCATGCTTGAAAAAAAAGTCACGAACGTCGATTATAATTTAGTGGCTCCATCTAAAGTATAAACTAAAGTATAATTTTTTCAAATGATTCGTCCTCTTTAAAATCAGAGATGATATACCCTGCCCCTCGTACTACAGTAGCCATTTGTAGGAATTTAAATTTAGTAGGAAGGTTTAGTTTTAACTAAATATCATTTAGTACTACCTCTCTGAAAGCATGGTGGAGGGAATAGTATGCTGGATACACCGGCAGAAGCATTTATGTTAAACATTTATGTTGTGCCAACGAACTTTATTATTTATGGGATCTTTTTGGGATTTCATTTATATGTTTTTTTTGCTGGGTGTTGCCCAAATTTAATGCGATTTTGGTAGGCATGAATTTAACATCTTATTCGCACCGCCCCGAAATCCTTTCAGCGAAAAAAAAAAATTAAATGTATCAGGCGGAGCACAAAATTCGTTTCAACCTCATGATTTTCCAAATTACTAATCACATACCTTGATTGTTTAAATAGAGTTATACTCGGGCTAGAATTTAACGCCAAAACAATTAAAAACGGCTGATCAAAGTTTAGACTACACCATATCATACTGTTATCATAAATCTCGGTGAAAATAAAACAAACGCTGTTTAAGACCCCGCCTTAATTTGTTGCAATCAGAAGGGCCGAGATTGAATAAAACCAATAGACGATTTTGCCGATGTTATGCGCGCAACCGAAATGCATCTAACGATGCACCAAGCGACGCTAGGAACACGAGGGCCACTGCTAAAGAAAATTTCATATAGAAGTTTCACATAAAGCTAGAGAAAACACCAATAAAATAAATTGAATAAATAAGATATGCGTCAATATTCACACAAGATGTTTGAAACACTATCGTGAAATTACCTAGAGTGACATCTGAAAGACAAAACCAAGCGGAATCGTGCAGTCGTACCCGATCAAGTCAACGGTTAAAACGGACAAATGTAATAAGTGTTTTGCCGACGGTCGTCGCCCAGTTTCCTCCAAGACTGCAGCTTTCTTCCAGTATCATTACCGTCATGTTGTAGCTGGTACACGGTAAAAGCTTATACGTCGTACTTCATCCGTTCCCTGGCGATTTTGAAACGCAGGAGCACAGTAGATGGTAGTGCTTACTTCAAGGAAAAAATTAGTGTCGGCCATCGCGGTTCGGCGACTCAGCACAGACTTCGTCACTACAAACCTCGTGATTCGGAAAATTACTCTCAGCACTTCCACTATCAGCCATAAACTTTTGTGTCATTTGGAAAAGTTTAGTGACGAATTTCTAGCATTTTATATACCTACATGTAAAACTTTATAAGAAGTGCATGAGAAGCTTGAGGAGCTTTCATCTCTCATACAGGCTATATATGGAGGCAGCATTATGACTGACTTGGCTATTTTTAGAAGCAGTTTTCTATTGTGTTCTAAATTCCAAGTCTGATTCTCTTTAAGGGCTCAAAAATCTTCATTTGGTAGGATATTGTTGGTTCTTTTTGTAACACTCACGCGCATCGGCTATCTTGTAATGAGCCTGCGATCTCAAATGCAGTCAGCGGAGTTAAGTGTTTCAAAGATGGCGGGAAATTTACAATATGAAATGATTGATAAAAAGTCAGGATTTAACCGAATCGAATTTTTTTTCACAGAAGCTCATTACTTGATTAGAGGATTTTGCTCAAAAAGCATTAGAAGCACTTTAATGTTTAGAGTGGGTTATTTTAGCCAGACTTCTTGCCTTGCCACAACTGACGGACCTACGTTGAACAATAGAGAACTGTTTCTAAAAATAGCTTGGTCAGTCAAAACGCTGCCTCAAGAATGTATCTCATACATGTATCTTATACATGTATCTTATACATTTGCCTTTGTGTTCACTTTAGCACTGGCCCTCGCTGGTTTGCGCAAACAACATCGTGGAAACCGTCAAAACCGAAGCGAATCCTTTGAATGAAAAATAAATGTCATGCTTCTCTTGATTTGTTTCGACAGATATGAACTCGACCACCGCATCCGAGGATAAGAGTGCAAACAAGACTCTTCCGGTATGCCTATCACGCCTGACCTCTCGACGCTTCTCCCATGGGCCTTAGCATTCGCTCTCGTGGCCGTCTTTGTGATTCTTGGAAACTCCCTCGTTATACTTTGCTTTATAAAGAAAAAGCTCTACGAACTCACACTAATTACTTCATTGTCAGTTTAAGCGTGGCAGATTTGTTTGTAGGAGTAATATCAGCTCCGTGGTGGATTGTGGTCATGTTTGTCAACTATCATGCCGAGGGCTGGTCCGTGTTATTACAGAATATCTGGCTCATCTTTGATATACTCGGGGGAATAAGTTCAATACTGCATCTAATCGCCTTGAGCTGGGACCGCCTGTGCGCCATACTGTGGCCACTAAATCACCGCTTGTATTCCAGCAAGCGATACATAGGTGCCGTGATATGCACGTGGACAGTTGCTATAACAGTAGGTGGGCTGTCAGTCATCGGCAAGGAAGAACCATTAGCGTACAACGTCACCGTCATCGCACTGTTTTTCTTCCTTCCCTTAGTGATCATATGCGTCACCCAAGGCGTCATCGTGTCCTACATCAGGAACAAGATCTTGCTCCAGGGAAACCTGAGGTGTAGGCTGCGGAAGGACATTAGGGTGGCAAAAACTATCGGGATCATGATTGGTATATTTGTGATCGGATGGTTACCGTTTTTTGCTCTCTCCCTTGCTTCTTATATTAATCCTCCCGTCAACATCCCTTCGCACGCTGTCTTTGCTGTCAAGCTCCTGCAGTATGGAAACTCAGCGGCAAATCCTGCACTGTATGCGCACAAGTTTCCGCATTTTAGAAAAGCGTACGCAGCTATTTTGTGCTCATGCTTTCCTATAGAAAAGATTGTAAAACCATTCAGAACTTTAAGCTCGAGATTAAGTCGCTCAACGATGACGTCATCAGTCCAGGCTTCTTTATATGAAAATGCCAAAGGCGTTATTGAGAGACAGAAAGCAGAGATTGACAAGGCGGAGTTAAAAAGGCAACTAGACAGTGACGATCATGAAGAACCTCCAAAAGTAAGGAAAGTCAGGCTTCCTGACGAAGATGCCATCGAGGCTATAGCAATCAGCAAAGCATCACCTTTGTTGGAAAATATATCCGAAAAACATACCGGCCAAGAGACTTCAGGATACCTGTGTTGCAATCAGTGTCCCAGTGATTCGGGCTGCCTGTGTCATTGTGTGGATAATTTACCACTGGCTAAAGTCGTTAATGCTTCGGACACCTCTGATGAGGAATCGACACTGGTCGTGGTCCATCACGAGTGGCAGTTAAACTGTAACTTATAACAGCTCTCTTGAGAGTTTTACCTATTGCTCATTCGCCTTTGTCACACAAGCGCCATCTTGAAATTTTCAACCGATTTATTCAGCATGGAAACGAGGCCAAGCAGGGCGCGGGTTTTGCTCATGTTGGAATGCGAAGTCTGATGCTGGGATCTATGGTACAAAAGTTGAACAAGCTACCAAAAACCACTCCTTATTTGTTTTAGAACCAACAAGTTGATTGGCTCATTGCTTTTTTCTGCTTTGCCAGGTCATTCTGGAAACAAAATGGCCGCGTGTGACAAAGACGAATGATTAGCATAGCAGCTTTCATCTCTGATACTAGGAAATGGACTGGCCACTTTATAGACCATCTGTGTTTAGAAAAAATGCGTTTTTTTCCACAAACCTTATTGCCCTACAAAAGTACTCATGAGGCAGGACTCTGTTTTCTGTTGCAACCTCGATCATGCAGTTCATTGCTTACATTGATTATTTCGGCGAATATTCCTTCTTTTGTAACAATCATACTAACCCAAACAATCGGAAACTGTTTCTAAGAATACAGCGCAGAGCAGGAAAGGTTCTACTGAATGGGCTCCACTTTTTGTAATAATAATAAAAGCTCTTTGTAAAGGCATTCGAAACATTTCTCGTCGCGTCGGAATTTATGCTATGAAAATCAGCTATATATCGTTTTAAAGCTAAACGATTGCTCTATCTTTTGAAGTTGTTCAGTTTAGTAAAGTTTAATTTTTCTTGTATTTTAAGACCCCGAACTAAAAACTACCTTGTTTACTTGAGAAGCTCCAGACCACTAGTGTTTTGATGCACAATTTTACACTTTGTCGGATTTTAGTCTCGGTGAGATCAACTGCGAAACTGTGTGAGCGATTTTCGATATTTTGCATATTTACGAAAATATTATGTCGCGAAGTGGAAAGTCGCATTTTTACAATTTGTGGCCGCAAAATTTATCATAAAATATTTTTCATGTAAAAAACAGAAATTCCCTCACATGGTTTTATGGGCATCATCGCTTTCTAATGACACAGAAAATTTGACGCCGATATCTTTAAATCGTGCGGGGTCAGGAGCTTCGCGAAGGTGAAAATTGGACCTAAAATTTAAGTACTAGAAAAAGCGTGTAAAGTTAATTAAATTACAGAAAGTGGCGGACAATACAAAAGAATGGGCGATTGAAGCCTAGAAAAAACAGTTGACTTGTCATTTTAGGTTTTAGAAATATACTATAGGACTGTATCAAATAATAATAATAATAATAAATGAATTTTAGGAAAAAAGTCATATTATGGATTTTTAAATTTTTAGATGTTATCTTTCCCAGCGAGCAGAGACAACATTTTATCTTCCTGCATTTTTTACCATTTGTTTGTGTATCCAAACTTGGCGAAAGTAGCCTCTGTACACAAATTTCATTTCTCTTTCGATTTCCAATAAGATGGCGCGAGCTTGGGGTCACTAGTCGATCAAGTCCATGCACGAGCAAGAAATGGTCAACGTTTCATCCACAAGAGCTTAACAAATTAATGTTATTTCCTATCAAAATCTTAGTTATGTTGTTTTAAACGCTGGAGTTGAGCGCTCGACAGTTGTGAAGGCCCCGCTGTTTTCGAAGCAAAACATTTTGCGCCATTCTTGAAAAACTTGCCAAACCAGCCAAGTATGTCAACGATCCTGGACGAGGTTGTGACATTTATGAGCAGAAGTCACTTCAAAACAGAGCGCAAGACAGTTGCCTCTATTCTTGGGTTGCACTCATTCCTGTGGGAATAAAATCACAAAAGCGCGGCGGCCATGTTGGTGTACAGAACGAGCAACACATGAACTTTCTTTTGTTCCTGTACACCAACATGGCTGCCAATGACGTCACATGCAAACCAGCAATTAGTAGGGAAGACGCGGCCGTGTTACCTCGTGCAGCCCCAAAAATATACAATGAATATATAACACAACATGGGAACCTATGAAAACAATGCAGTGGCGCACCTCGTAAAAATGTCTGGCTATACGAGTTGAGCTACGAAAACAATGCAGTGGCGCACCTCGTAAAAATGTCTGGCTATACGAGTTGAGCTACGAAAACAATGCAGTGGCGCACCTCGTAAAAATGTCTGGCTATACGAGTTGAGCTACGAAAACAATGCGGTGGCGCACCTCGTAAAAATGTCTGGCTATACGAGTTGAGCTACGAAAACAATGCGGTGGCGCACCTCGTAAAAATGTCTGGCTATACGAGTTGAGCTAGGAAAACAATGCGGTGGCGCACCTCGTAAAAATGTCTGGCTATACGAGTTGAGCTACGAAAACAATGCAGTGGCGCACCTCGTAAAAATGTCTGGCTATACGAGTTGAGCTATTAAAACAATGCGGTGGCGCACCTCGTAAAAATGTCTGGCTATACGAGTTGAGCTATGAAAACAATGCAGTGGCGCACCTCGTAAAAATGTCTGGCTATACGAGTTGAGCTATGAAAACAATGCGGTGGCGCACCTCGTAAAAATGTCTGGCTATACGAGTTGAGCTACGAAAACAATGCGGTGGCGCACCTCGTAAAAATGTCTGGCTATACGAGTTGAGCTAGGAAAACAATGCGGTGGCGCACCTCGTAAAAATGTCTGGCTATACGAGTTGAGCTACGAAAACAATGCAGTGGCGCACCTCGTAAAAATGTCTGGCTATACGAGTTGAGCTATTAAAACAATGCGGTGGCGCACCTCGTAAAAATGTCTGGCTATACGAGTTGAGCTATAAAAACAATGCAGTGGCGCACCTCGTAAAAATGTCTGGCTATACGAGTTGAGCTACGAAAACAATGTGGTGGCGCACCTCGTAAAAATGTCTGGCTATACGCGCCTGAGATGATATCTATTCAAGGAACTGTCAAAAGTCAAAAGTCAGTGAAAAGAGTCAAAAGACATGAAGCGTGCCCCCCTAGAGTCGAATATATATTCAATTCACTATTCCACTATTGATTTCATTATTCAATCCAAAATTCAAAAAATGTTATAGCCGTTGCAAATCGAAACTGATTTTTTGTCTACGATTCCATGACAACGCACGTTCCTTTACATTTTGGGGCCTGTGTGCCTGTTCTCGAATCATTCTGCACGCTTTTTGCTCGACAAAGGCGTGCGTTGCCATGGAATCATAGACAGCGAGCGAGCTTTTGATTTGCTACGGCTATAACATTTTTAATATTGAATTGAAAGATGCATTTTTGGATTGAATAATGAAATCAATAATGGAATAATGAATTGAGCTTTCAACTCTGGGGGGCACGCTTCATGTATTTTGACTTTAAAGGAGTTTCTCAGTGGGCCCTCGACAATAACGCAGGAACGTTTCCTATGAACTCCAATCGCCGCCAGCATCGGAACGAGGCCAAGCAGGAAACAATCGCTTTTGTGGCTGTCTTCCGACTTCTTGCCGACGGCCCGAAACCTTGGACCGTGATCGGCGTAGTGTGTCGGCTCAGGGAAGAATCCTTGGGACGACGTTCGAAAAATAAAAAAAAATTTTCTCGCCCAGACCTCTTGGGACTTATCGCTACACTTTCAAGATTTCGGGCCGTCGGCAAGAAGTCGGAAGAGTGGCGTGACTCGCAAACTGGTTCAGCAGATCGTACTGAACATCGCTTTTGCCGGTTTAATTCTTAAAAAAGGTTAAAATAGAACGTGAAAAAAGCAAATTCGAAAGTTATAGCTCAGTTGGTAGGAAAGATACATCATCTGACTTTAATGTTTCCGAGGTCAAATGCCAAATAATTGAAAATTGAGTGGAATTCGGGGCCTCGAATACAGCTGGTAGCGTGTTTATAGCGTGGTATTTGTCAAAATGGCGCCTGAGTTGCCCGCCTTCCAAATCTTTATAGACACCGGGAGCAAATGTGAAAATGTCACTATTTCAACTCAAAGTGACATAAGGGAAGGAAGAAAGACTCAAATGAAGGTATGTGATATAAATATCTTTATTTTCTCAGATAAACGATATAAAATTCATTCTTACAGTTCCCACATATTTAATACACAGATTGTAAGCTTGGGCTGCCTGTGCGCAGAATCCGCGTTTATCTTGTATGTCACGTCACGCTACATGCTTGGCCTCGATTCCATTTTAGTAAGAAAAACAAGATGACGCGCTTGTGACAAAGGCGAATGGTTCAACGTAGTACGCTTTTAGCGTATTCAAAGTTATTCTAAAAGACGATAACATGAAATCGACACGATGTTTCAGTTATAAATGTCCAGTCGCTTGGACCAAACCAGCTCAAGATGACCCCTTTGTTGTTCTCGGCGTGAAATTTTCAGCAAAGCTCGGGATTTTCAAATTATTTGAAAGCGCAATGGCTAAACGATAACACCTGTGAGAAATTGAATTACTTTACTCGACGTACATTTTACGTTTCTCTTCTTTTTCATGAATATTAACAAGTTCAAAATGATTTATCACTGTTGAAAATGATTCATCGACTTACATATCTTCAGACATACGTTAAGCATCGCTGAACAACAATAACAAAATATTCACCAAGTTTCGTCGGGTTGTCAAAGCTAATATTTAACAATTAGACCTCTCGTTCTCATGTGCTATGATGAATAGACCATGAGGCCGAAGTTTTAGTATAAACCAACTAGTTGGTCGGTTTTGGCAATTAATACCATTATTTTATGTTGATAATAATAATAATAATTGTTTTTAAAATGCGCATTTTGCTGAACGCCTCAATGCGCTTACGTTTCAAAGAACTAAAAACTATATTTCAAGAACTAATATATAGATTTAGGCACTGCCTAAAAGCGGAGCTCCCAGTTATATTTAGGGCCTGTTAACATGAAGATGTGGGATGATGGGCAAACACAATGATAGGCATCGGATATAAAATGGAACAGCCCATTCAAAGCAAATTAAGAAACAGTTTTAAGGACCACCTCATCCCAGCATCCCTGGGTTGATAGTTTACATGGAGAAAACCAACCCCACCTAGGCGGGCAACCTGCCCTGGCAAGACAGCATTGGTTTACCCCACCTCTCATGTGAACACAAGCAAAGCAAATATAAGAGAGATTATATGAAAAGGTGAGTTACCCCGCCGAACCATGGTCCCCCACCTCTATGTGGAAAACAGAAGGGCCTTAATAAAAGATGGTACATGTATAGTATCAAAAAACATTTATTTTAATTTTTTTGTTACTGGTAACCTAATGCTGTTCTGTTTCTCAGTTTCACACACCTGCCAAAAATGCATTACCAGATGCCAAATATGATTTGGCTGTAAGTTATAAACTGCTCTTTCGTGTCCGTTCATATGAAAAAAAAGCACTGCAGTGAACATTTCTCCCATTTCTTCCATTTATTCTTTATCAGGGGGAGGGGGCTTGATCAGAAACACTCAAAATGTTAAAACAATTTCCACACAGAGTTTAAAAACATTTTTGCCCCCCTCCCCCCCCCCCCATGCCGAATACACAGTGAAATAAAAATGGATAAGAGAATAACAGTAACAGGAAAGGAGGGTTGCTATTAGAGAGGTGCTAAGTCATATTATTTGCTCGTGTATGTCTGTATGATATTAGCAAATTGCTTTGCATCACAGAGTGTAAATCTACAATAATCAACTTCTGACCTACATCTCATTTGCTAACATTAAATTCAAGTCACTCCCCCCCACCACCCCCTTTTTAATTGCACAAAAATTTCAGGGGCCCCTTTGTGGTGCAGTAACAAAATTTTACTGGTATGTATTTAAGAGTTTTTTTTTTTGATAGTTTTTTTATTTTTATTTTTTTTTTATTTTTGATAGTTTACAACATGAACAGCAATGTTGTACAGATTTACAACATGAGTCGCAGGCAGGTGATGTAGATCTGATACAACACAGATGCTGATGTTGTAAACTACTTTAAAATGCTGAGATACCATTCATTGCTTGTAAATTTGGCAGAGCTTTAAGATATCTTTCATGGTAGTTGCTATGCAAATAAGTTACAACCACTAGTGGCTGTTCAACAGGCTACGATACTATGATTATTATTTCTTTTGTGTTGTTCTTATTAATAATTCGTGATTTTTTTTTTAAATTGGAGAAAGTTTGCTTGTAACAGCCTGTAACTTGGTTCCATTATTGGGAATTAGAAATTAAAAAATAAGGTTAATGTGCACCAGATTACTGCCAAATACTTTTTCCAATTTCCAATTAAGTACAGTTCAAAACACACAATAAAGATTTTAAAAATTAATCAAGACCTGTTATTATTACTATATCTGTTAAAGGTAAATGTAAACCTATTCCAACAGTCTATATCACTCTTCTTTCCACCCAAAGGCAGTTGCTATGCTCTCTGGCCTGCAGTGTTTGCAGTCGGCGGATTTTCATCAGGGGCTCTAATCATGTATAATTAACAATTATTCCTCGAGCTTGAATGGACTCAGAGGCCATGAGGGCGAGAGGAATAATTGTTTTAGTCAAATCACACCTAGTAGGTCAATGTGTATTGCCAAAAAATGTTTTTGTTCTGGTCATTTGCCATTTTTTGGCTTTCAAATCTGACACTTTTCGCTACTAGTAGCCTGTAATGTAATATTAACTGTTTGCTGACCGTATCTGTAATTCAGCTTCGGCTGCAAGAGATACATTAAACATATCTATCTATCTATCTATCTATCTATCTATCTATCTATCTATCTATCTATAACTTAAAGCCTACTAGTAGCTCAACCAATCAGAATGCAGCATTGATAATAAACCCCTAGTGTGATTTGACTAATGTTAGTTAGATGCTAGTTTTAACAGCATATCCAATCCAAGCAATAGTGAAGCTGCAGTTACATTAATCTCTATCCAGAGCATTGAAAATTATGTCAAAGACAATGGAAACCAATAATATATCACTGAGAGAGAAATAAAAATGTTTCATTCTTGCCTCAGATAACCCCATAATGGATACATTTCAGACAAAAGTATGCCACATGGCATAATTAGATATTGTAATGGCAATGCAAATTTGTACCATATAGTTTTGGTGTTTTCATCTCTATTTACCAAAAGCTGTGTCCAAACCGTGCAACAGCACAGGGAAATGTAAATTTAGGTGTCATCCTATCAGAGGGCACATACATACTATCACACTCATACATACCAGTGATGTTGTAAAGCCTGGTGCACACTAGCGACATAACGACATAAGAATCTTATGTTGCAACGAAAAAAGCACTGGGAAATAATTGAAACAATCAATATTTTCCATGGATCTGCATTAGATTACTTTGCCAAAGCAATCTTATGTTATCTTTTGTTGACTTCAACTTCTTGAAACCACTAATTTTGTTCGTGTGACATTTTTCTTATGTCGTTATGTTGCAAGTGTGCACCAGGCTTAAGTGAAGGCATGACGGCTATGAAATGCCAGCAAACAAAATGCACTAATTTACATGTATTCATTTGTTTTCCTACATTTTTTTACTGGTATTTACTAGTAAATACATGCATGACACAGTCCATGCATGTTGAAATCAGAGAATACTGCAAAAAAAATTTAAAAGTTGAAAGCCTTTGTCGTTTTTTCTGCCCTTTTGTTGTGTACTAAAAACACTAAGTAATACTTTTTAGTACCATAAGTCAATTTCCTGCCGCTTGGAAATCCAAGAGTAAAAAGATCAAGACTCCACCACCATCCATTGCCACAACAGGGATTTGCAGCGAGCAGAGATTTCCTCATCGTGTCGATCGAAAAGTTCGTTTTGGTGGATGTTTGAATCTGTGAATCAGAAAAGGATGTCTTGCTTTATGCAAAATGACAAAATGACGTTTTGTAGCTTTTCTCTCTAGCTTTGATTTTTGAATGCCACTTGCAGAAAATAAGCTGATTTTCCCCACGCAGGACGGAAGCGTTTTATTAGCCTTCGTTGTTCAAAACTATAAGAAATACTACTAGAATTCTCTAGATTTTTAGGGTCGCATAACTGGAAAAAGCTAAAAACTGGAAAAAGCTAAAACTGTCAAAAATAATTTGAGTCCCGACTAATCCGCGAACTTTTGGATTCACGTTCTGCTCGATAAACAAACATGACAAACTTTAGCTTACCTTTCTTCCGAGTAGCTTTTTTCTCCCGTGTAGAAAGAACTTCAGTGTTTATCCTGCTCGGAACTTGGGAATGTCCTGCCATCTCCCTATAAACAAAGTGTTATCCAGGTCTGTCTTCTTGTTTTTTCCCGGGAGACGGAGCGAAAAATCTTCGGGAGACTTGACGTCCCTGAGGTTTGAACCACGAATGTTGCATGGCCGCCAAACAATTTCTCCAAATCAAACAACAAGAAGCCAAACAACAAGTCGAACGAAAACTCACCTTTTCCGTGCCGTAGTTTAGTTTTTCTCCTTGAAAAAGCCGCTGTAAGGCTACGTTACAGTGTATCTAAATTATGCCACAGATTTGTCAAATGAAACCCCGAAGAATGACCAGTTACAACTTTACAACTTCGCCAGAAACTCTCACTTCTCCGCCTTCTTTTTGAACAAGAAGAAACTTTCTTGATTTCTACAGACACTTGTAGTCCCGACACATTTGCGTAGTACGGTTCTAGTTGGTTCTCCAGTCGCTTGCAGTAGTATTTTATTCATTGGCGGCGATCGGAAACCGAATAATCAGTGAAGCATAGAGCGGATTTCACATGACTTCTGATTGGCTAGTGATTGCTCAATTGCAATTGTTTTCACGACAGTCATGTGAAATCCGCTCTAATATTTGCCGTATTTGGGTTCACTGTATTGTGACGTCACTTTCACGTGAGCATCCCCCCCTGACCACCCAATGTCCTCCCCCCTGACCACCGACTCCCCTCCCCCCTCATTTTGAGTTTGTTTCGCCCGGCTCCATCTTGTGACGTCACGGCCGCGCGACGTTGTGACGTCACGGCCGCGCGACAGCAAGCCAGGCGAAGACGACTATAAAAATCAGCAATCTCGTTCCCAGAGCCCTGCATTTTCTGCGCATGCGTCGCCAAATTATACGCATGCGCAGAAAATGCTGGGCTCTGGGAACGAGATTGAAAAATCAGGAGATGGCTGCGAATGAGGCTGGCTTCACAGACACGCGCGGAAAATTCTGCTTGACGTTGAAAAATGACTTCGACCCCTTTGCGATCCTTTGCGTTATTCAGGTATTGGGTACCCTGTGGAGTTTATATCGTACACTCTATTTGCGATCATTTTGACGCTTTTTTCTTAGGTATGGTGCTCCGCTCTGCGGCCTTCGGCCGCTAAGGAGCTCCGCTATAAAATTATATTGAAAAAATCAAGTTTTCTTGCAAAGAAAGGTGTTGGTTTTTCTAGGTACGGTCCATCACTAATAGACCATTAGTAGCTCAGCCAATCAGAATGCGGGGTTTGTAATAGACCATAAGTTGGTTTATACTAAATAGATTTAGCACTGCCTAAAAGCGGAACCCCAATCATACACACGGGCACCCCACTTCTTATAACAAATGCATCCATTTTGAGGAGGCCAGCTTGGGAAACCCAGCCTGGAATTTCAGTGAATTTTGAAATGATCACGCTGAAATTTATGGTTACATAACGCTTCTAAATGACCGATTGATTGATTGAGTTTAAAAAATAGATTGTCTCTTCCACAAGAGAAATCGCGGGCTACACCTTCAACAGAGAGTTGGCAAATATTTTCCCATTTCGCTATTAGTTCAGTCCCTTTTGTCTCCTTGCATCTCTAACTGTTTACCTCTTCAAAGAATCCAGATCAATCTGTGATTATGAATGTATTTTGGGGGATGGGCGTCAAAATGCAACCACTTTTTGCAGTCTGGAGTCCAAACCGAACGCCGCTGCGCTGTGCTGGATGCGGAGGACGAACCGCGCGCTCAGTGATCCAAGACGGGTCGACACTAACGCAAGTGCGAATGCGTAAATAAGAGGCTGCGATGTTTTCGTAAACCGCTGAACGTTTTAGCTTGAATGGGCTGCCTTCTCGTGCGATGTTGAATTATACTAATGGGGCTCCACTCCACGCCTTCGGCGCGGGGAGTTCCGATAATAGTTGAAAAGACGTGCACAAATGTTGAATGGCATGTCGAAATAGTTTGCGGGGCAGTGCGCGTTCTCGCAAGATGGCACTGCACTGGGTGATTACTCCACCTTGAGTAAGACTAACCGAATCTCGCTGAATATCGAGTAAACAGCTAGCCTAATCTCGTGGTTCTTCCAGCAGTACAAGAATGGGTTCCAGAATGCACTTAACGATAACAGCAGTTCACTAATGTAGACCATTTCAATAACAACCTGTGTGTTCCCGTAATAAAGAGACGCTGCGAATGTAGCCGCCAGCGGTAGATAACACACGAGTGACATCCCTATAACATAACCTATACCCAACGCTATCGTGCGCTGGTTACTGGAACTTGGTGCAACCGAGAGCGCTTGTATTTGAGTTCGGTGGCGCCTGACTAGCAAGAAAATGCGACAGTATGTCAAGGTTATAATAATGAGACCGGTGGTAAGAACGATTATGGTACTGAAAAACACTATCATGGCATAACCATAGAGGAAAATTATAACCATGAAAAGAACAAATGCCCAGTTAGCAGCAGTAGCTACTACCATACGGGATACTGTAACGATGGAGTGGTACCTTAGATGAAGGAACAAGGCAAAGTAACGCTCACAGCTGAGACAGACATTAGTGAGGAAAGCGGCGGCACAGGTAAGTATACCAGAAGTAAAGTGGAACCCATAGAACTGACAGGACAAGAAGAGGTCATATTTCATGACAGACGCAGCAAGGGTAGGCAGAAAGACAGCGCCTACAAGGAGACCTGCTAGCGACAATGAACATAGTAGGACATTAGGTGGCGTACGCAAGGATGGACGCCGTAGAATCCCGACAAGAATGAAGGCGTTTCCAATGGTAACTAACGGTGACAGTATAGAGGAGAAGACGGTCACGCTGATTGAAACGATATAGAAACTCCGGGCGTGGAAATTGAAGTTGTCCAGTGACTGGTCATATAGATAACATTTTGCACTTATATTATGCATCTTGGAAAGAGCTTGTGAATGATTGTCCAATTCATTCCTACGATAGCATTAATGTCTCGGGGTCTATTTTTCTTGATAAGACAAAACTGAGCGGCTGGCCCAATATGAACTAAGCTTGTAATTCACGTTGCAGTTCATCAGTTCAGCTTAAATTCAAGAGCACCAATATGTCTATATTACAAACGCAATCTAAAGTGGTGTACGTATAGGTCTTCTTCAAGTTTAGTCTGCGATATTTACCCTCAAAGTCGTACAATGACCATATACTAACAGCCGCGTTTGGAGGGATCCTATCGCTTCACTTGATCCACAATCTAAGATATCTCTCTGCAATCACGCTCCTCTGACTCCAAGTTTCTAGACTTTCTAGTACCATCTCACCATCTTTATCGGATCGTGCATGTTTTGGCTGACGTGGCAGAGACCTAAACGGGCTACTTGCTATTACTAATAACCATAACGTTTCCCCTCGCCTACTTTACCAAAACACACCTGCCGTCTAAGAGTATTAACAGTACCTGAGCACTCTAATTAGAATAGTAAGAATTACAATGAAACTTGCAATTTTTCAAGAAATAGAAGATCTCATTTGAAGGCCCAGAAAAAACACAAGGGCAATCAGGAAAGATACTTTCTAGTTGAGGAAATTGTCAATTGAAACTTTGTAAAATATATATTTAAGGAGGATTCTTGTTTACAATTTAACAGATGTTAACTATTATGTCAGCATAAGTGGGCAGTCTGTCAGTTGGGAGTAGTTTCAGTTATTGAAAATCGATTCCGTAGCAAACAGTATGGCGCCCAATTCAGATTGTTTCGGATCCTTGGGCTATATAGCAAAAAAAACATAAGCTGGCTGAAATTTGATTTTTACAATAATTTCATTTATTATCTGGAAGGGATAATCATCAGCGATTTCGACTATAATGTAAACAATGAATCTTTGAATCGCCCTAGTCAAACGTTACTCAACAAGTCGAAATTGTCGATATTCTGATAAAAGTATTTCAGTAAATTTTAATGTAGACAACATTTTATTTATATTCTTCATTGATTAAAATACAAACGCCTATACTAATAAGCATTTTTATTCCTATCTTATCTTTTTTCCTATCTAGCAGAAAGGAAATTTGTTTATGTTTCTTTTATAATTTTATTCGGCTGCAGTTAATATTTCTCAAACTTTCTTACCCCCTTCAGCATAGTAATTGACCAAATTTTTACAAAGTATCACCTCTCGCTACGTTTAGGCCTTGATATCTAAAGATCAAATCTTCCAAATTTAATCAAAATCTGGAATTGTCTTTGGCTGGTGTTCAAAATCTTGAGTTTATATAAAACTGCGAAGTTAGAAAGCTCTTTTCCGTTCTGTCTTCCCATCTTCTTTCCTATCCGTGGTGAGTCTAGGATGCAGTAAAAGTACACAGCAAACTGTCTTGCAATGATTCATCGTCCAAAAATAATTAATTGTCCAAATATCTCGAACACAAGCATGTGAACGCGAAATATTTTTTGTTTGTTTTCGTTTTGTTTGCTGCTGACGCGAATCCGGCAGAATTAAAAAGCCAATTTGTAGTGCTACACTACTGAGCCTGGCACACCACTGGAAATAAGGAATTCTAAGTTTCGGTCTTTTTGTCGGCCGGCAGTCTTTAAATTGGATTAAAAGCTAATATACAGATTTAGGCAATGCCTAAAAGCGGAACTCCAATCATTACACATCCCACGTCTTAGGGGTGGACCATTAGAAGTTGGGGGAGGGGGGGTGGCAATTCCCAAAAAAAGTTCGCGCAAGGCCAATCCTTCCAAAAAAAAAAATCTTGCAGAGATTCTAGCCAGGAAATAAAAATCCTACAAAGACATGGCTTGGACTCTCATTAAAAGATGTCTGAAGTAGTTATTCCAGCAACTTCTCTATCATTTGCATTTTTCTACTTCACTTAATAAAAATTTCGGCGCGCTTTGCGCGCATTAAAAATATCATCAATATATGGTCGGTTAGAACTCACGCACCAAAGACACTGCCCTCGCGCCGTTTACAAGAAAAGTGTATCTTACGGAGGAAAAACAAACTCTCCCAAAAATGCCCTGCAGTGATAGGCCTGCCGGGCAGTCACTATGTTAGAAAGAAGAACACTTAGGGAAGCGTGATTTCGACGTTACAAGTATAGAAATTCGTCATGTGGACCGCTTCACACAAATGAATAATTTCGTAATTTGCGGCATCAATAATAATACCTACAGGCATTGTTTACTTTACACAAAAAGCGGAATGTTCGTCTACCCTTTCTCTGAGGCTTGACGAAATGCGTTTATAAAAATTCGAGCGCGTTCGCGCGCAACGGAAGAAAAGTCTCCTACCATGTCAAATAGGGGTAGGGGAATGGCGAAAACGTATAACAGGTTCATTCTTTTTTAACTTTAACCAATAAAAATATAGCATAAGAAAATGTGTTGTACCTATACATACAGCAACAGGATTTTGTCAATCCATTTCTCAACCAATATAGTATAAGAAATTTTGTTGATGTGTTGATGCGGATTTGGCCGACCTGTGGGAACGGAACGTCACAGGTCTTGCTCGATGCGCAAGATACCCCTCGTGGGTTATCCTTTGCCACTTTTTTGTGTGTGTGTCTGTGAAAAAAAATATTCGCACATGGCCTTCGAGTCCGAAAAAAATTCTTGCACAACCTGATCCCCGAAAAAAAAATTCACACGCAAAAATATTGCCACCCCCCTCCCCCAATTTCTAATGATCCACCCCTTACCCACAGGGAGCTCACCTTTATAGTTTAAATCAAGAAAATTCATGTTACCATTATATGGCAATGATAGTATTAGCGCGTTCTGATATGCTAACAAGTCGCAGTTCACGACCGACAAAAGATAATCTCCTTGAAATAAAAAGGAAAATAAGATTTTCAGCGAAATCCACAACAAAGAATACTTGACAGAGTGTTTGTCTCATTGTACTAACTAAATCTAACATGTGACAAAGGAAAATCAAGGCTAGAATATCAGAAATGACCTGTTTACATAAGGCATAAGCAGGGCCAAAAAGTCAAGCTTACTCAAAACTATAATTCGAGTTTAGCCGGAGAAAAAGAAACCTTGAGGGAGCCTTACTAAAGCAGCAAAACGTAAAAGTTACATGTAAAGTCAGAATTTTCTCATCAGGAATGCAATAAACTTGGAAACAGTAAAAATATAAATAGCATAAGAAGCAATTTCAAGCTTTGTGCTTGCCGATAACTGATAGTGAAGTCGTTTCTTCCTCCGAAAGTCTCCGTCGTGTTGAATTGAATTCATTCTTACTTGGCAAGCTTTTGCACAAAGCCAATTTTCCTAAATGTGTGGTTCCAGAAAATATATATCCCCCCCCCCCACGGAAGGGTGTTCAGAGATGACCCCCCCACCCCTCTGGAATTTCCGCACATTGAAATTTTGGCCCCTCCCACCCCACCCCCCTCTGGAAATTTCGATGTCGGGAAAAACGTCGAAATCGACTGAGTATGGAGTATAATTGCAAAAGCGCGTCCCGAATAGTTGTAACAATATTTTCTAGTCATGCTTTAGGCCCTTACTAATGGCGAACAGTGCAAAATATATAGCTTTCAACCTTTCAAAATTAGAAGTTTAAGAGTGTTGCTATTTGCTTAAATATTGCGTTCTTGGCAAAAAATGATGAACTGGGCAAGACGCCACGTTAGTTTACAGTTGACGCGGTTTCCATTGTTATTCGTAGGGAATTAACTCGGATAATGGCTCTCAACAAACTAAAAGTCGGGGAGGGATTTGAATTCTCCAGGGAAAGGTTGGGGTTGATCAATAGAATTGAATTGAATTTCTAGGTAAATATATTGCTCATTATGGATTAATAGGTAAGTATATGGCTCATTATGGATTAATAGGTAAATATCTAGTTATTTACCTATGAATCCATAATAAGCCATATACTTACCTGTAAATCAATAATGTGTGGTTCCAGAAAATATCCCCCCCCCCCCCCCCGGAAGAGTGTTGAAAAGTGACCCCCCACCTCTCTGGAATTCCCGAAGAAAAATACAGTATTTGTATGGAAAATATATCCTTTCCTATTATCCTTCCTATGGATAATTTCTGGAACCACACAATAAGCCATTTTTACCAAGACTTCAAGGAGCACTGTCACGTTTGTTTCATCAAAATATTTTAAAATAAGACAAGTGTTCTACAGAAACAACTCCGAACCTATATTCTGTTTCAAATTAGTCTTAAAAAGAAAAAGAAACTTGTTCAGCCTGTTCGAAAATCAAAAATGCCAATTAGCAATCCAATTCCATCCGCTCGATTATACACGAAAATACTCCAAATTTGTATTGATCTAGCAGCTGAAAGGTTAGGTATAAAACGTAGACCATTATTTTGTTGATTTGTAGGGAGTTTGACTGCATTTAAGCTACTTAAAATGACCCCAAGTTAGACCAAATCCATGATAGACCATGACAGTTGCCCCTTTCACAATGACTAATTCAATTATCAACCCAAACATTTAACTAGTGAATTCAAATCCATACACTTACCCCGAGAAAAAAAACATCCAATAATCTCAGTTTATGCATCTATGCTGACTGTCTGTCTATAACCAATATTTGCTTCTGATTATCCTTTTTGCGAATCCCGTTGAACGCCACAAAACACGATTTCCGAGAACGCCTTCACTTGAACCATATTGAGAAGCGTTTGTCCAGTCTACTTGCTTGGTCTCATTGCCCATAGAGTGTGTTTAAGACGTAAACCTGAAAATACAGATAAAATCATGCCCAAGTTAATTGCATATCTAATCGTAGAGAACAACCAACGAGCGCAAAATACCTGAAACTTGCCTTCAGTTTCTCCATCTTGAATCAGTTCCATCCGTTTTGCTAGACAGAACGTTATGCAAATTGAGCTGTAGAAGCTGTAAGCTGTCAGGGCGTGGTACAAATGAAAATAACCAGTAAGGACGTAGTTGCTTTTGTCTCTATTACTTTCGTTCTACAAAGGAGTTCTTTTGTCTGTAGTCTATTATCCTCGTTCTTTGTGTTGAGGTAGGGTATTGTTATATTATCCAACCAGAGAGGAGCTTTACGCAGCTACGTACCGACCAAAATAACAGCGCTTTAATGAGTTGCGCTTTTACAAAAGGCCGCTTGATTGATTGGACTGGCTGTTGTACGAAAACAAAAGACGTAATTCGTGTTTGGAAACCTTTGTCAATCATAGTTGAATAAAAGTTGTCATTCATTTTCTTCAGCATCACAACTTTATTGTGCATGGTAAAAATTAATTGCAATGAGTTTCTCTGGGGAACCCACTTCTATGAAAGCAGCTAAATAACTAACAATAGTTCCTATTGGAATCCGCTATCTTTTTCAATTGTAAACTGTACTCCTTTTCAAAACTGTTAAATTCAATGAGAAGAATGCATTTCATTTGTCCCTGTTTTCTGAAAACCTTGTCAACTGTAAACTAAGTCCGTTAATTACCTCGATTCTCGGCAATAACCCCAATACATCCCTCGGGCCTACGGCCCTTGGGATGTATTGGGGTTATTGCCTCGAATCTCGGTAATTAACTCTAACTTAATACGCATTTTTAGAATTTCATGTGTAAAACAAACACCAATGCACAAACCGCTTTTTAGACGGAAAGTGAAAATATTAGTGAAAATGTAACCTGGACTGGTCTCGATTTACCAAAAAAATAACAGTAAAAACACATTGCAAACTTACTAGAATAAAGTAAGGATTAATTAAATGGTGCGCAAATTTCAGGGAAGCCATTCAGTTGTTAATATTCCCTTGAGAGACATGATCGTGGAAAATGTCACGCTTGATTGGTTTCTGAACGTTGAGGTGCCCAGCTGTCTTGGGACGCGTTAGTTCATGTTTTAGCCAGCGAAAAATTAATTCTTTGAGCAAAACTTTTCTTTGATATTCTAGACTATTGACAAGGAAATAAATTTCTGTAATACTGGGCTTTAGGACAAGAAAGCCAAATCACAGTTTCTTTAGGTGCAAATAACGAGTATACGTCCCTTCGACGAATTTTGCGCGGAGGATAGACAACGAATGCTTCTTTAATAGCAGTTTCGCTTCAGAGAAAAGAGAGATTTATAAATGTCAAAACACAGAAGTTAATTTTACCACATTAAATGTGATTAATTTATTGTAGAAAGCGTGAACAACGTCTTTTTACCGAAAAACAAACATTCACGCAAAACTGAGCGCTTTTCCGACTCGGTACGAGAAATGCGGTTTGCAAACCATCTGGAATTTTCCTTTGACCCCCCAACCCCTCTGGAATTTCCTAGGCCTTTGACCCCCCCACCCCTCTGGAATTTCCAAACCCTTCCGTGTGGGGGGGGGGGGGGGGGGGGATATTTTCTGGAACCACACAATAAGTATTATTCGGCTAAGACCATTGCAATTTTCTTTTATTGTCAATCTGTTCAATCCAGTTCTGGCTCCCTGTTCGTAGATCTCATATGAGTATTCGAAGAACACGTCGTTTGCAGCTTTTACGAAAGAAACTGTTGTTTAAGAACGCCGAAGTCTTGCTTCGCCATGGGCCGGGTATTCTGCAATCTAGCCTTTGAATCTTTTGCAACTCCCTCATAGTTTCTCCAAAATGACTAAACAACATTATGAAATATCGGCGAAGGAATCGAATCCGAAGTATTTTGACAATCATTAGAGAATTCTTCTGAGCAAATTTGGCGTGGTTCGCACCCACGAGTTTGTCTCAGTTTGACTCAACAAAATTTCGTCTGAATGAACTCGAGTGAGCCGACGCGGGCGCGTGTTTTGTGAGTTTTTTCGGCGGGAAAATGAAGGAGCGACTTCCGGTCCGTGAAGGTCCGTGTTCTCTGCCAAGCACCGCGTCAAAGCACCGCAGCGCTGTGCTGGAGGACAAAATGACGCGCGCGCTCAGTGATCCAAGACGGACTGTGATTGACTGTGTACACGGGTCGCCACTAACGCAAGTGTGCATGCGTAAATAAGAGCCCGCGATGTTTTCGTAAGCCGCTGAACGTATCGTTTTGGCTTGGATGGGTTGCTTTCCCATGTGACGTTGAATGATACGTATGGGGCTCCACTCCGTGCCTTCGGCACGGGGAGTTCCGCTACAAAGTTTCCAAAGTGGCAAATTACCAGCTGTAAAACAAGACAAATTAACCAGTATTTGTTGGATCTGGCTAAACAGTTATAAAAATTCTAATTCTCTCACCCGCTCAACCGAATATACGTAACTACTACTTATACGTAACTACTTATTAGAAGTGTGTCCACACAAGACGCGTGCACTCTTTATTCACACTATTACTCACACTATTAATCGTTCACACTGTAATGAATATAATAATTATAATAATTATAATTATAATTGTAGTATTTGACATTGATATTCTTACTGGAATAAAGATAATATTCATTGTACATGTTAAACTCTTCCAATCATTGGGTACTTAATTTAGAGTGCTAAAGCGACGAGTTGGACGCGAATGAATTACGCATGCAAACTGTAATGCTTATATTTTTCGGAACGGATCTCTATTATCATAATGACAGGGTAAATAGCACTTCGAATCACATAATATCTTATTAAAGAACATATGGTACTATTAGGACATTTGCCAGTACCGGCTGAGCTCCAGTCGCATTTTCGAGCCATAAGGCTTCATTCTCGAATCCAAACAGAGCTCCTTCACTACTGAGAACCCGCGAGGGAGGGCTTTTGGTAACAGCCATTGACGCTAGTGCAAAACAAGACGGTCTATCAAAATAGTTTTATACAGCATTTTGGGAAAGCCTTGATTATAAAATACTTGATTGAATGTTATACCAAAGGTGAACTAAACAACCACTCAAAAACAAGCAATTACTTTAATTGAAAAGCGTGATAAGGATGTGAGAAAAAATTCAGTGGCGCCCTATAAGGCCTACGGCAAACGCCGTGCCAGAGTCGCGCCGTTCCAATGCAAAACAATAGAAATTTCTTGATTTCTCTCTCCCAAAACAATAGCCGAGGTTTTCAAACCTCTATGAAGGCACAGAAAAAATGTTTTATGTGGTATTTATAAAATAATTTCTAAAGCTAGAACAATAATCATACGCGGGAGGAGAAGTTTCAATAGCGCATCTGCCAATTTGCCGCGTTATGGCGGCATTATTCTACGACTTTCATATAAACTATAGTGTTTTATGAGGATTTCGGCCACTGAGAAACGCACGTGTGAAAAATTAGAATAATTCATCAATAATTAATCAAATCGCATATCAAGCTTTCGTTGCTCATTTCAAACGCTCGACCAGAATTCCGGGAGTCTAGGAACTACAGATAACGTGACTTGTAGGTCAAGTGTGTGTTTGTTAGTGTCCCGCCGAAATAACTGCCGTAATTTCCCCTTGTTTGCCCTAAAACTGAAAAGAACAGCTTTATTTAATCTTAGGACGGTATGGTTAGCACAAAAATTATATTACAACATCGAGAAACTGTGGTAAAAGGCAGAAATATGCAGATGAAGAATTTTGAACTGTCAGGATGCCGTTACGATGTAGTCAGTTGTTTTATCTTTTACATCTCAAGGGGATATTATTTTCGTCTCCGATCCTACACGCAAATTTCATGAATTTCCATAGAAAAAACCGGTTTGATACTTTTAGCGCTATTTAAGCCTAGATTTGCCCTTTTAAGAAAACTACAACTACGATTCACAATGTTTTTGGTGTGTTTTTGATGCAAAATATCACGGATAGAAGACGTTAGCCACTTGAGCTCGTTTAGAGATTTTGACCTCGAGGGTAGGCAAACAGCACGCGTATCTCCCAAATAAGGAAAGTAACTTCCTTATATGGGACACGGCCTTATGAGCAACATTTGTGGGGCAAAAGCTTGATATGAAATGATTTCTAACAAAAAAGTTTATATAAAAAAGAAAATATGGCCGCTTGGAGATATGAAATTTATCTTCTCGTGTTCAAATTTATTATCTAAATTTGAGCACTCGAAGAAAAATTATATATCCCCGCGTGCCCATGTATTATTCTCTATGTAAAGTATGAAATGTTGAATGACTGTAATGTAAATTTAAATATACTAGCGAATACTCAATAAAAAACTGGAGAGCCTCTCCCATGAGGCGACGAGCCGAGGAGCTCTGGGTAAGAGAACGTAAGGCTTTGGTCTTAAATTTTGCCGGGCATGCGCAGACCGAGCCTTAATCTAACACATTCTCGTACCCGGGGGGGGGGACTCCCCTATTTTTGGGAGGCTCTGGTGACAGCAATTGACGCATGCGCGAGATTTGTTACAGGGCCGTTGAGAGGAACAACTTTCTGCGCATGCCCCAACGTTCAAAATCAGCCAATCAGGGAAGTCCCTCAAATGGGATACCCCAGAGGCTCCCCTGCGAGCAGACGAACCGGGTAGCTCTGAGTACGAGAATGAATCGGAACGCGACTCAAGCGGATTTGGCACTGGAGTGAGCTCATTATCAAGAGGCTGGAAAAACTCACAGCGAAGAACGAAAGTGACAAGCAATATGGATGTGAGCCAATTTCCACAGTCTCGCACAGGTTATTAGCAGACGCAAGTTGAACATTAAGGTTACTGAGAACCTTCGCGCACGTCCTCGAAAATAAAATCATACTCGTCCTTAGTTTAACGAAAACATGTCAACCTATACATCGTTGGAAAGCTTATAGAATGGACTAGCGGGGTATGGCAAAAAGAAGTAACTTTGTAATAAATATAATTTTTTGAAGGTTTTATAAAAAATTTGAGTGTGACATTTTCAAGAGCTATCGCTGCAGAACTGCTTGACCTTGACTCCCAAGAAACACATTTTTTTAATCATTAAAGGTGTTTCTCAAAAACTGTGTCTGCGTATTTTAAAATTTTGTTTAGTTCAAAAGTTATGAATTTTTTAAATTTTTAAAGGGTGAAAATTCTATAAAATTTAACTTTGGAAATTTAAAAGTTCCATAACTTTTGAACTAAGCAAAATTTAAAAAAACGCAGACACGGTTTTTGAGAAACACATTAAAGGATTAAAACAATGTGTTACTTGGGAGTCAGGGTCAAGCAGTTCTGCAGGGGCAGCTCTTGAAAGTGTCACACCCACATTTTTTATTAAAACCTTTAAAAAAAATTATATTTGTTAAAAAATGGTTTCTTTTTGCCATAGCCTGCTAGTCCATTCTATAAGCTTTCCAACGATATATAGGTTGACATGTTTTGGTTAAACTAAAAAGTTGTATGATTTTTTTCCCGAGGACGTGCGTAATGGTTCTCAGTAACCTTAAAAGGCCCAACAGACCTCCTCGGCTTGGGCATAATGTTGTCCCATTTCAAATCACGTGGCATTCCCATGAGTATTCTTTCTTTGTTTTTCTGCTACGCACCGAAGGATATATGAATATGGAGGAACCCAAACAAAGAACGATTATTCAAATGAATGCCACGTGATCTGAAATGGAGCTGCTGAGATGGGACAACATTACGCTCAAGCCGTCAAGCCCAGGTCTATTTACACTTCGACGCAACCATTTCGACACCAAAAAACCCTTATTTTTTGTCCGTTTCTACGGTACTTTACGGTACAAACGCAAGAACAACTCGTAATAGTAGAATTACTTTGCAACAAGTCAGAGTTTAACGCAATTAATAATGTAAACAAAAACAAAGCAATGCATTGGGCAGGGTTAGTCGGCACCTTTAAAGGCCCATCACCAACCGGGAGCCTTTGCGCCCCGTCTTCTTTTGTTTTTAAATTGATCCATTGTTTTTCGGGTGCTCTTATTGGCTAAGAGCCCGAAAAGCCTGTCGGTTGGTGATGGGCCTTTAATTCTTGAAAAACAAATTTAGTTTTTATATTAACTTCGGCATGAAAATATGAGCGCTTTGAATGAGATTAAAACAATCCACAAAGAACCCATTATTTACACAGTTTTATTTGATTTTATTTGATTTTATGTAGCTTTTAGATTAAAATCTATATCTGTGAAATTATAGTTGATGTGCTTTAATTGCCGCAGACGAGTAAGACTGCCATTTCATTTTAAAATTATCTCTCAAGAGATTTACAAGATGAACATCAGTATAACACCAAAGTGTTACTTTATGGGGAAGAAGCTGGATTACACGTTTGATTTCTACGCCGACAGCTTTACCCTAATCGCGCGAGTGTCTTTCTTCCTGGCCGCCGTTCTCGCTACGCTTATACCGCTAATTAATGGAGTAATAGTACGCGCCATGGTCCGCCATCAGTTGCTACAATCACCGTCAAATGTTTTTCTGTTCTATCTGGTGTTGTCTGACTTCATAGTAGGGAAATAGAAAACAAAATGGCATAACTTCACGACAAAGAGTCGTAATAGTACTATATTCTCACTTGGTCCCATTGTGCTTTATATAAGTTATGGGAAGGAGACCTGGCTCCACTTATCTGACACCTTCCCGTGCGGAGTTCAGCAATACCTCTCCGACTTTACTATTCCCAAAACACAGAAGAATCCTAAATCCTTCCCGTAAATAAATAAATAAATCCTACCCTTCCCAAAACTCAGAACCATTTTAATACGAATTCACATATCTCAGAAATATTATGGATACCCTCTGACGTTCGCCATAACCCAGGCCGAACCTACGGTAGAAAATTGGCTATTTGAAGATGCGTACTGACATACGGCATACTGTGACATAACACACTCGACATATAAACACTCGTGTAACGTTATATACTCATGGTCTTCTCCCAAAACTCAGAAAAAGTGGTCCAGTTTTATAGGAGGCGCACGGCTGCTAAAAAATGCCGGGGCTGCTGGATCTGGGGCCACGCCCTTTTAATCTGTCCAGGAAGACTGTGGGCGATTTTGCTGTTAGGGTGACAAAGAGATCCAAAGATTTTAATGAAGGGTGGAAATAATATATAGATTTAGCACTGGCTAAAAGCGGAGCTCCCGGTTACATATTTTTCTGTTAACGAGGCAAAAAGGTTGCCATTGTATATAGGCGTAGTCTTGCGCCGTCATACCACTCGACTTGCACTTGCACCCCCTTGCCATTTTGATAGTCTGGTTGTCTGAGGTTCATCCCTTTCCGAGACATATTCTTTTTCTCTTGTGTAACGTCATCGATGACGTCATACCACGTGACCATGCAGTTGCACCCCCTTTGCCACTTAGATAACTTCACCCAAGTTTGGTTGTCTGAGGTTTATCCCTTACTGAGATATGTGCTTTTTCTCCTATGATGACGTTATCGATGACGTCATACCACGTGACCATACAGTAGCAACTCCCTTGCCACTTAGATAACTTCACCCAAGTTTGGTTGTCTGAGGTTTATCCCTTCCGGAGATATGTTCTTTTCTCTTGTTTAACGTCATCGATGACGTCATACCACGTGACCATGCAGTTGCACCCTCTTTGCAGGGTCCTGAAGGGGGGTCCCAATCCCTTTTCTTGGTCGCTTTTTTCGAAAAATCCCGTTCCCAGTAGGTAAAATCCCGTTCCCGGTAGGACCAGTCGGTAAAATCCCGGCGCACGAAAACTGTGATATTAAAATTGAGATTCTTGCTTTTATCGGTACTATCTCTTGGTCCTGTAGGTTTTATTGTTGATGGACGCCGCAAATGACGAAATTGTTATTTTTGCAACCAAATGACGAATTGCTGTGCTTGTTTAATGTCGATTTCTTTCCAACATAGTGATTGTCCGCCAGGCCTATCACTATAAAGGCTTTTCGTGATCCCCCTATTTGAACATGAGATATATTTTACAGGAATTTCTCTTCTGTTGCGCGTGAAGCGCGCCCTGTTTTAATTGATAAACGAATTTCATCAAGCCTCAGAAAAAAGGTAGATGAACATTGCATTTTTTGTGTCTAGCAAATAAAGCCTGTAGTTTGTATTCTTCGTGCACGACGCAAATGACGAAATAGTCATATTTGCGGCCCAACGTTTGTAACGTCGATCTCACGCTTACGGGCTTCTTTGGAACATAGTAATTGCCTACCAGGCCTATCACTGGAGGGCTTTTCGCGGGGAGTTTGTTTTTCCTCGCTAAGATACAAATGTTCTTGTAACGGGAATTCCATTTAAACGGCACGAGCATATTGTCTTTGTTTGCGGGAGATCTCAAACGCAATATTACATGTTTCTTCCTTATGCGAAATGTTTAACGTATTGAAAGAAGAGAACTACAAAAATGCAAATGATATAGAAATTTCTGGAATAATTCCGCAGAAAATATCTTGTGATCCCCCCTTCCAGGGCTTGTTTCGAGAGTTCCCCCCTTTCGCCCAGCCCAAAATGAAATGATCCTCTGCCCGTATGATATCTCGTCCTCAATTTTGATACAAAAGAAATATCATACGATTCTATTCAAAAAGTGGTTCCGCCGTTTTGAAAATGCCTATGCCAAGTTATAAAACCGTTGACCAAAACCTCGCAGATTCCGAGGGACCAAAAAAAGCAAAACGAGGACCTTAATTTAGAAGGGGCGAGAAGTGAAATTCTATTTTCAGGTAGCCTGCTGTTAGGATAACAGTCTTAAAATGCGAAAAATGGTATAAATTTACGACTTTTTATTAGGATACACAGGCTATACAAGGAGAGATTTTGTTTTACCCCTTCAGGACCGCCTCTTTGCCACTTGGATAACTTCACCCAAGTTTGGTTGTCTGAAGTTCATCCCTTCCCGAGATATGTTCTTTTTCTCCTGTGATGACGTCATCGATGACGTCATACCACGTGACCATACAGTTGTACCCCCCTTGCCACTAACACAACTTCATCCAAGTTTGGTTGTCTGAGGTTTATCCCTTACTGAGATATGTGCTTTTTCTCCTATGATGACGTCACCGATGACGTCATACCACGTGATCATACAGTAGCAACTCCCTTGCCACTTAGATAACTTCACCCAAGTTTGGTTGTCTGAGGTTTATCCCTTCCCGAGATATGTTCTTTTTCTCCTTTGATGACGTCATCGATGACCTAATACCACGTGACCATACAGTTGCACCCCCCTTGCAACTAACACAACTTCACCCAAGTTTGGTTGTCTGAGGTTTATCCCTTCCTGAGATATGTTCTTTTTCTCCTTTGATGACGTCATCGATGACGTCATCGATGACGTCATACCACGTGACCATACAGTTGCACCCCCTTGCCACTTAGATAACTTCACCCAACCAGCTGATCCGAGAAAAAATATTAGCCAATCAGAATCGAGGGAGTTTGAAAAACTGGGTTATCACCCTTGGTAACCTGGCCTGCAAGATGGTGGGACTCAGAATTCGAAGGGGAGATCAGTTTTTCGGCAGCATCGTCGTGTACGGGTTCACCAACTACGTCATTATCGTGATCCCTTCGGGTCATGGGGATTTGGGCAGTCGGGCTAGGTCGGTTCGTGTTCGGTTCGGTTTAGATGTTTGGATTTGAAGGGGAGGGGGGGTCAGTTCGGTAGTGGGAGGACTCATTCTTGCCGTTGGTTACTTCAGTGTGACCACGAAAAGAATGTTCCGTGTGACACTGTGACAGTGCCGGAAGTGAGCTCGTCTTTTTCAAGACTGAACTAGAATATTTCGTGTGACACTGTGACAGTGCCGGAAGTGAATCCGTCGTTTAATTTCAAGCTCAAGACTGAAGAAGAATATTTCGTGTGACACTGTGACAGTGCCGGAAGTAGATCGCAAGTCGCTGTTATATATTTACTAGCGCGCACATGGCTTTGCTGCTTTGTCGTGTGACACTGTGACAGTGCCGGAAGTAGATCGCAAGTCGCTGTTATATATTTACTAGCGCGCACATGGCTTTGCTGCTTTGTCGTGTGACACTGTGACAGCGCCGGAAGTAGATCTACTAGCGCGCATGCATGCTGTGCGTTGCACAGGAGGCAGAAGTAGATCGTGTCTTCACTGCTAGAGAATTTTCGTTCTTTTAGCGCGAATGTTAACTGCTGAGTATTGTGTCACCGAGCGAAATTCTTCTAGTTTCCGGTCTTTCGCAAACTGCTGCTGAAACAGCACAGAAGCGCCCAGCGGTAATATAATTTCTCTCAGACAAAGACGACATTCGCTTCATGTTTCGTTGTAAGGTCCGTACATGGCTTTGGATCATCGGTTAGAGATGTAATTACAACGAGTTTTAAAGGTAAGCGTTTGTTTTTAACGCTGTTTTTAGAATATCCTGGAGTTCGTAGTAGCGACGAGCGCCAATCTCGCTATTACGCGAACTCAGGGACTCTGCTTTAAAAACAGCGTTATTATGTTCCAACGCCTGTAGTGGAAACTAGATCGTCAATTGGTAACATGTCCCGTTGTCCCAATCCTTTATACGTAGTTAGAACGTAGCACGTATTAATACGAGCAGTAGGAAGTCGCCCTACTATATGCTTGATCGATATCTTTCTCAGCCAGATATGTGGCTTAATATGATTCTGCATGATTCCTGTAAATTTATCATCTGGTGTGTCTGTTGCAGTGCTCAGTGGTCATCAAAGTGCTACGAAAATGCATGTACATATGATCATGCTATCAATGAGCAAACATCAGCAAAAAATATGTAGCAAAAGCTAAATCAATGGTGGCTTTGTGTTTTGCAATGATTTTAAAGGCCCACCGCCAGCCTCCATATGTTGCAAGCTTGTGTTTTTGTTTTGAATCAGGCTCCATCGTCCTGCACTTTTAAATTAAATATTGCAAGAAATTAAATGGATAATAGGTACAGGTACAAAACACTGACCCCTAGTCCATGGACCCCTTGTTAAAAATATAGAAATTGGGAAATGTCTTTCCTTAGATTGCTCTGAAAGTATACTTTCCAGCGGCTCTTGATGGTACATGTTGTTGTCATAAATTTAAAAACTCACTGATTTTTCAGCCGGACAAAATAACTTTGCAAATGTATAGGGGGGTTGTCAATTTACCATACTGTGTTTTTCTTTGGAAATTGCAGAGGGGTGGGGGGGGGGGGGTCACTTTTCAACACCCTTCCGTTGGAGGGTATGGAGATTTTTTGGAATCACACAATATGATAATGGTATTGATGATACATGTATTAATGTTCATTAAATGATCAGTATTTGACAGACACAAATTATTTGAAGTGATTAGTTTTACAATGTTTGAAGTGAATACAGAACCAACTTACCGGTACAGTCTAAAGACATGAAGCGTGCCCCCCCCTAAAGTTGAATATTCAATTCATTATTCCATTATTGGTTTCATTATTCAATCCAAAAATGCATTTTTAAATTCAATATTAAAAATGTTAAATTTTCAAATTTTGATTTCTGAATAAGCAAAAGTCACCCAAAGTAATTATTTAGATTACAAAATGTTCAATATTGAATTGAAAATTGCATTTTTGGACTGAACAATAAAATCAATAATGCAGTAATATATGACTTAAATATTCAACTCTAGGGGGGCACGCTTCATGTCTTTTGACTGTAAATGATTTTGTGATTGTTATTGACAAGTCCACTAGGGGATATGATGCATTATCAGGCTTTTATGTTGAAATGAATCTCTCACAAGCTGATTATTCTATGCTCATGAAATCATAATGTGTCATGGTATGGCACCTTTTCACCCTAGAATGATAGAAACCTGATGGAGTGATGGATTCATCTTTTTGTTGCAGATTCAAATAAAAGAGAAGTGATGAAAATACACCAGGAAATCACTGACCACTTAGTCTGTTTGACCAAGTCATACAACAGAGCTCCACACGGCCCACGTACAATTTATTCTATACAAAGCCAGGAGCATCCGTCTTCATGGAGGTATCTTCAGCCACCGGTAATTTTATGGGATCCCCTTGCCCAATTTCCAGATTACTTTCCATCTGGCATTTTGTGTCCCCACGAAAGCCATAGCATTGAAGTATGCCCCATTTCTCCCAAAAAGTGGAAACATGGGGAAACAGAAAAAGACGCACCACGCCAACTGTATGGAAAAGGTGGTACGGTTTTGCTTGTCAGCAGGGTTTACGTGTGTTGTCAAGGACATGAGATCATGGGACATGACAATAGAATTCTAGAAAAAATTCCAGATGCCCTTGTTCCATTCTATCTGTCACATAAAAGCGGCGTCACAAAGGGTTTCAAGGATTTAGTAAATGCACTTGCAAGTACGGGGCAAACCTTCAATGAAATAGAAAGGCACATTGCCCAAGAATATTACAATTTGTATTGGGATTCTCGACAAAGATTTAATGATGCCATCAGGCGACACAGACAACTTCACGGAATAGTTGATTGTGGAGATGATTTTCCTGATGAGTCAATTATTGATCTACCTTCGGATGATACAATAATAAGTTGCTTCGTGCTGAACTTTAGAGAGAATGAAATATATTATACACAGCGGATGAGTGAGCTTTCTGCAGCATACATTAGTGCAGACCATACTTTCAAAGTGGCTGCTAACATTGGTATTAATTTGCCTGATCAAAAATGGGTGACACAGTACGACTCCCTCTTTTGTGTCTTGAATGAGAAAGGCCAAGTACTGGCATGGCAGCTGACGAAAGGAACTTCTCTTATACATGTCGAAGAACTACTCAGAGGACTAAAAGCTCGTTTAGATAAACAAGGGATAACTCTGCAAGACATATATGTTGACAACTGCTGTCAGGTGAAGAAAAAAATTAGAAATATATTTGGAGATACCACTCGTGTTAAACTCGATCTTTATCACGGAGTAGCAAGGGTGACACAAAAAATTCCCAAGTCCTCGAGGCATACGTTATCGGGTGCATGCATCATCGACTTTGTCAATGTCTTCCGGGAAGATGATGATAAAGAAAAAGAAAGAAAAAGGGCCACGCCTTCTCCTGAAAAGATGTCCACTAACTTGCAAAAGTTTGTTCACAAATGGGGATGCATGAAACATGGAGATGATGAAGACGTACTCAACGCAGCAGCTCTCAGCGAGATTGAGTGCCTAAAGAAGCACATTGTGAAAGGCTGCTTGTCTGACATTCCCCCAGGAGCAGGATCGGAAAAAAATGAAAATCTTCACAAGAATCTTCGCCACATTATAGCCAGGAGTCGCCTTGGTGTAGAGCCAGCTTTGGCTTTGCTTGCCTCGTTTTTCTTTAGCTGGAATGAAAGGAAAGAAGAAAGATACCCTAAGGGGGTAGTAGCACCCATTACCTACTATGAAGAGAGACTGAAGAATGCGCCCTACGAACCGACCACCGAACATTTTGGTATTATTAAGAGGGAAGTTCCAAGTACTTCAAGCAGTCAAACTTTGAAATTTCTCAGTGCCACTTCTAAAATATTTGAGCTGCATGATAGCATTGCCGAATTCAATCCTTCAGAGCCTCTAGAAAAGGTTTTAACTAAAGGTCTTAATACTCTCTTGGTAGAAAAATTCTTGAGAGGCCTCAATAATTGCCGGGATCTTAATTCTCGCCTTATTCATTTGATGCCCTGTACTCTTACATTGTTTCACAATGAATCTCATCAAACAACTGCTTATCCGGAAGATGGCATGGACAATATGAAAAGGGTGCTTTCCCAGTATGGTTTGCAGTTAGGTCAGGTTAGTCACTTTGCAAACAAGGAGGACAGCTTTTTTATTTCTGTTGTGGAAGGCCTAACGAAGATGAAAGACGAGATGAAAGCCGAGGATGGGGCAGAGTATCAGGAGGTGCTTGCTACAAGTGCTGCATTGAATCTTTCCTTAGAGACTCAGACCATTGCAAGTGACATTGCTATGTTGAGAAGACACATCAGTCAAGAGTGGCTGAACAATACATCAGTTTACAAGAAACTGATACTATCATCGGATTTGAATTTTACAGAGGAAGCTGAAAACTTCATGAGAACAGGGTACTTTAAAGGTAAAAATTTGGCTCACGAATAATTTTAATTAGTCACAGAATGTGACTATCCAGAAATTATCCATACCACTCCCACGGAAGTGGTTTGAGATCCCAGCCTCCCTCCCTCCCTTCCCCAACCCCTCGGGAATTAAAAAAAATACAGTAATTATATGGAAAATATAAGGGGATTTGACCCTCCGCCCCTCTGGAATTCCATATCCCTTCCGTGTGGAAGGTATGGATTTTTTTGGAATCACCCAATGACTACATACCTCACGGTTAGGTAATTTAAAGTCACTGTATCCCTTATTTGCTCTATAATGCAGAATTCAAAATCTTGCAAAGAATCACTGAAATGGGGTTCAGTGTATTATTTTTGACATTTGTCAAGAAATTCATTTAAAAATGGGCAATTCCAGAAAATAAATGTAAATATTAAAACTATCATGCTCTGTTTTAATTTCTGAAACAATATTATGCGATTTTTGTGTTTTCTTTTCTCTTCACGCAAATTAATATACTCCCACAACAACCCCCGCAACTTTTGCCTTTTGCTCCGTGCGCTTTCCCTAAAATCTCGCAAATTGTTAACTTTTACTCGCAATAATAAACAAGATTATTTGGATTCCGGAGGGGAGGGGGATAAAAGTTGAAATTTCTGAAGGGGAGGGGGGTTTAACCTGCATGGGGGGTAAGCCATTTTGAAAATTCTTGATGCAGGAGGGGGGGGGGGGGGGTCAAGAACTAGTGCCTGCCGTGGGGGGAGGGGGGGATATATTTTCTGGAATTGCCCAATACATGCAAGTTTTTACAAAACAAAGTTACCATATTACTATTGCTGAAAGGGAAAGTAGAGAAAAGATACAGTAAAACAAAAGCCATATAACATTGATTCATGAATACGTCATGAAACTCACATATTCATGTTTGATTTTTTGTTAACCGGTATATAGATGAGATGGGTAACCTGTTAGCTATAGCTGCTGCAAAAGTCATCCGTTTATCACTGGTGATTTTTTCCTCTCTTGAGTACATTCCAGTTGTACCTGTTGTTCCGGTTGATCCAGTCCTTTGTAGTAGATGCATACTTGTTGGATATTCTGCTGCAACTGGATATTATTACTCTGTGGAACGAGCTTCAACTGAGGAAACAACTGCTGCCGTCGGCAAAAAGGGGGCGGTCGAGAAAACACGTGATTCATGCAAATGTGGACGGGGAGCTTCTAAACAAGATGGAACGTTTTGTATACAAAAGGTCGGGGGCATCCCTTCACGGTGTGGTTGCTACAGGGCTATGCGGGGTTGTAGTGAAAAATGCCGCTGTATGGCGTGTGCAAATCCATACGGAACGTCCCGCAATGCGAAGTCGACTTACACTCTTACCCGTACGAGACAGCCGTCAAAGTTAAAAGGACAGGGATGTAAGAGCGGAACAGAATTTCTCTTATACAGAGGGGCTATGCCAGTTATAGGATGGTCGGACATTGAGAGCACTATCTTTGACTGTCTAGTGGACTATATCACTTCGGAAGATGTTGAGTTAAACGCGTCTACGTGCCTTGAAAGGTACAATGATCTTCGAGTTGTTGCCGAAAAGCAAGGAATCCACAATATTGGACCTAAAACGGTCCATCAAGTACAAGGCAAGTTAACTCAAGTGAAGAAGTGTGCTGCCGCTTATGAATCGTTCTATAAAAAGCAAATTGAAAGGAACTGGTTTAATCAAAGCACGCCTCAATAGTGTTTTAATAATGCCAGTGTAGGACAGTGCGTGTCAAAGACGCTGTAGAACCGAAGCCGAAGGCCCGCGCAAGCGGAGCACCATACCTAAGGGAAAAACGTATAGTATACTATCGAGTTGATTTTTGAACGTCACGGGCATTATGGATCATTTTGATGACGTCATTGATGACGTAAGGGCACGTGACTTTTGTGTAGAGTTCCTCTTATGGTCTTTGAAACTTTGTCCAAGTTTGGCTTCTATAGAAGCTTCCCTTCGGGAGATATGATTTTTTCTTTATTTTTCTGGTATTAAAGCTATAGCGTACGCCGTCCGTCCGTCCGTCCGTCGTCCGTCCGTCCGTCCGTCCGTGTACACATGGGAACCCTGTGGTATGCAAAGAAAAAATTATATCTCCTCAAGGGAACATGCTAAGACAACCATACTTGGAATATTTTGTCTATGCCACAAGGGGGGTGCTGTAACACGGACACGTGATGTGACGTCATCGATGACGTCATCTATGCTTGAAAAATCAATATCTCGTGAACATATCATTGAATCCTTGTCGTTTTTGCCGAATGCACTTGGGAGGACTGGGACGAGTCGCGCGGGTTAGCTGTGGGCTATTTTAGCGTGGTTACCAAGCCAAAATCAATGGTGGACAGATCGAGAACTCGAGTCTCTGTGATTCCTGCATGTTTTCATTCAAAATTTCACAGTTTTCTTGCTACTTTTGCCGAAATTCTTATCAAAAGAGGATCTCCTGTGACTTCCTTATAAGGTAAATGATTCCAAATATGGTTTTGGCCGTGAGGTGTTGAAAATCGACAATTTTCGGTTGGAGATTGTTTCATATGGGGAAGACTCTAAACCAACCAAACTTCGGTAATGTAATCCAGGTCACCAGATGAGCGAAATCAAGTGGTACCGTGATGTGACGTCATCGATGACGTCATCTATGTTTGAAAAATCAATATCTCGTGAAGGGAAGACTCTAAGACAACAAAACTTGGGTAGTGTAGTCTAGGCCACCAGATGAGCAAAATGAGGTGGTCACGTGATATGACGTCATTGATGACGTCATCTATGCTTAATAAAACAATATCTCGTGAAGGGAAGACTCTAAAGCAACCAAACTTGGGTAATGTAATCCAGGTCACCAGATGAGCGAAATGATGTGGTCACGTGATATGACGTCATCGATGACGTCATCTACCCTTGAAAAATTAATATCTCATGAAAGGAAGACTCTAAACCAACCAAACTTGGGTAATGTAATCCAGGTCACCAGATGAGCGAAATGAAGTGGTCACGTGATGTGACGTCATCGATGACGTCATCTATGCTTGAAAAATTAAATATCTTGTGAAGGGAATACTCTAAAACAACCAAACTTTGGTAGTGTAGTCTAGGTCCAATAGATGAGCGAAATGAAGTGGTCACGTAATATGACGTCATCGATGATGTCATTTATGCTTGAAAAATTAATATCTCGTGAAGGGAAGACTCTAAAGTAACCATGTAAACCATGTACACATGGGAATCCCTTTCATTCACACAGAAAATGTTATAACCAGGAGCTCCGCTTTTAGCCAGTGGCTAAATCTATATATTACCTTTCAATTTAAATTTTCATCGCGGATAGGCGTTCATTGTTTTCCAATAGCATGAAACTATAAATAACAATAAATTCATTATGTGCGAGCTGTGTTTTTTTGCCAAATTAGAGACCGCCATTTTATCCCGGTTTAGCCTGCTAGCAGGCGTTGGAGGCTGTTTTTATCGGCGAAACCCCGGAGTTCGTAGTCGCGAGCGCCATCTTGGATTTTTTTTGGCCGAGTGACAATGGGGCGAGTGACAAAACGAGGGGGTGGGGCCTCTCTCCCGCCCCCGCCTGAATGCAGATTCGGTATCCAGTGGCACTTCGCGTGCTGAAGCTGGAAGCTAGTATAGTATGCATATTCTGGATGCATGGGGAATCTAGTGCCGCCCGTCCCCGGGATACATATATTTTCTGGGCGTAAATGTTTCTTAAGCCTGGTTTCCATTAGTCTTATTTGTCGTATCTGTCTCATCAGTCGACCTTGAAACAATGAAAATTGGAATTATTCTTTTGTTTCACGGTCGACTGATATGACAGGTACGACAGATAGGACTATATGGAACCAGGCTTGGTAACATTTAACAGTTTTCGGAATGGGTGCCACAATTTCACCCCCAGGGGGGAGGGTAGAGACAATTTTGTTGATTAACACTATATTTCAGCGTTATCAATAAATAAAACGACAGTAATTCTTCATGAATGGTCCCCTTCACATTTGACTAGATGGGGGTGCTACAAACATTTGACAAGGGGGTAGGCACAGACAGATTCTCAGCTCAAAAATTATTTAAAAGTTGTCCCAAAATTCCCCTTAAAAAGTTGCTCAAATTCGAAAAAGTTGCTCACAGAATAAAAAAAAGCCCCTCCCCCTTCGCACTCGTCGTCTTACACTGACGGCACATTATTGCCATGATATTTTAGAGACTTATGATTCTTTGTGTGCTAGTTAGTGTAGGTTTCAAAATGATTGGTTTATGCAGTATCTTGTATATACTAATGTGCCTTAGTTGGTGTTTAAAGGAATAAAGCTTCTTCTTTACTGCGGGAAATACCTTGACACTTCATCTTGGTGCGGAGCATTCAAGAGGAGGCTATTCCACTGGGCATCCGACAGTTGGGTGTTCTTGGTTCTGTAAGAAACAGTGTAGGCGATTATCTCGATCCCATAAAGCTGCAGATTGTCCTCCTCAACCATTAGTGGTGGGCGTTTATAAAACGCCTTCTGGTCATCATCGACGTCTCCAAGACCGTCGGCCTCGAGCTTTTTAAGGGCTTCGACGACTTCGCTTGCGCAGGAATGTGTTGCCCTGCAAGCCAAGCGATAGGTAAGGAATGGCCCATCCTTTGCAATAAGCTTCTTGGCTAAGGAAAATGTGTCGTCTGCTGGCTTCGACTGGGTGGTCTGAAAAGGAAAAACAACGCGAAAATAACTTGTCAGCCTAACGAGACTGATTTGTTGATCTTGTTAATGCAGACTGATACCTGCCCCTTCATATGCGAGACACTAGACGAACAAATCGTCTAGACGGACAAATTGTCTTAGGACGAACGAATCGTCTAGTGTGAAAACAGGACGAACAAATGATGTTTGACGAACAAATTTAGACGATTTTGCTGTCTGGACAATAGTTTCATCACAAAGTTCGTCTATAGTGTGAATTTCTCTAATGCGCCCGCCCCGAATGCAATCGACCTGGGGCCCCCGAATTGTCGGCTCGCGTGGCAAAAAGCTTTTATTAATCAAGTAATAAAAGTAATGAAAATGCACTACTTGATACCACACACTCACCCTCTTACGGGCCTGTAATCTTACCTTTTCCAAGATGTATCTGCTATCCAGAAACCAGTTTGCCAGAGCAAACGCACGCTTCATTGTAGCTAGACTAATGACAGTCGGCGTGTCTCTAACTGTCACCTGGCCAAACGCTTGTGCGAGCCTATCGATAAATACGTGAAGGCTGACACAGAGTCTTAGCATCAACTTTGCTGCTTTCGAAATGTTCATGGCCATTCCATCCGTCTCACAGTTTGCAAAAACCAAATTTTGCGCCTCCACCAGCTGTTTCTCCTCCTCCTCGAAGTAAGCCATTGCATCTCTGCTAAGCTTATATACCACAGGCTCGGTGCTGTCCTGATGCCTGTGGTATATATACTCATACATGTGGTTGAGGTTCTGGGCATATGCGAACCTCTGCAATTTAACAACCTCCCTATTTACCTCTGTTCTGGTGAGCCTTAGAGGTTGGGGGCAGCAGCATAGAATTCTATCTATGAGTCCGTTGCCTTTGGATGACAGTTTTCCATATAAGTCAAAAAAACTATCTGGTTGACTCAACCCAAAAAAAAGCCACCGAAGTACGTGGTATTCTCTCTCGCTTGTTAGTGTTCCCTTTGTTGACGGCCCAGCTGCCATTATCAAAGAACTTGATAAATATGTCTTTTTCGAGTTCTTTTTTCTTACTCCCGACAATTTCGGAAATGGTGGTATGCACCTCGTCTTTGGCGTAAATGCCTGTCCCCCCCGTCGACTTGAGATGCGTGAAGACGCCGGCCTTGGTGAAATCTTCTATGAAGAATAGACGTATCCCGGTTTTCCTCGACCACAAGGACGGGATCTTCAATGGCTGCCTTGAGAGCAGCAGTCTTCCCCGCTCCAGGGCGCGCTAGGACGACGGTAAACAAATTTACCGGCTCCTTTTCAATTGCGGACATTTCCAGGGTAGTGCGCGGGGCCATAAGTCCCGATATCGCCGTAAGAATAGCGGGGAACATTATTTCTTTTACCACGTTGTGGGACTTGGAAAATACATCCATCCACTCGAGATGCCTAGGTGGCAATACCTCATCCCACGGTAATTCTAGCGAGTTCAGTTCTTCGAGAATGCTACTATGATCCATGCTGCACCTAGCCGGGGAAAAACACGTGCGTCAACAATATTACCGTTGAGTAAAAATAATAGACTAAGGCCAAAAATATGTACAGCCTCCAGGTAGTATATAAATGATTCAGTGTATAAAAATGTCATTGACAATTTTAATGTTGTTTGAAGGCGGCGAATGAAGCGCAGCGAACATATGTACAGCGATCGCAGTATAATCGTTAACCTTATAAGCAATGTGCTGACGGGCTTACGCTAGCGGTTATGTTGCAATTTCGCGCGAGAACTCACCGAATTTGCAGTCCGTTTAGATTGGCGATCAAAATCGCCGCTATAAAAACTGTAAGTGGTGTAGTATGCCTTGCCAAAATAGGGAATAGCGAATAGTAAATCACGGATCTTTTCAAAGGCCGGATCTCACAAGTTAATTGCGTTAATCGACGATAGGAGAACGCACACTATTTTTGTCCTGTTGCCCGTGTATGCCCTGCTAGGGTTATTATTTAACAGGAAATTTTGTAATTCTGCCTTTGTGATCATAAGAGTAGCACTTGAAGATGTCAAGACAAGGTATGGAATGGTTTCAAAATAATAAGACCATCCCGAATGACGAATGGCAATGCATGGTTTAAAATGAATTCCCAATGTTCTTTTAATGAATTGTATTTTTTTTACGGTCCAACGTTGTAAACCATTATTTTAAAAAGTCCCCTTGTACACTTGAAGGGTTACATGTGACCTTTTAGTAGGTCTGTCAACGGCTAACACAATGCCTTTAACTATGCCGGCGAAGTGCTTGCCTTAAGTTTTCCCCCCGAGTTACACAAACAGTGCGCACTCGTGTGAATTCGCATCAGCAAACTTGGCGCGCTGAACCTTTTTTTTTTACTCTATTTCGAAAATTGACTTCTGCAACTGCGTTGTGTTTAAAGTAAACTTATCTTGACAGCTGTAATTTTGAGACAGGAAATTTACTTTATTGAACCCTATTGCCTGTAAGGATACCTGCCTGCTGTATTCGTGTATTGTAATGTATTTTCTTGAAAATCATTGCTATATATTTAAGATTGTCATGGGCACATAACTGTTAGTGTAGGCAGAATAAGAACCCCAAAGTATAGTATGCACAAAAATAATACCGTGTATTTCCAGGGACGTATTTCATTACAGGAATTAGATCTGGTGAACATTGATACTGCGTGTTTCATAGCGGTCAAAACAAATCATATCAAGCGCAGATGATGAAGACCTGGAAACGGCCAAGGTAAGTAGTGCAATCAAAAATCGCACTAGTGTGTATCCGACATGCTGATGTATGATACTCTTGTACGGTTGAAGCATGAACGATCGATGAATTTGGTGCGAGCAAGAGCTCACCAACTTATTAGCATACATTAATACTAAGTATTGGATTCCCTTACGAGTGCTCGATATTTTCTGATTTTCTGATTGACTTACCCTTTTGCTATACTTGAACTCACTCTGCTATTAAGGATGTAAACGGTGGATGTGTGAGGAGAAAAGAGAAGAAGATACACAACAGCTCACAAGACGACTCGACCAAGGTTAGAATTCCCGCCTTCTCGCTTCCCGCCAATAGTTCTATAATACGTAATCAATCTATACTCGGTAACGCAATTGCAAGGTCATAAGTTTACCGCGTGTGAAACTAGATTTTCATTATTTATAGACGAGATTAGTGCTGGCAGTCTCACTTATATTAAAAGCAGAAAAGTAACTGTTTGAAAAAGGAGGTACGGACTCGCTTAGGCATTGTATTGTCGCGCATAGCTAGCAGGAGCCATGTGAGCACGAAAACTCTCTAGCAGAGAAGACACGATCTACTCCTGCCTCCTGCAACAACGAACAGCATGCATGTGCGCTAGTAGATCTACTTTTCATTCATATTTATTAATCCTAGAGTCATCGGACTATACAGGATGTTAAAGAAAAAATGGTACAATAGGGCGAACAAGCAGACAAAAACGATGACAATAATGAAATAAATATAAATAAATAACTCAAAAGCTAATTGCTGCCTGATTGGGAGCAAGGCATTTCTCTGGAAGGCCAAAGGTGTAGTGGCAGCGCAGCAGTGGCTGGAAGGGCATTCCATAGGGGAATGCTCCTAGGAAAAAAAGAAAACTTGTACTTCCGGCGCTGTCACAGTGTCACAAGCTAAAAGACTAGCGATCGACTTCCGGCACTGTCACAGTGTCACACGACAAAGCAGCAAAGCCATGTGCGCGCTAGTAAATATATAACAGCGACTTGCGATCTACTTCCGGCACTGTCACAGTGTCACACGACAAAGCAGCACAGCCATGTGCGCGCTAGTAAATATATAACAGCGACTTGCGATCTACTTCCGGCACTGTCACAGTGTCACACGAAATATTCTTCTTCAGTCTTGAGCTAGCATTTTTATTAAACGACGGATTCACTTCCGGCACTGTCACAGTGTCACACGAAATATTCTAGTTCAGTCTTGAAAAAGACGAGCTCACTTCCGGCACTGTCACAGTGTCACACGGAACATTCTTTTCCACACGAAATAGTCTAGTTCAGTCTTGAAAAAGACGAGCTCACTTCCGGCACTGTCACAGTGTCACACGGAACATTCTTTTCGTGGTCACACTGAAGTGACCAACGGCAAGAATGAGTCCTCCCACTACCGAACTGACCCCCCCTCCCCTTCAAATCCAAACATCTAAACCGAACCGAACACGAACCGACCTAGCCCGACTGCCCAAATCCCATGACCCGAAGGGATCACGATAATGACGTAGTTGGTGAACCCGTACACGACGATGCTGCCAGTTTTTCGCTTATTGAGTTTCTCGTTTTACTGTTTTCTGCCGTCTGAGCGACTTCATTTCGTATGCTGTGGATCTCGACAAGGCCTGAATGAGTCACAGGACTTTTGCGTGATGCCACGCTAAAAAATTTCTGTTGTTGTCTTCAAAAAACAGCTGAGATTGGATAGGTCGAGATTGGCAGGGAGAACTTCCGAGTGATTTTGTGTACAAAACAATGTGAAACCAGAAGAGCAAGAAGCTCTGGAAATCATCTTCGATGATCCGGGGAGACTTTGAGATTGTTATTGGTATCATGATCAGCCTCAAGGAGTGGTGCTGCAGTGCTTGAACCATTATTTCTCAGTGCGTCCAGCCGAACTTCTGAGCCAAGGCTACGCCTATACTTACTGACTACTACAAAATACAATGTAAGTTTTTCCTTTAAAAAGGATAAATGTCTGTCTCGAAGAGCGGAATATTTCTTCGAATATGTTGTCTGTAGCAACCAGGGGTTAACTTTGGTTGGAGTCTGAATTCCCTGCGAGTAGAGGCTACTTTTTATCTTGCGCGTTTCTGTTTACTTTTAATTTTTATGATTTCTTGTGTGTTTCAACTGCGCAAAAGAAGCTACTTCAAAACACAAAACAAGATAGAAGTGTCCTCTGCTAAGCAGGGAAGGGTCTGATCATTGTGACAGCCCAAGCAGTGGAATGTGAGTGCATTTTTGTTGTAAACAAATTCATCCAAATTTTCTATGTGATATAAATTATGGCCAATTTTCTAAGATGTTTTTTTTCTGTTGCTATGATGACCGTGAACCAGCCCTTAAAAGTTACATACTTAAGGGAACATACTTAAGGTATGAGTATACCTTTGAGGGGTCTCGCGGGGAAAAATTCGTATCGCGCCACAATTTACACCACAAACGTCGTTCATATATCATTTTAAAGCTAAAAGATTCTAGACCATCTGATGAATACTTTTGTTTTCATTATATTGTACATGAAGATATATTTTGTTAGCTCTAAAGAAAAAACGACCGAGTTTCTTTAAAAAGTTCCATCTTCTTCCAATTAAATTGCACAGCTCCAAATATAAGCAAAATCTATTCTTTAGAAGGCGATCTAAAAAAAGGTGTGCGGGATTTTTGATTTTCCTTTTAAAACATATTTTAGGCTAATTTTTGTGTTAGCATTGCCAAAAATATCTGTTTTCAACCTTTTTACGTGATATTTCCGCAAATATGTAAAATATCAATAATCCCGCACACCTTTTTTCAGATCGCACTCTGAGGAATACATTTTGCAGAAATCTGGAGCTTTTAACATTAACTGGAAGTGGCAGGAACTCTTAAAAAGCAAACATTGGTACAGCACAAAATGACGAAAATGATCCATCAGATTACCGTTGCAAAGAAATATACCACTTAGTAAGTAAGGCCATTCCATAAGCTTTAAGAGCGATTGTCAGAGAAAATCGACCATTTTGCAAAATGGCCGGAAAATCAAAATCTTCGATTTGGATAAAAATCAGTCGAGTGATAGTTGTCCATGAGTAGATCACGACACCACTATTTGTTTGAGTCATAATAATTTCTATGTACGGATTTAAGGGGGGTACATTTTAACCCCCAAATTGTACAATTTTGGCCATGTGATATTGTGCAATTTTAGTCGATTTGAGGCAGCCCTTATCAAAACGCGTTATAATATAGAATATTTTGTTTGCCATTTATCGAAAGAGATACTCTTCGACTTTCAAAATTCGCTTAAACCATTTAAAATCAATTAAACCTCAAGTTTTTACAGAGAGGAAAAGAAAGGGATACACAAGGGCTATTTTCTGAAGGTAAATTCTAGTGATTTTCAATTTGCTCTTACGCTTTGTTCCAACAATGATTATCTCTGGTTTCTATAGGGACGTGAAGGCAATGGACCAATATACATGAAAATATAAAAATATCTTTGGGCACTTCATGTACGTGCAGCTGGCTAACAATCACTTTTATGGCTATTTTGGGATCTTAAGGAGCTTATACGCGGGTCAAAACCATTTTTTTCAACTATACTCTCGTGAAGGAAAAGGAGATGAGACAATCAAACGTCCCAATTGCCTTGTCTGCCATTGTCAAAGTGTTGACAGTACTTGTTGCCATGGCAACCAAATTAAGGGGCTCGATGCTAATTTTGCTTTTTTGACGTTCGTGAAGTTGGGGAACATTTAATGAAACGTTGCCATAGCAAAAACGATTAAGGGTGAAACATATTAGATATCGCCCTTCTCAGGCAAATTTCACTGGAGCAATGCGGGACCGACAAGATCAGGGGTGGCGGAACTACCCCTTTGAATCATCGTGATGGAGGAGCGAGTCCCCAACAATGGTTATAGCTACCAACGTAAATAAGCAAATAACCTAATATTTCCGAAATCGTATACTTTCCCAAGCGAGGACACACTAGAAATTGAGTGGACCTGTGGTTTTTATCCTTTTAAAGACTTTTCACTAGGTATATGAATATTTTATTTTTCATTTCTGTAGAATCTTGATTTGCTTGTTTTGGATTACTTCAGAAAAGGAACTCCCTCCAATAACAGGGGGAGGGGGTCTGCTATATTGGCTGCGTGATTAAAATCAATGGCCTGTCTTGATATGAGAGGTTCAAAATTGGTTGGTATGGTTGCAAAATTACTGGTTCGATACACCTTAAAAGGTTTGGCATACTTTGCAAATTTTACGTCCGTTTGTTTTTAGTGAACATAAAACTTTCCTAACAAGTTGATGATTTTTTTTCTTTCAAAAGATCCGCAATTAAATAAAGCGGTCATGGTCGAAACAAGTCGTTAAATAAATGTGCTAAACAGGACCAATAATGGCCTACAGATATGACACGACACGACACGATACGACACGCCACGACACGCCAAGACACGACACGACACGAGAGAGAGAATAATAGCCGAGAGTCTGCTTAGACTGGAATTTCAATGGGGTTGTTTCAATATTTAAAATAATCTTTAAATAATCCAGACACTTATTTGCTACACTTTCGCCGCAGTGATATCCCAAACTCTTCATCTATACTACTATTTAACAATTAGACCTCAAGGCCGAATGTGCTATGATGAATAGACCATGAGGCCGAAGGCCGAATGGTCTATTGATATCATAGCACATGAGGACCAGAGGTCTAATTGTTTTAGTATAAACCAACTAGTTGGTCGGTTTTGGCAATGAATTCCATTATTTTATGTTGAAAAAATCAAGTTTTCTTGCAAAGAAAGGTGGTGGTTTTGCCAGGCACGGTCTATCAATTATAGACCATTAGTAGCTCAGCCAATCAGAATGCAGTATTTGTAATAGACCATTAGTTGGTTTATACTAAAATCGGGTTATCTGCGCAAACGTTATGATTGGCTAAATCAGTCTGTCCGAGAGCAACACTGAAATGGCTTCTCTGACCACAGCTTTGTGCCTTTGTGCCCTCCATCACGTACAACACTGAAATGGCTTCCCTAACCACAGCTTTGTGCCCTCAGAAACGTACATCACGAGGATGTGCTTTTCTAAAATCTCTATCTTTCGAAAGCTCTAGAATTTGTAATGCCTAAACAAAATGTTATTCTGAGTCTTCTAGCGTCACGAAGTGACGGGCTGTTTTCTTTTTCTTATTGTAATAGAGTCCTAAAGTGTGACGTCACAAATTTGAAAAATTTGAATAATGAAAGCCCAACTTCAAAGAACGTTGCGTGCAAAAAATGAGGCCGGGTGAATCGGCTGAAACGCGTGTTAGGCTAGTTTTAGACGTCGAACTTAATTCTGTCGCACTAAATTGACTGGGTTTATTAGCCAGGGAAAACAAGTTATTTCGATATGAGTGATTATATGAGGTTAAAATAATCGGTCTGGCCAATGGAGAAGATCTCATCCCTGATTTTATGAGCGCTGGAAGGATTCAAAATGCCGTGCCGTTCCTAATGCAAATGAGCTCAAGACAATAGCTCTAACTAACTAAACAATGGGAAATTGACATTTAGTGCGACAAGAATTACGTTCGACGTCTAAAACTGGCCTTATAGACTAGACGAAATATCAGAAAATTGCAATATTTAAGGTGCATGAGGCATTTTTTAGTAAAAGCTGGCAACAAGAGTTTTCTTATGTAATTTTTCACGCTGAATCCGAATTTTCTTGTTGCCATCGCTGATTTTGCCTTTAATGGGTGAAAATGACGTCATCATGATTGACAGCTGTTCGCGAACCCTTAAAATAGTTTTGTCGCTATATTTTAAATTCGAAGTGAATATTTAACTTGAACAGGATAGTTTAGAATATTCTATACGAAAAAGTGTCGTATTAATCGGATATGGTGCTGCTGTGATATTCAAAATGGCGGATCCAAGATGGCCGCCGTATCGTCAAATTTGATTTTTAGAAGCCATCAGTCTGGTAGTCAAAAAAGACATGGAAATAAATAGCTGACAATGAATTCAAGGTATTACAGATGAAATACAATGCTGCTAGTCGAATGAAGCCATATTATGTAAATATATAAAAGGCAATTCAATATAAAAAGGTGAACCACATTCACCGCCGCTTGATCTAAACGATATCCCGATTTTTCGATTATGATCCTTGGTCCCGGCAACAAAACTGTGCCTTTGAAGTTCTTATATCAAGAGTTCGTTCACAATGATCATGCAATCTGCAGCCCCCGTGGCATAATCTAAAAATGCGGAAACCTCGGGAGCAGCAGAAAACCTCAAAAGGAAACCTCAGAGAAGAAAAGGGTTGGAATAGGAGAAGGCTTTCAGGCATAGAGAGGAAAGCTATTCTCCGAGGACGAATTAAAGTCTTACATTCGCTACTTTTGCTTATAAGTTCAAAGTTGCCACCACCAGGCTATAAAAAAATACGGAAAACGCTGGAACAGCGCCTAAATTGTCACAGATTGATTTCCCCCTTTATCCCTGCTTTTTTGTTATCATTATTATTCCTGTGTGTGTAAGAGGGATATTCTGCATGCATTTAAAACGATAGTCGTAGATGTATTTGGCTCAGTGATAGGATTTGAAAGCAATAGTGAGAACTTTTACAGTAGGAGCGACTAACTTGCTATTTTGTGGATTGCGCTTCCTACCTAAATTCACTCACAACAATCATATATTTGCCTATATAGTATTCTCTTTCCACCATAATCGTCTGTTATTATTTTTTATGTATTGCAAAATCGTTTAAGTTCTTGTCTTTTATCTTTTTAAGTTTAGCCTTTGAACGCGATGGCCTCAAACAATCGCCAGATTTCAAAAATGGCCGCACGGCGGCCATCTTGGATCCGCCATTTTGGATGCCGTTCTACGCCCATCAAGCACCCTATCCCATAATATACATACATTTTTTTAAATATCACGTTGCCACTTATCCATTTGAATTTCACTGGCCGTTAAAATTTGAAAAGAAAAAATCGGCGAAAAATTAATTGTAGAGGTTTGTGTGACAGCTGTCAATTATGACGTCATTTCACCTCTTAAAATGCAAAATCTGCTTTGGCAACAAAAAAATTCGGATTCAGCGTAAAATTTCGCATAAGATGGCACTTGTTGCCAGCTTTTACTAAAAAATGCCTCATGATGTACGATTTTCCGAAAGTTCGTCTAGTCTATTAGATATGGCCCGCTGAATACATAGAGGATATTACATGGCCGCGCGGAGATACGAATTTTATCTTCGAGTGTTGAAAATTTATCTCACGAGTTTGCGCAGCGAACGAGTGAGATAAATTTTTAACACGAGAAGATAAAATTCGTATCTCAAAGCGGTCATGTAATGTTCTGTTTATTATATAAACATCAATGAAATACCAAATTCAAATTTCATTCAGCAAAGGCAAGTGTGATATTTTCACATGTGAAAATAACATGATATTTTCACGTGTGAAGATATCAAGTTTTCGCGCAGGAGATCACCTGGTATTTCATTGGTGATTATATAATAAATAATTTTCTTTAACAAGTCACTGCATTTTAGACACAGTTCAAAACTTTATGAACTTAACTAAAGATATAGTGATTTGTCATCTTAAAGAAAGTTATCCATTCAGAGGGCCATATCTCGGTCGCGTTTTGCAACCGATTTGCCTCATTTTTGATTTGCCCTTTCGAAATTACGGGAGAAATATTGCTAAATCGAAAATTTGCATTTTGTGACGTCATCACTTTAGGACTCTATTGCTCTAAAAGTAATTTAAAAATAAGCTTTTTGTTCCATTGAACGCTACTTTTAAAGAGATCAATTGTCCTCGGCTATCAGACAAAAAGTCTTCTCGGACTCATTTTAAAGAGTTTGTGATGACCTCAAGACCTCATAAAAAGGTTCAAAATAACTAGCAGCATGGAATATTTTGTTTTTCATTCCAAATTGAAAATGGTGGCCAATAGGCGGCCATTTTTGATGTTGTCGTGAGAACGTGGGCCTAACAGAACTAATGCTATTCAATGTAGGATGTTACCTTTTTTCTATTACAATAATAGGACCTAGCGTGCACATCAGATGAATATGGAACAGGGGGCGTTAAGGATCTAAGAAGCACCCATCCACAAATAACGCCTCCTGCTTAAAAGTTGAAAGGGCCAAAGTTGCAGTTTATTTGACTTCACAATCGCTGGAACTGGTGGCCCAAAGCGTTCAAACGTGCACCCCTTTACCCCCTGTCTTTATTTTCACCAGCTTCTTAATTCCCAGGACGACCATTCGCTACTTCTCAAATTCAATAAATCAATATGGTTTTTGGTTGATACGCGTAAACGGGGGCGGGGGAAGCAAAACTACGTAAGACAGATTTATGGTCATGCATCCTCAATACAATTTTTGTGTCTTAACACGACTCGAAATTTGAGCTGAATCCACAGATTTTGGCCCAATCTGGTCTGTAATATATGCCCTGAAAATCAACTCATTGGCTTATTGCATTTTTAAACCGCATAGGGGGGCTGAGGACCTCCCTTAAAAGACCCCCTCCCCTGGAATTTCCACTCGTCAATCAGGCCCCCCTCCTGGAATTTCCATTTTTTCTGGCAAAATACCCCTGGAAAATTAATTTAGGTATAAAAAAATGTCCCTGGAAAGTCATTTTTTTACCCCTCCCCTTGGATCCAAGCGCCAGACACACGCCCTCCAATACACCTCCCCTGAAAATTTTTCCGTAGGTCCTCAACCGCCTCCCCCCATCCCCCCCCCGATGCGCGGTTTTAATGCAAATCAGCCATTGAGATGGCCAAAATTTCTAGCGTCCTCACTTGGGATAGATAAGATTTCGGAAATATTAGGTTATTTGCTTATTTACGTTGGTAGCTATAACCATTGTTGGGGACTCGCTCCTCCATCACGATGATTCAAAGGGGTAGTGCCCTCACCCCTTATCTTCTTGGTTCTGCATTGCTCCAGCGAAATGTGTGAGAAGGGCGATATCTAATATGTTTCACCTCATCGTTTTTGCTATGGCAACGTTTCATTAAATGTTCCCCAACTTCACGAACGTCAAAAAAGCAAAATTAGCATCGAGCCCCCTTAATTTGGTTGCCATGGCAACAAGTACTGTCAACACTTTGACAATGGCAGACAAGGCAATTGGGACGTTTGATTGTCTCATCTCCTTTTCCTTCACGAGAGTATAGTTGAAAAAAAAATGGTTTTGACCCGCGTATAAGCCCCTTAAGACCCCAAAATAACCGTAAAAGTGATTGTTAGCCAGCTGCACGTACATGAAGTGCCCAAAGATATTTTTATATTTCCATGTATATTGGTCCATTGCCTTCACGTCCCTATAGAAACCAGAGATAATCATTGTTGGAACAAAGCGTAAGAGCAAATTGAAAATCACTAAATTTACCTTCAGAAAATAGCCCTTGTGTATCCCTTTCTTTTCCTCTCTGTAAAAACTTGAGGTTTAATCGATTTTAAATGGTTTAAGCGAATTTTGAAAGTCGAAGAGTATCTCTTTCGATAAATGGCAAACAAAATATTCTATATTATAACGCATTTCGATAAGGGCTGCCTCAAATCGACTAAAATTGCACAATATCACATGGCCAAAATTGTACCATTGGGGGTCAAAATGTACCCCCCTTAAGTCCGTATATAGAAATTGTTATAACTCAAACAAATAGTGGTGTCGTGATCTACTCATGGACCACTATCACCTGACCGAGTTTCATCCAAATCGGAGATTTCGATTTTCCGACCACCAGTCGATCCACTCTGACAATCGCTCTTAAAGCGATATATAATTGGCCCTTGTAGTGTAAATAATGACACGACAGTGATTTTTTTCGCGAAAAAGTGACATCCCTCGTGCAAAGGTATACTCATACCTTAAGCAATAAAACGAGTATTTTCGTGGTTTATATGTGATAAATGCAGAAGGGATGGTTTTTATGAACCATATTTCTTTCTAAAAAATGACAAATGAGCATGGTCACTACTGGAATTAACTGATACATTTAATAGAATAAGGGTGAAGACTGAATACTACAGGAGGGCAACAAGGTTTTGCCACATGCTACTCTCTTGAAAGAAAGTTCATTATTATTATTATTATTTCCAATGTATGAAGATTTTTGGACAAGTATAAGGGATGTACAGACCCCCAAAACCCCCAATTAGCAAATTTGAAATCATTTGCACCTCCAAATAGTACTTGGTACACTTATAATGGGCCACAGCCTCCCAGCTATGCCATCCTTACTGTGACTGCAAAGTCTTTTAATTTCAAGTTCTATGGTAGTGTCAGATTGATTCATATAAAATCCAAGAAGGCTATACTTACAGAAAACATGAAAGAACATGGCTAATTGCTGGCTGCTTGGCACAGCCTAAAAAAAATAATACATTCTTGGTAGCCTTAGCTACAGTTTCACGGAATGCAGTGTCTGAGGGGTTTATTGGCATTTTTTGGAAAAGGAAAAACGTTTGCAGTTCTTCCTGTTTTTTTCTAAGGATTATCAAAATCTAAATAAAAGCAAAATAGCTTTCAAAATTCAACTAATTTTTGGGCAGACCAGGAAAATATGCAAACATTGCTCTGTTATTAATTACAAAGCCTTGTCAATTGTCCAGATCATCTGAGCTTTGTAATGTTATAATTATTATTCTTATTATTTATTTGCCTGATTTGTCTTGTTTTCATGTTATCAGGTAGATGGAACAAATCCTGAGACGTCACTGCCATCCGTGCCCTGGGTTCAGGCTTAATATTGATTTGTATTTGTATCTGAAATAAAGTGTTTGTATGGTGACTGGTTTGTTTACTTTCTTTGATTGATTAGTGTCTCATTTACATGTGAACACAGTGACAGTACAAACATTGTACAGGGGTCATTATTATTTTTCTAATAATTGACTAGAAAGTGCTGCCTTCGTGTCTAATTTTGCTTTGTTCAGGGTTACAATCTTGATTAGGCCTCTTCGCTGTGTGTTTTCCTTTTCTGGCTCTTAGAAACAAGTTTAACCAGCGGCGTAGCCAGGAATTTTTGAAGGGGGGGGGGGGGGGGGGGGGGGCCGGATAGTGAAAACATGGGACGAAAATGCTCAAATTTTCTCCAGCAAATACAGTAAGTGTATGGGAAATTTTCCGAGAAAGGGGGGGGGGGGGGGCTGGATCCACCTGGCTACGCCCCTGTTAACAGCCATAAACGAAGTAAAAAAAATAGCGTATTTTGCAAGCTGTAGGTACAGAAGTGTGCCATTTTTGAGGGTTGCTTGCTTGCTTTATATATAAAGACCAAGACCAACCAGAAGCAGGATTAACGCCAATGTTTCGGACATTCATTCCTTCATTGTTCGAACGTCATCCTCGCATCATAACTCCTAGGAATCTCGTACAGAAAACAGGGCTCTCGACAAGATATAGTACCCCGGGTACCCCCCGGGGGGGGGGGGGGGGGACTCCCAAAATTTTAGACGGGGGTGCTCGTCGGGAAAATTGATTTTGACCCTAAGGGATAGAAAAATGGGTGTGGCAAACAGCAAATTTACCCCTAAAAGAAAGCAAATTTGGCGTGGCGACCGCCGAATTTACGCCCAAAAGATAGCAAATTTGGCAAGTCAAAACAAATAAAAGCGAATTTTAGGTCTTTTAGGATTTTCAACCAAGTTTCCTTTGTAAATATCGGTTCTGGTGTCAGCACCAATATATTTCTGGGCAAGGATTGGTCTGAGACTCCCCTAAGGGATAGGGCTGATTTTAAACACCCCTAAGAGATAGCACGTCTGTCAATTTTATACCCTAAGGGATAGGACGAGCACCCCCGTCTGAAAATATGGGGAGTCCCCCCACCGGGTATAGTACGCTGTTTTTATCAATTCCTTCTATGAAGAAGCCATTACCTCCTTGCCAAGCGTGTAAGCTCTATGTCAGGGCTTTTAGAGTTGGCATTTCTTGGGAGTTTATCGTAGTGTCGGCGGGTATCGGGTGCGGAACGAATGGGAGCCAGAAAATAAACCAGCCAAAAAGCAACAAATGTAGACTAAAATATGAAAATCCGCGAACGAGGTATTTTGCCAAGCTGGATCCTGATAAACGGACCTGTCAACCAGTTGAACTGAGAAAACTATATATAATGAAAGGTCGACGAACAGCTTAAACGATGATTATTTAATACGATATTTCAATCGGCCATTACCGATCTTCTTCAGGTTTTGAATGGAGATATTTACATTGCATGCTGGATATAAATAAAATAACGGTCACATTTTTAAAAAAAAAGAAAAATACATATGATACGGTGCTTGAGAAGTGACAGATAAAAGATAAAATAATATCAAACAAAACTAAGGATTAATTACAGCTAAAATTAACAAAACTTTCATCTCTTATGTTAAGACCATTAGGAGTTAGAGTTCGAGCTCTGTTGATGAGAAAAGCTTCTCTGGCTTTGCGTATAGAGTCGCGGTTAGATTTAAGTTTTTCTAAAGGGATTAAAAGCATGTCAGAGGCAATGTGGTTAGCTGTATTATGGAAGTGGAGGGCAGCGGTAGTAGGAGTAGATTGACTGTCAGAATCTAAAGTACGTCGGTGTTCATTAAACCGTTCACGAAGTTGACGTTTAGTTTCGCCTATATATTGTAGGTGGCAGCGTTTACACTCAATCATGTATATTACATTATTAGTTTTGCAGGTTATTCTAGAAGTTATGTTTCGGGTTTCGTTAGTGGCGTTAAAAGAATAGGACGTTATGCCATCTGCGATATATTTACAAGTATTACAGTTATCGCCGCAACGGTACGAGCCAGTAGGGAGGTTGTTTATGAAAGGTTTAGTAAGCTCAGCTTTAACAAGAAGGTCTCGAAGGTTAGGGCTTCTGCGAAAGGCAATTAAAGGAGGATCAGGGAAAGCTTCTTTGCAACGGTCAGAGGTATGGAGAATTCTAAAATACTTGCGTAAATACCAGAAATGTAGGGAAGGCTAGGGTTATAAGTTAAAACGAAAGGAATACGATCAGATGAATTGTTAGTACTGCCTTTGGGTTTAAGGGCGTCGGCGCGGGACATAGCGGCCGCACGTGAGATTTGCTGATTAACAAAATCGCGTTTGTAACCGCGTTTGTGTAAGAATTCAGTAAGTTCATTACAACGAGCAATGAATGATTCATGTGTAGAACAAATACGGCGGAGTCGTAGAGCTAAACTGTAGGGGATACCCTTTTTGGTATGAGAAGGATGATATTATTTTATCTTTTATCTGTCACTTCTCAAGCACCGTATCATATGTATTTTTCTTTTTTTAAAAATGTGACCGTTATTTTATTTATATCCAGCATGCAATGTAAATATCTCCATTCAAAACCTGAAGAAGATCGGTAATGGCCGATTGAAATATCGTATTAAATAATCATCGTTTAAGCTGTTCGTCGACCTTTCATTATATATAGTTTTCTCAGTTCAACTGGTTGACAGGTCCGTTTATCAGGATCCAGCTTGGCAAAATACCTCGTTCGCGGATTTTCATATTTTAGTCTACATTTACGTCCTTACAAGCCGCAGGTCTTCACAGATCCGAGGATTTGCTTACTTCAAATTATTTAAAATGGGGATTGATACTTCCTCTTGGAGATGTCGCATTGGACTTTTCATAATTACCACAACAAGGCAAAGCTGTCAAAGAGTTTCTACGCCTACCGGAATCGTCAACAAACTTTCCACCTCGTTAACGCTGATTGCTGGAGTCATGATACTCCTTCATGCAACATGTCTGACTATTTGCATGGATATTCACCCAAATCCTGGTCCAAATTCTACTGGAGCAACACACATGATAAACAGAGAATCAGCTCATAGCTTTCGTAATTCTTCTACCACTTCGCAGAGTCATGGAATTACACGTCCACCCCTTCCTCTCTACAGACATCACCAGCAATTTAGATTCTCAAGACTTTTCAACACAACAAAACGAACTCAACTTAAATTAATCAGGTACCATCATCACTTGGCAAACTACACTTTCTTCAAGCAACATTGTTTAGTTCCTAAACATCTTCTTCCCAGGCGGTCTCCACCTCTAGCAGCGAGCAACCGCGGTTTCTACAGAAAGTGGAACTCGACTTGGTTTTTGCAGCTAACAGACAATTGGACCTTCTAATTAAAGAATGCAAACTAATGATACAGGAGCTTGAACGAGAACTGGCTCAAAACAAGGAACTTTTAAGGACTTCTTGTACACCGGATTTTTTTTCATATTATTGTAACAAGTTGACCTCAATGGCTTCATCACTGGAATCGCTTCTCTTTAACAGACGTGCTAGGAAACAGTCACGGTATCGTATACACAGTAACAATAACTTTAATCACGCAACCACTGAGCCCGATCCTATCCCTGATAACAACAATGACCCCACACCCTTAACACGCAGAAGATGTAGGCGTAAGCGACGCAAACAGACTCTTTCCACTGACTCAGTAATAAACCTATCTAAGGTTACTCTTTCTAACGCTGAGACTAATGTTCTTGCCAGAGGCCTTACCTTCTGCCCCACTCCTAAACAAATCAATTGGTGTGAGGTTTCTGCAGACATTGCTGATTTCTCGAGACGAATGCGTCTTCAAGAATACTTTGTTGACAATGATCAGACTAACGATACTAATCTAGCAACTAACAACCAAGCTTCAATCAGTCGTCTTCCGTTGCATCTTCTTATCCCTTCCATAAAAAGAGTTCTTGGACTCCACCCACTGATAGGAATGAAACTCTTAATAACTACCTTGATGCTGTTAAATTTGAAATTACATCTTCTCCTCTTCAACGCATATCAGACAACTTGTCTAATACAGAACGTCAAGCTATAGACACTCTTAAGCAACGTAATGACATAATCATTAAACCTGCTGATAAAGGCTCAGGAACTGTTGTTATGGATAAGGACTGGTATATAAACGAATGCTTAAGACAACTTAATGACCCTAAATTTTACAAACAACAAGATAAAGATATAACTAGTGAAGTTCAGAAGCGCGTAACGCTATATTTAAACGGCATGATTAAAGATAACATAATCGATGAAAAACTTCAATCATTTCTTTTCAATAACAATGCTAAGCCGGGTCGATTTTATATACTTCCTAAAATTCACAAAGCTGGCAATCCAGGACGTCCCATTGTTTCTTCTAATAACCATCCTACAGAACGCATTTCTCAGTTCGTAGATTTCTTTCTCAAACCACTAGTCTCTAAACTTCCCTCTTACATTAAAGACACTAATGATTTTTTGAAAAACTGCTTACTCTAGATTTACCCGATAACGCTATGCTTGTGACCCTTGATGTTTCCTCTTTATATACTAACATACCACATAACGATGGAATTAAAGCTTGCCGTCATTATCTCTCCACCCGTTTCAGTAAACAAATTCCCACTGAAACTATATGTGACCTTATTCGCATGATCCTCACTATGAATCATTTTACCTTTAATGATAATAACTACCTCCAGATTCACGGAACTGCTATGGGCACTAGGATGGCGCCTTCTTTTGCTAACCTTTTTCTAGGTCTCTTCGAAACTAATGCACTTGCTAAAGCTCCCTATAAACCACACACATGGTGGAGATATCTAGATTACATCTTCATGATTTGGGACAGGTCCGAAGAGGATCTTGTTTCTTTTGTTTCATATCTCAATGGCATACATCCTACTATCAAATTTACATGCGAGCACTCTTTCAACAGTATTCCCTTTCTTGATGTTTCTGTCTCCATCGTCAATGGCGCAGTAGAAACTGACCTTTACAGCAAACCTACTGACAAACATCAGCATCTGCTTTATTCTTCCTGTCATCCTTCTCATACCAAAAAGGGTATCCCCTACAGTTTAGCTCTACGACTCCGCCGTATTTGTTCTACACATGAATCATTCATTGCTCGTTGTAATGAACTTACTGAATTCTTACACAAACGCGGTTACAAACGCGATTTTGTTAATCAGCAAATCTCACGTGCGGCCGCTATGTCCCGCGCCGACGCCCTTAAACCCAAAGGCAGTACTAACAATTCATCTGATCGTATTCCTTTCGTTTTAACTTATAACCCTAGCCTTCCCTACATTTCTGGTATTTTACGCAAGTATTTTAGAATTCTCCATACCTCTGACCGTTGCAAAGAAGCTTTCCCTGATCCTCCTTTAATTGCCTTTCGCAGAAGCCCTAACCTTCGAGACCTTCTTGTTAAAGCTGAGCTTACTAAACCTTTCATAAACAACCTCCCTACTGGCTCGTACCGTTGCGGCGATAACTGTAATACTTGTAAATATATCGCAGATGGCATAACGTCCTATTCTTTTAACGCCACTAACGAAACCCGAAACATAACTTCTAGAATAACCTGCAAAACTAATAATGTAATATACATGATTGAGTGTAAACGCTGCCACCTACAATATATAGGCGAAACTAAACGTCAACTTCGTGAACGGTTTAATGAACACCGACGTACTTTAGATTCTGACAGTCAATCTACTCCTACTACCGCTGCCCTCCACTTCCATAATACAGCTAACCACATTGCCTCTGACATGCTTTTAATCCCTTTAGAAAAACTTAAATCTAACCGCGACTCTATACGCAAAGCCAGAGAAGCTTTTCTCATCAACAGAGCTCGAACTCTAACTCCTAATGGTCTTAACATAAGAGATGAAAGTTTTGTTAATTTTAGCTGTAATTAATCCTTAGTTTTGTTTGATATTATTTTATCTTTTATCTGTCACTTCTCAAGCACCGTATCATATGTATTTTTCTTTTTTTTAAAAATGTGACCGTTATTTTATTTATATCCAGCATGCAATGTAAATATCTCCATTCAAAACCTGAAGAAGATCGGTAATGGCCGATTGAAATATCGTATTAAATAATCATCGTTTAAGCTGTTCGTCGACCTTTCATTATATATAGTTAAAAAGCAACAAATCGCAAGTTAAAAGTTGGATTCTTCTCTCATTCATAAAACTCTGCTACTAAGTAAGCATTTTGAGTGAAAACTAGGACAATCACTTTAGAAATGTAGACCTCCGAAACCAGAGAAAAGGATGGGCTTTTTTCTCCCTTCGAAGTCCGCCATTATCTTGAGCATGAGAGCCTAATGGGTGATACCGCTGAAAAGTATCGCGGGCAAGGTGATAACCCAGTTTTTCCGTGACGTCATGTGACGTCACGATCTCAGATCAGCTGGGAGTTTGGTTGTGCAAGGTTCATCCCTTCCAGAGATATATTCTTTTTCTCTTTTATGACGTCATCGATGACGTCAAGTCACGTGATCATGTTACAGCACCCCCCTGGTAGCACAGAGAAAATACCCCAAGTTTGGTTGTCTTAGCATGTTCCCTTCAAGAGAAATAATTTTTTTTCTTAGTATACCACAGGGTTCCCATGAGTTTCCGCGTACGGCGGACGGACGGACGGATGCCGGACGGACGTACGCTATACCTTTTATACCAGGAAGAAAGAAAAAAATTCATTTCTCAAGAAGGGAACCATCTATGGTAACCAAACTTGGACACATTCATCTTTTGGGCGATGCCATTTCAACGCCCTAATCATTTGACTTGGTGCCGTCAATAACGAAAGCAAAATGAGCGAGAAAGCCCGTGACGTTTCAAACTCAACTCCATAGTTATGCCTAGACGTTATTTCCTTAGGTATGATGCTCCGCTTGCGCGGGCCTTCGGCCCGCGCAGGAGCTCCGCTAAAACAGCATTTTTAATGCAACATAGAAAGTTAGAGAGACCCGCAGGTCGAGCAACCCCGGAATACCCCGCCCGAGGGCAGAGCAATCCAGAAAATTAGTTTTCTTGCATTTCTAGAAATTTTCTTTGCAAAATCGCGTAGACTACAATGACATAAGAGAGATATCTCCAATGTAACCAAAACGCCAGCCAAACTTCCAACTGGGGACATTTTTACAGCGTGACAACAAGCAATGCGGAATACACTTCGCAGCCAAAGCGAGACAGCTCGCTTCCAAACTAGAGGAATTTTAACAGCAAGACAACACGCCATGCAGAATACATTAGCCAAACTGAATTGGGATAAGGGAAATAAATTTAGCGTAACCCATACGCCAGCGAGACAGCTCGCTTCCAAACTAGGGGAATTTTAACGCGTGACAACACGCAATGCGGAATACACTTCGCAGGCAAACTGAATTGGGATAAGGGAGATAAATTTAGCGTAACCAATACGCCAGCGATTTTCCACTGATTTTTGGGTAGGGGTGCACCGCCAAGGTCTCCAAAACCTCACCCTATCAGATACCAAAAATCCTCGTTTTTTATACCCTACCGTAGACCTACGGGCAAAATTGTATACCCTACCGCAGGCCCGAAGTTAATCACAAGGGTGGTCCAATTGGTTGCAATCAAAGCGGTATTTTGATAATCATGAAAAGGTTTCAAAATAAACCACCTTTCCACTAATTGCGGCACAACTTTGAACAAAATGTGTTTGCACTTGGGTAGCCATACTGAAATACATACCCTATCAGTGACCAAACAAGCGAAAAACGATACCCTACTGTAGACCTCAGGAGCCCAAAAACCATACCCTATAGGGTGGCGCATACCCGTATATATGAGGGAGTACCCCATCTTCAAATCCAGTCGTATCACCAGTTTCTAAACTCCGCCACGCAAATTCAGAGCAGACTTGCCGTCCCCATGGCTTACGTCATAGGAGTCTCGCTGCTATGCAAACAAACAAACAAACAAACAAACAAACAACAACAAACAAAAAAACAAACAAACAAACAAACAAACAAACAAAAACAAACAAACAAACAAACAAACAAACAAACAAACAAACAAACAAACAAAACAAACAAACAAACAAACAAACAACAAACAAACAAACGGACGGACGGACGGACAATTTTTATTGGCACCTTGTAAAATAAATGTTTACACTGGTGTGGTGGTCCAATAAAATTTAAATAAAAATACAGTCGTATCCATCACAAGATATATTTTTTTGATATATATTTTTTACGCTATCTATGCGACAATATCTCTTGCAGTACCCTTTGCTTTGTTCCTTTGGCCATTCGCTTTCATGTTGCTATTACTTTACCTCAGGAGGTGAGTGTTGGTGGTACTGAGATCCGGGGGGAGGGGACTCCCATCTTCCATATTTTTTGGTCGGGATGATCGTCGGGATTTTTCAGTTTCACTCCTAAAAGATACCAGAAAGGGCGTCGCACAAATAATGTGTTACCCTAAATAATATCATCGAAAACAAATAGAGAGAAAGGACAAAACAGACAAGATTTGTGCCGACGTTTCGGACTCTTTACTTTCAGTCCTTCATCAGGGCGGCAAATCTTGTCTGTTTTGTCCTTTCTCTTTATTTGTCTTCGATTTTATTGGGACATTGCATCCATTTTGGATCCAGATCTATCGCTGTTAGTGTTTTCAAAACTATTTCAACCTAAATAATAACATTAAACACGTAACCAACACGTCATGTTAGAACACCAATTCAGTAACAAATAGACTCGTGAGACTCTTCCATTTGAGGAATATCCATTCACATCACTGAAAAGAGCGCGCAAATGATTAGCAAATTTGCCAAGTTTCAAGACGAATTGTAAATTAGTTGAGAATTACAACATCTCAACCAAAAGTAAAATTTTCCCAACCGTTTTCCTCTAGCCTGTGTACGTCCGCTCTACTAACCTCAAGAGGATTAGTAGCGGCTGTGAAATCCGGTTACTAATAATGTTCAGGTCAAGCAATCCCTTCTCAAGGACTCTCGTTCCTGATTGGCTCGCGATCACGTTATCAGTTTTCCTCGAATTTGATTGGCTGAAAAAGCTCTTACACACACTCAAAATGATACAGAGGAGGGAGGTTATTTGCGAGGTTTACTTATTATGCAAATTTATTTTTCATTGCGTGACCTGAACACGATTAGTAACGTGATTTCACAGACGCTACTGATCCTCTTGGATGTTAGTAGCGGATGTACACAGGCTATTTTCCTCGCATGAACGAAAAAAACCCTTAAAATTTCGTGCCGTTATCTCAGCTGTCTCTTTTTCTCTCTCTATTTTTTACAACTGTTTGAGGCACAGTGATGTCGGATTGGATTTTCGTCAACTTGCTGAGTTTCAATAGATCAGGAAATGGTGGAATTAGGGTCTATTCTAATGGTTCTTACCCTGTTTTTCTTCCAGATACATCATATCCAATAGTGATGGCTATGGAAAAACAGCATTGTTCAAAAACTGTTAAACCTCGACGATTCCTTTAGCTGACTATCTACCGTCCTCTTCGACTTGAATCAATATACAACCGCTTTGCTACATATAGCATCATTTACTATACAATAGACCCACACGCTTTTCTCCATGACGAAACTACTGTTCTTTCTTATCCGTTAGGTTCTAAATATCCCACCCACTACTTAATTAAAAAACGCACGTATGGATACATTACTTATAAAACTTACCTGAACGCTCTTCACGGTTTCTTTTACTTTGGTAGGCCATACATGTATTATTACCATAGTGAATTCCTAAAGGAAAAAAACAGTCAAAGCTGGCACAATACATAATAAAAATTTCCCTATATTTACTTATAAAGTGACTAAATATTTTGTAACAATCAAGAATAACTAATCTGCTAATTATCCAGGTTTTGCATCAAAAATGTAATAAATATTTTGTTGAGAGTCTCTAGTTGTGTTTTCCTGCTAGCAGAGGCCTGTTTTCTCTGGCATTTCGCCTCTACTAGCAGGGAATAGTTGTGTGTTTGCCTCCGTTGATTAATCATTTTAAGGTGGCCCCGGCCCATTGCTATTTGGGGGCATAAAACGGAGCCTACATTCTTTTGTGTTTAGGGTTTACCACAGTCATCAAATCCGCTTCATGTATTTTGCAAATGCAAAGCAGCAGGGGACCTTTATGTGACGCATGCGCAGATGCACGGCCTGCTTTGTCTTCAGCTGAGCAAATGCTGGTTTGTTGTCGTGTCGACCGAGTTAATTTCTCCATTTTTATGCGGGAATAAGTAATGTAAACCACAAACGGAGTTCAACAGAAGCAATATTTGTACTTGGGGAATGAATTTTTAGCAGTTTGAGCTTGAGATTGCTACGCTATTCGCTTCGGCAAAGCAGCTCTATTCTATAATTTTGATTTAATATGGCGGATGTCTGTGATCTGTGGTGGAATTCCCAAGTTAACTTTCTGCCAGCAGCTGAAAGGTGAAGTGTCAAATTATCCGCCAAGGTAAGCTTTTAATTACTGTTGGCTTATGTAGGTCTCTCTTTGAGAAATCGCACCAAGGGGTATTGTGGAATCTTTCGTTGAGCTTCCTTACTGTAAATGTAATGCAAAAAGCCGATTTCTTATCGTCTTGCCAGAATGTGCTTTCAAAATCTAGTCGTTGTGCCACAGAGTTGTCAGTGAAAATGGAAGTACTATCATTTTGAAATTCGTTTATCTAACGGGGATGAAACAGAAAATGGGGGAAGTTATGTGTTTTTGGTTCGACAGTTACGCACATGAGTTTCAGTGGTTGTTGTTCTTGGACTCCCACTTTCCTCACGGGGAATATTAGATCTGCAAATAAGTCACACGCAGTTTCTAGGACCCAGTTTAAATGAAACCATTTGATTTCCTTGAGATCGGCAGCAAATCGGGTCTTCACTCGAGTTCTAAAATCTGCTTGAAAATTTTGTCTCATGAATATTAATTAATTGAACATTTTTCGAAAACTGCCCGTTGTGCCACTGAAGTATTTCTCGAAAACAAAACTACATTCTATATGTCTTCATTGTGTGGTGCTAATGTTTTGGAAATAATGGGGGAAGTTAAGGATTTTTTGGTGTGTTCACCTAGGGACCGTTCATTTTTTATCAGGGGGAGAGGGGCTGGTGGAAATGAGGGGGGGGGGGGTCACCCAAAAGAATACGGCCTCAAAGGGGGGTCACCCAAAAAAATACGCCACTAAAGGGGGGGGGGGGTCACCCAAAAAATACAAGCACATAACAGGGAGGAAACGAAAAGTTTGCATTTTTTTACAGCATGCAATATGTTTGTTACATGTTTCAACTCGCTTATATGTTTCTAATTTCACTCAATACTTAATAAAAATTTCGGCGCCCTTCGCGCGCATGCAGAATTTAACATATATTTTTTGTAATTTAACATCTTTATTTTTCTTTTTGCGAATGAATACATAAATACAATAAACTGCATTTAAGACACACTATTCACTACTATACCGACACACTATTACTACACACTGTACAAATACTACTAAATCCTAGTCCTCTATATGCCTCTAACGCGGATATTAATCTTTCCCATTTTCTTAAATGTATTAGCACTTTATTTTTCTTTTTTGCAATTTTTAGTTGAATATATTGGTATAAATGAGCTAACAGATTTTTAAATAATTGTAACGATGGGATTTTACCGGTTTCCCTAGCCCTGTATAACATAAGCTTGAAAATTAAAATGACAAAATTTGTTGTCTGATCTTGTACGCCAAGAATAACATTATGGACATTTAAATCAGGTAGAAAAACAAGATGTTTCTGGAGCCAATTCTTAATATTCAAATATAAATTTCTCATCAATACATTCAGTAAATATGTGATCGATAGTTTCATTTTGAATGCCGCAGAACGAACATCCGGGATGGTTAATTAATAAAATTTCCATAGGCTGTAATTTAGATAGAGACACTTATTTAATATTTTATACTGGAAATATCTAAGATAAGAATCTACTGTTGTAGAATAAATACGAGAGTAGACTTTTGACCATTCAATTTCCTCCTCCCCAACCCTTGAAGAAATATGCTTTGGTGCAGTTGGGTCCTGGAATTTAGTCTCAATAATACACTCGCATAATTCCTTTGTACGTTGGATGTTTTCAATATCAAAAACCTTTTCTCCAAGGAAATAAATCGTTGCTGCTGATTGAGCACTTCAATGTGAAAATCGTTGCTCTTTAACAATTGTTTCCATTGTTTTTGAAAAGCATGCACTAGCCCAGCCCATTGTAAGAATTGCGCATCATTTAAGCCTTTTTCCTTGACATACAACCAATCAAAACCTTTTTCTTTGCATATCAAATCTCCTACTTTTTTAATACCGCAATCTGCAAAGCGGGAATAATATATTGATTTTTGATTGATTTTTATAAGTTTATTATTCCATAAGGGCTGTTCTGAAACGGAAAATACATCTTCCGGGTTGAAATCTAATATACTTATGTCAGCCCATTGCTGCAATATCTTCCTATAAAAAACTGGAAGACATTTAGGAACTCTGTCCATATCAAAATTTTCTTTGATTGCTGCAATCCCTCCAATTTCTTTTAAGAAAGCGGATGGAACAACTTTCCACCGTTCTACCTTCGAATTTAGTAGAGCAGCAGCCCATTTTATCCGTTGGGCTTGAATTAACGAACTAAAGTCCGGTGACTTAAGACCACCCTTAACATACTGTCTAATTAATGTTGAGTTCTTTATCTTTGGCTTTTTTCCATTCCATATGAAATTCTTAAGCTCGCCTTCAACTTTTTTTATAAAAGATTCAGACACATCCAATTTTGAGCACACATACATGCACTTTGGGAGCGCCAAAGAGCGAACAACTTGTATCCTACCGTATAATGTCAATGACCTCATTCGCCACATCGATAACACACTTTTTAAGCTCGTTCAAGAGCGTTGAAAATTACACTTGTTGAACAAGTTAATATTGTGGGAGTAAAATATTCCCAATATTTTTATTCCTGCATTATTACGATATCTACCCATTTAAAATCCCTAAATCTCCCTAGAGCATCGTTATTGTTACCTATATGCCCTATCTCTGACTTTTCAACGTTCAGTTTCAACGAAGAAAAACTACTGAATATACACACCGTCTCCAGCACGTTATCTAAAGATTCTATATTCCTTAGAAAAAACGTTGTGTCATCTGCAAATATGACCATTCTTAACTCGTCCTCACCTATCTGTATACCCTGAACATCTTTTCTCTCTCTAATCATTATCGCCATAAATTTTAACATATAATATGCACTGATAGGCCTGCCGGGCAGTCTCTATGTTTGAAAGAACACACCTTAGGTAAGCGTGAGTTCAACGTTTAGTCATTTGGGCCGCGCTCCAAGCACATGAATAATAATAATTTCTTCATTTGCGGAGCGCATGAAAAATATTACCTAAAGGCTCAGGAGCCCTTCACTAGGAGCTTCCATCTAACCTATATAATTAGCGTATTTCCTGGCTCCTGACAGGCTTTGTTTACTATACACAAAAAACATCTACCCTTTTTCTGAGGCTTGATGAAATGCGGTTATCAAAATTTGGGCTCGCTTCGCGCGCTAAGATTATGTGACCCCCTCTATATGTAAAATGTCTTCTACTAGGTCAAATAGGGGACCTGAGGTGGGTGTCACGAAAACGTTTAATAGTTCTGAGGGGGGATCGGTTCCTTAGCTTTGACAGAAGTAAGAAAAACTTTAAGAAGAATGAGACTGCATCACTTAGGCAAGAGTCTATCTTACAGGGCAAGCATTTGTAAGGGGGGGCACCAGAAAAAATACATTGGATTTGGGGGGCCATCTAAAAAAATACGGACATGAAAGGGGGGGGGCACCCCAAAAAATACAGGGTCTCCCCTCATTTCATCGAGAGCATTTCATCGATTGACTTTCAGAAGTAGAACTATAGCAGGGGCTACTTTTAAGAGTTTTCACTACAGATAGTTTACTGCTCAGAAGAACATCACAGTGCTGTATCAAAATCCTCTTTGATTCAATTTTTATTGTGAAAATTATGTTGCCACCTCAAAACCCAATGTTGTCAAAAGGTGTAATTTTGTCAACTGCCCAGGTTCCACTATTACAGAACTTGTCAGAATACTCTGTTAGTTATAAATAGCACAATAAAAAGTTCACCAATTTGGAGTCTCATCCTTTTCATGGACATAATCCACCATTTAATCCCAGGGAAGGGTGGTGAAAACTGAGCTTGTATTTCCAGGATGGGTACCCTTCAGTCTGGGTATTTACACATTGTTTGACAAAATCCCAGCTTGGTTAGATACAAAATATGGGGTTGTAAATCATCAGTAGTCAAATCGATTGAATTCCAGGATAGGTTATGGTAAAACTTGTCCAGACATTTTCTAATAAGGTTATCACACAAACTAATCAACATGTTTGTTTGGTCACCATGACATTTTTTTTTTCATTATACCAAACAGTGTGACCAGGTTTTTCAAGCAAAATTTATGTATCTGCATGGTGCAGAACTTTTATTTCTCAACCCAAAACTATGACATCTTTCCACTTGATCTAATTCCACTGGAAGGCCCCGAAATATCAGGGTAAACTGATAGGATAAAAAAGGAAATCGTTACGATTGCTAAACAAAAACGTCATTTTTCTTGCACTTGCAGTCTGAATTTCAGTCTGACCCAGTTTAAACAGTCGCAGATGAAGGTCCACAGATCCTAAAATCAAACAATTTTTATTTGCAGTATACAGGCAGCTGAATAAACGTTTTATTTTATCTTTCCCGCTTTCAGAATAAAAACAAAACAAACGAGAAATATAAATAGAAATAGGGCGCTATTTGATTACAAATTCGTGATACTCAACAGTGCTTTTCCCTGAGTTGAGTCTGCAATGTAAACTTGGAGTGCAGCGGTTATTGCGCATGGCATAAGCAAAAAAGTACCCTGTTATGCAAAGCATTATAGTACAGTATGGTTCCCAGTATCTGAGGCACCTCATTTTTAAAATATTCCTTAATTTTCTCTTGGCGGGCGCCGTAACCAGTGTTAGGCCGAGTTAAAGTAATGCTCGACGGAATGTTAAAACAGTTGATGTCGAGTTAAAGTAATGCTCGACGGAATGTTAAAACAATTGATAAGTAGTCATTGTTAGTTTATTTTAGTATGCAAATACAGATTTGTTATGTAAAAAACAATAAGAATTATGTAACCATTTAGAATTTCAGATCATGGACAGAACAATAAGAGTTATGTAAGATTGCAAATGCAAAGGTATAAGTCTAGCTTGCTTTTAATAATAAAGAGAGAAAAGTGTTACCCAGAGCTCTGGATGTGTGGTTGATTTTTGGGCAGGCATTGTTTTTGGTGGGTTGGTTAGGCTGGCGTGAGTCGCCGTTCTTTAATTTTATTTTTGCAGATTCCTCGACAGAGTATCGTGTTGTATGGCTTGAGAGAACTTCATAATATTGGGGGCTCAGACGGGAAACCCGAAAGACATTATTCCGAAAGACGGGAAATTAAAAGACCGAAAATCGGAATTACAACAGAGTGAACATTTTGGGACGAAGAATTGGCAATCGAAGGATTGGATCAATGGGTTTATCGTTATAAGGAGACAGAGTCATTTCACTGCAAATTGATTTAACTGCAAACAAAAATATTTGGCTAGAACTAAATTGTAATATTAATATATGGGAATACTTATTATTCATTTAAGTATTGATTTAACTGCAAACAAAGATATTTGGCTAGAACTAAATTGTAATATTAGTAAATGGGAACACTATTATTCATTTAATTGTTGATTTAACTGCAAACAAAAATGTTTGGCTAGAACTAAGTTTGGTTGAGAACTAAATGCCGGTAACGACAAGGGCAGCCATGGAGAGGGAACGTGCTATTCAAAGCAATGTTGATTTAGCTTCGGGCGGTACTGTAAATATTACGCATCGGGAAATTTCTGGTCAAACGGAGCACATGGATTTGTGCGACGAACATTTTTTGGGACAGAATTTAGAACAGGAGGTGACTAGAGAGTTCTATGTTGCACCTATAGCACAGCAGAGTCTGCTCGGAGGAGACATTCTCAGGGATCTAGAGTGTATAGTGAACTACAAAGACATGGTACTTCAAATAGACGATGTACAAGTTCCAGTTCAACATGAATAGGATTACAAACCACCCCAAGTACTTCGAGTTGTTTTAGAGCGTACAGTGAAGTTACAACCAAAGAGTGAAGTGTTGCTGCAAGGGCGCGTGATTGGAAAAGCAGATGAACAGGGTTTAAGTATCATAACACCATCGGAGAAGTTGATAGATGTTGTCGCGGTAGGAAAAAGTTTGGTTAATATAAGAAACGATCTGGTTCCTGTTCGTGTAGCAAATCCCTCTCAAAAGAAACAAAAGTTGCGCAAAGGTACAGAACTAGGAACTTGTGAGCCTTGTTCGAGTGTAGTGGACTTATGTAAGCGAGACAACACCACAGCAAGTTCTACAAATAGTGATGCACCGGGACATCTGGGAGACCTTTTCGTAAAGACATGTGAAAACCTTGACGAGCGTGAACAATCTGTAGTTTCTCAACTTCTTAAGGATTATAGTGATGTTTTCTCCAAAGGAGCAGGGGACCTGGGTTCCACCAGCATGGTGCGCCATAGAATTGAGACCAGCTCCGCCACTCCGATAAAGCAGCATCCACGAAGACTACCATTGTGTCAAGCTGAAGAGGCTGAAAAGTTGTAAAAGAGATGTCAGAAAAGGGAGTTATTGAGGATTCACAAAGTCCCTGGTGTTCCCCCATCGTACTCGTCCGAAAGAAAGATGGTTCGACGAGACTTTGTGTCGATTTTCGTAAGATCAACAGTGTCACAAACAAAGACGCATATCCTTTACCAAGAATCGATGTAACGCTAGATGCTCTATCAGGATCCTCTTGGTTTTCCACGCTTGATCTCCGGAGTGGCTACTGGCAAGTAGAAATGGACCAGAAGGACAAGGAGAAAACTGCATTTTCCACTGGAAGAGGCCTCTGGCACTTCAACGTTATGCCTTTCGGTCTTTGCAACGCTCCAGCGATGTTTCAGCGTTTGATGGATAAAGTGTTGACCAACCTCCCGATAGAAACATGTCTTGTATACATTGACGATATAATTGTTCATGCCAGTGACTTAGATCAAGAAGAAGGTAATTTAAAGCAAGTCCTTGACAGACTAAGAGCTGCAAACCTAAAGCTTAATCCAAAAAATGTGATTTGTTCAAGAATAAAGTGAAATTCTTGGGGCACGTGGTCAGCGGAGATGGAATTTCAGTAGACATAGAGAAAGTCGAAGCTATTCAGACCTAGCCTTCCCAAAATATGTCAAAGAACTACGAAGCTTTCTTGGTCTCTGTACATATTACAGGAAGTTTGTTCCGAAGTTCGCAGACATAGCAAGACCCTTGCATGAGCTTACCAAGAAAAATGTTTCATTTATTTGGACTGAAGATTGTGAGTCAGCGTTTCGTAGCCTAAAGGAGCACTTGCAGACGACGCCTGTGTTGTCCTATCCAGACCCGACAAAGCCGACAGAACACAAAAATGGCAAGATTTCTACCCTAAGGTCAGGTAAAGTCAGATAGGCTTGATTCTTTGCATAGAGTATCCTTATACAATAAGAAACAAAATGGAATTGAGTATTTTTTTGTAATTGATCCGTCTTTAAGATATGAAGAGTTACACTTTGGTTGCTGCAGCACTTTTTGACATTTTTGACATGTTTTGCCATAAAACGATGCAGTAACCAAACTTTAGCAGCTGATATCTTAAAGACGGATCAACTACAAAAAAAATACTCATTTCCATTTTGTTTCTTATTGTATAAGGATACTCTATGCAAAGAATCAAGCCTATCTGGCTTTACCTGACCTTAGGGTAGAAATCTTGCCATTTTTGGGTTCTGTCGACAAAGCCATATATTTTAGACACTGATGCTAGTTATGTTGGATTGGGGGCTGTTTTGTCTCAAGTTTCAGACGATGGTCATGAAAAGGTAGTTGCGTACTATAGTAGGGCACTTACCCAACAAGAAAGTAACTACTGCGTTACAAGAAGGGAATTATTGGCAGTTGTGACTGCAATAGAACATTTTCATGCCTATCTCTATGGGAGAACATTTACTGTCAGAACCGATCATTCCGCCCTTCAATGGTTACTAAATTTCAGAAACCCGAAAGATCAAATGGCAAGATGGCTGGAGAAGCTACAGAGCTACGATTTTACCATCCAACATCGCCAAGGACGTTCACATTTGAATGCAGACGCTCTCTCGCGCCTCCCCTGTAGAGATTGTTCCTTTTGTGGGAGAAGAGAGCTGGAGGATCAAATGGGAAAGAAAACATACATCAGGAAGACGACAGTAGACGGTCCCCAGAACAGTGCAGAAATTGTAGAGGAATGCCCTGAAGTTAGCCTGCTGAATATAAGACAGGAGCAACTAAACGACAAATCGTTAAGTCTCGTTCTATTATGGCTGGAGACTGGTAGTAGACCTAGGTGGGGCGAAATTTATTGGTGTGACCCTGAGACCAAAAGTTATTGGGCGCAATGGAACTCCCTGCAGTTATGTGATGGAATATTGTACAGAAGACTAGAGAGTGTCGCAGCAAAACCCCACTTTCAGTTAGTTGTACCAAAGGCTTTGCGTCAAGGAATACTTGAACAGCTTCATAATGCACCGACACCTGGCCATCTGGGAGTAAAGAAGACTGCGGACAAGGTGAAGCAAAGATTTTATTGGGCTGGAAGCAGCAAAGATATTGAGGACTGGTGCCGGTGCTGCGGTGCATGCGCCAAGAGGAAAGGACCGAATCGAAAGTACAGAACACCAATGAAACCTACGTCTCGGGTGCTCCCATGGAGCGTCTTGCATTAGATGTACTTGGTCCTCTCCCAGTCAGTGATAATGGTAACAAGTATATCCTCGTTATAGGAGATTATTTTACTAAATGGACGGAGGCGTTTGCTATCCCGGACCAAGAAGCCGAGACAGTAGCTGAAAAACTTGTACGAGAGGTAGTTACCCGATTCGGAGTGCCCAAGGAGTTACATTCTGATCAAGGCCGGAATTTCGAAGCGAAAGTTTTCAAAGCTATGTGCAATTTGCTAGGGATCAAGAAAACAAGAACCACCCCATACAGACCACAATCTGATGGAATGGTTGAGCGATTTAATCGAACGCAAACGAGATGGCCATGTTTGTAGAAGACCACCAGAGAAATTGGGACTTCCATCTCCCATTTCTGATGATGGCTTACCGTTCTGCCACTCATACCTCAACTGAAGTGTCCCCAGCACGAATGACACTTGGCAGCGAATTGCGACTGCCTATAGATTTGCTTTATGAGCAACCAGAGTTTCCTCAGCAATCTCAAAAACAAGATTATGTGACAAGATTGGAGGAAAGTATACAAGAAGCTCATGACTTTGCAAGGGCAAATTTAACTCTAAACGCAGAGAAGATGAACACAAGGTATGACGTCGGGAAAAGACTAACTACCTTCAAGCGAGGAGACGCTGTGAGATATTATAACGAGAAACGAAGAAAAGGCCTCACCCTAAAATTGATGTCGAATTGGGACGGACCTTATCTGGTAGTAAAACAAATATAACGATGTTATCTATCAATTCAAAGATCTCCAAGGGCCCGGCCACAGATAGTACATCGTGACCGTCTCACCAAATACAATCGAGCATTCGATAATTGGCTCCCTGTCATTACAGAGGAATGTTCAACTACTCAACCTGATATTGCAGAGGTACGTCCATCTACTCAACCTGATATTGCAGAGGTACATACATCTAGTCAACCCGAACGTATATCTAGTCAACTTGAAGAGGCTATTAACAGAAGTGACGGAGTGGAAATATTTCGAGAGAACGCGTTACAAGATGATGATAACAGCAGCGAAGTATCCCCTGTGCATCAAACTGCTGATTTACAAGAGACAGAGGAATCCACTGCTGAAGAAATAACTGAGGAAGAATTTGTAGCACTTGTTGACGAAGGAGTGAGAAGGTCCGGACGGAAAAGAAGACGTCCTCAATATTTACAAGACTTCATCGTTGACGGTTAAGAGAAAAGCCTTGAAAACACTCGAAAACACAGCTTAAATATTATTGTTATTTTGAGTTTCAGTTGCGAAGATGGTTGAGTTTGAGTTTGCAAAGAGTTTGAGCTGTGAAGATGATACAGTTTATATTGAGTTTGAGTTGCAAAGATGATACAGTTCATATTGAGTTCGAGCTGTGATGATACAGTTCATATTGAGTTTGAGTTGCGAAGATGGTTGAGTTTGAGTTGCAAAGATGATACAGTTCATATTGAGTTTGAGTTTGCAAAGATGATAGAGTTTTAGTTCCAGTCGTGAATGACGCCACCGGCCTGCAGTGATGTACCCGGCCTGCAGACAAGTACCCCACCGGCCTGCAGACAAGTACCCCATCGGCCTGCAGACAAGTACCCCACCGACCTGCAGACAAGTACCCCACCGGCCTGCAGTGATGTACCCGGCCTGCAGACAAGTACCCCACCGGCCTGCAGACAAGTACCCCACCGGCCTGCAGACAAGTACCCCACCGGCCTGCAGTGATGTACCCGGCCTGCAGACAAGTTCCCACCAGCGTACCTGGCATGCAGTGATGTTATCTGGCCTGCTGAGATGCTCTCAAAATTAATCCGGGACGGACAGATTTCAAGGGAGGGGGGTAATGTTAGGCCGAGTTAAAGTAATGATCGACGGAATGTTAAAACAGTTGATGTCGAGTTAAAGTAATGCTCGACGGAATGTTAAAACAATTGATAAGTAGTCATTGTTAGTTTATCTTAGTATGCAAATACAGATTTGTTATGTAAAAAACAATAAGAATTATGTAACCATTTAGAATTTCAGATCATGGACAGAACAATAAGAGTTATGTAAGATTGCAAATGCAAAGGTATAAGTCTAGCTTGCTTTTAATAATAAAGAGAGAAAAGTGTTACTCAGAGCTCTGGATGTGTGGTTGATTTTTGGGCAGGCATTGTTTTTGTTGGGTTGGTTAGGCTGGCGTGAGTCGCCGTTCTTTAATTTTATTTTTGCAGATTCCTCGACAGAGTATCGTGTTGTATGACTTGAGAGAACTTCATAACACCAGCAACGAATTTCATGGTTTAGTTTCAAAACCTTTGATACGCCAACCTCGTTCCCAGTGAGCGCCTTTCCCTTTGCTTGCGGGTAGGGTGGGAAAGCTGGCGGCCGGAACGAGGTTGTTGAGTGGTATCGCGTTCCCGGGAGTACTTGCCGACACAATGCGGGGTGTGGAAGGACTTGGGGTTCGCTAGTTTTAAGCACTGCACGGTTGGGGACGATTTACTGACCATTTATTAACGATTACAAGCGGTAAGAACTACAGTGGAAAATTAGATTAGCTAACATACAACTATTTCGAGATCATTGTTAAATACAAACACAGGAAATCACTGAAATCAGTATTCTACTTACAATTGATGCTTCTCTAAGATGTGAATAACTCCGATAACTCCGATTACTATATAGACTTGTAAATAACTCCGAAAGCACAATAAGATTCAACCGTAAAACTCCGGTCTGTCTCAGCTCTGTTGTGTGAGTCCTAAATTCCTATGTATCTAATGACACTGATACCTTTTACTCTACGCCAATCACGGACGCGTATAATCATTATGTGTCACTTGATCTTAACAAAACAGTTTCTCCTTGCGAGTTCAAGTTAATATTTTCATAGACCCGTAAACTTCACAAGTGCCGTCACGCAAAAAGTGACCGGACAAATTTAGGCATTTCAACGGATGCTTTTATTTTTGTTATGACAAAGAAAATGGAAAATGTTTGGAAAAGACAATAGAACTTATTCGCTATAGTGTAGCGGTACATAAAGTCGTCTGGGCGCCGCCTGGATTTTTGTGTTGCGTGACGCATCAGTTGCTACTCAACTACACAATAGGATACCTGTGTGGAACCAACGGTACACCGGGGGTGCTTACCATTGGTAACGAAAAACCGGTAATTTCGGTTGGGATTCCAATGGTACAGTCGATGTTTCGGTCATTCCGGTTGGTACGAGAGGTTCAGCTTCAGAGGTTGTCTCGCCATTCCAGTTGGAACGAACCGATCGGAATGGTTTGTACCATTGGCACTCCAACCGGTTTTATGACCAAATAAAGTAGCCGATCCGAACCGAAATGCGAATAAGCGAATGGTAAGCGCCATTCCACTCGGTATTTCATCCCAACCGGAATATTTTGTACCATTGGACGCTGATCAAACCAACCGGTTTTCCTTGACCAATGGCAAGCACCCCCCGCGTTTTGAAGTATCTGGGGAATTGAGACGTGGTTGACTGTTATACCTGTTGAAAATGCAGCCTTACAAAGCAAAGTCAAATCCTGAAGTGCGGCGCAAACTCTTAAATAACTCTTACGGTAAGCAATGTATCTCAGGATGGAAAAACTAGGTGGTTTTTTATCATATTTTTTGTTCTGCTGAAGTTGAAGTCGGGAAACTGCAACGACCCCAGCGGAGCACGCCATTCCTCAATTCGTCGTCTCATTCCTGCAAGTGCTATGGTAGAATCTCAACCAAACTTCGACATACATTTAAGTCTCGTTTAATTTTTCAATTTTACAATCGGAGGTCACATGAGACTTTAAGGCTGGCTTCCATATAGTCGTATCTGTCATATCTGTCTCATCAGTCAACCGTGAAACAAAAGAATAATTCCAATTTCTATTGTTTCACTGTCGACTGATGAGACAGATACGACAGATACGACTATATGGAAACCAGCCTTTAGAGCTCAAAGACAAAGACAGCAAATATGCAAAGTAGCATTTAGTTAATGAACAATATAAAGACCCTTATAATATTCATCAATTATTCATGAAGCAAGTATCCAATGAGAAGGCACAATTCAGGTCACATGACTAGCCTTGTAAACTGGATACAAGATCCATCAAACTAAAAGAGCGGGGAGGGCTTACTCAAAACTTTAAGCAATAAAAGCATTTGGCAAAACAAATGTTACAACAATTAGGCTAGTTGGTTTGTCGACAATAATAAACTGTATAAGAATAAGTTCAAGAACGGCTGCAAGCAGACTAGTGTTCATTTGACCAGAAAGCTGTCTTATTATATAAAACTAACAGCATTAAAAAATACGCATTTTCAATAAATAACCAGAGAGTCTGACTCAGTTGAACTGCTTTCCCTCCACTGCCTTTCCAACAATTTCTTGACCTCGTCTTGTTCACTTGCTCCATTGTTGTATCTTTTCCAATCCCTCTGCGTGCAATGCTTTCGAAACCAGTTTGGAAACCTTAAACACATGGAAATAGTTCGATATTTAATGTATTTTACATTTAATTTAACAACAAGTCTGATAAAGCAAAGTCGCTATACTCAGAATAAAACTAACCTTCTTTTTTTGCTCGATTGTTGTCTCAAAAAGCTCGACCATATAGTTAACATCTCCTGTTCTCGTATCGGTACGAATGCCTCCAACTGCTGTCCTGCCGTGTTTTAGACTTTCGGAAAGTCCCATCCCGACACACGATTTTGAAGAGCAGAGAAAGCGACTTGTGACGAGTTTGGCGTACCAAAAGCGCTACGCTGCATTTTTTTTTTACAGTACTTAGCATCGACTGAATAAATTTCATTGCATTTCATTGCAGTTGATAACAAAAGCCAGTTCATTATTTTGTGTATTACATCATTTACAACAAAAGGCCTATTCATTGTCATGAATAAAACAAAAGAATCCTAAAACCTTTTCAACTGAATTGAATTCATGCTGCCTTGGATTTTCAATAGTACTTCAAATTGTTTTCAACAAAAGAATACAAACAAAGAATTTTCAGCAAAGAGTTGTTGTCTTGACATATCAAAAGTCATTTACAATATTCGCGTCCAATTTGTATGGAATTTACAATTTCTCGGCCTTCGGCCTCGAAATTGTAAATCCCATACAAATCGGCCGCTCATATTGTAAATAGTACATAATACATTGCCATAGCAGTTATAAATGTGTAACAAGGTTAATAAATCTTGGCCATTTCAATGCGTTGTACAAGTAAGTACTGCTCCTGCAAAGAAATTTCCTTTCCTGATGGTTTGTTATAAAATCTAGTAAACACTGACTCAGAACTCCAACCCTCTGCTTCCCTACCTGCATAGCTGCATAGTAAGGGAACTGTTATTATTTACCAGGGGGGGAGGTGGGAGGGCCATGTTTTTGTCAGAAAGAGCTCCAAAAATATTTTGACCCTCCCCTTAAAGGTACCCTAAAAAATGTGGCCCTCCCCTTCATAGTCTGGAAAAAAAACGTCACCCTCCCCTCATATGATGTCACCACGTCCCAGGGGCGTAGCCACGATTTGAAAAAGGGGGGTCACATCTGTACAAATGTGTGGTGCCTCTGTCCAGCTTTTCGATTTTTTTCTTAAAGAGCCCAAGTCAGCCTCCATTTTGTCAGCCTAGCAACATACAGAGTCGAGTGACAGCACCATTCCATCGGCTGATTTGGCGAATGTTGTGCAATATTTTCGATTGAATTAGGTAAAGATGTATAAAATGTGTGTGTAGATGGTTGTTTAGAGATTTCTACACATAATTCTACTCTTAATATCGGATATTAGTCTCCTTTCTCTTAAGCGAGGTATACATCTGCAAAACGAATGCATTTTTCACATTGCGCATTTGTGGACATGTTTCAAGAGGCTGTTACTGCACAGAGGACATGCATGCTCCAACACAGGCCGGACCAAGGCATTGTAAATTGCAACATGTGATATTTGGCTAGAGGGAACAGGCTTTCCAAGCTGTGTACGTCCTTCCAGTTCTGATCACGCACTGTAGGCTACTGACATCATCTTCACACGCATGCCATTGTCATTCTCAATGTCTTTGCCATGAAAACCTTCTCTTTCCTAGTTTCCTTCGTCTGTAGCACTGTCACTTTCGTCATAGCCTGCATCACTGTCTGCATCGTTGTCACTGTCCTCACTGTCTTCATCACTTCCGAATTCTTCCAAGGCTAGTGCAACTTTGCCCTTTTCATCCTCGTCTCCTCCCTCTTCAGAGTCCTCCTTGCTCTGACTGGCATTTTGGATGATAAGTCTAACATGTCTACAGTTATAACTAGTTATGGCATTCATTTTATCTTGCTTACGCATGCCTCTGTGGTTATGGGCAAATGGAGCTCGAATTTTGAACTTAGCTCGAAAGCTCAGACTTTCAATTTACAAGGCTCGAAAATTTGTCTTAAATTGCAAGTCGTGAAGCTCAGATTTTGAAAAACAAGGAATTAAATGAAAAGGCTCGAAATTTAAAACCGAAGGGGCTTTGACGCTCGGCAAGGCTTGGATTTTACCATTCTTGACCTCTACACATGTTATTACGAGCAACAGAGAGTTGTGCATCAAGTTTGTCGTCCATGAATTTCAGTTGCCGGATAACAAGACATTTGTATTTATCTGTCTGTTAAAAGCGAAGAGGCAACCTGGCACAAGGTAGAAGTACCTCCTGACTTGCTGTATATAGAACTGTAGAAATGGCACCAGTACTATAGTAAAAAAGAACTACATCAAACAGCTGTATCTCTGTTTCTGCATCGTTATTGTATAAAATGCAGAAGTGGATAATAATAATCTTTATTAAGCACTTAATGATATATCTATTTACATTGTGTATAAAATAAGTGTCAGTTTACAAGAATGAAAAAAAAAATGCAATAGAAAAGTTTGAGCAGGGAAGCTAAATTAACCCTTGGGTTTTCGAGTTAGTTTCCCTAGCCTTATTAAGTTATTTTTATTACCCCCCCCCCCCCCCCCCCCCCCCCCCCCCCCATCCCCCTGGTAAATAATGCCTTGGCAGTGGATGTGGATGCCTCTCTTGTGCTGTGGGGTTTGAATATGTCAGTATTGATACCTGCAGCTCTGTGAGGCAGGTCCATGAGGTTCTGCATGACAAAGCAGGAGTTGCTTTGTGTCTTTAATAAGGCGAGCAGTTCTGTCAATATATGAGTTAAGTAAATTCAACAGCACATAAGTTTTTATCCAATGTATAACGATAAATTTCTACTGGTATGAGGTATCAAATCTTGCCATCCCTCGCACTTGATTGTTTAAGTAAAGTTCTAAAATTTTTCATAAGGTTTGTGATCAATGAGTGAACCCTATATTGGTCATGTGCCGTGTTTATAACTACGATAAGATAAAGAATGTCGATATCGTAGTTATAGACATGGTACCCTGGATAAAGTGCCTATTTTGACACTTCAAAGCGCGGCTGCACAAGGGTGGACCATTGCCAACACGGGATTGGAAGTAGTGCACTTCTGTTTCCGACCCTACGCATTGGGTGAAATTTTTTTAGGATTGTGTGAACGCTGGTCACCCACAAACCGCAACTTACACCTATTTCAGAAAAGGTTGCACCATCACAACCATCCGTTGTAGCCTGCGATGCGTCGTGGGAGCAAATAGGTATACCAAAACAGAATCGTGGACACTCGTTTTACGATAAATAGCCATACTTATCACCCTGCTTATACCAAATGATTATACAATAGACTACATCGCTCGCAGGATGCAAAAGATTTTAAAGCCAATACAAAGATAAACAACAACAGCAAGACGAAAAACATGACAATAAAAAATATACGCACTCGGTTATTTAACATCAGCAACAATACTACAATTACAGTTACAAAAAGATTACAATTAAAATGTTTAGTGGATCACAGTTAAATATAGCAGAGCTAATCGAGTTAGGTAGCAGTGTTCACGCGGAGAAAGTCATATTCTATTTACGTGAGCAGCTTTAGTCTCTCTACGTCGCTCTAAATTCTGAACTTACAACTTGTATTCCATATCTTTAAACACTCTGCGGTAAACAGTAATTGGTTTATGTCATCTCATAGGTATGAGTTTCATTTTAAGGCTACCAGTATATTTTGACAAACACAAGTAGACAAAATAAAACCAACAAAATAACAAAAAACAAAATAAGATCGTTTCCAGTTCTCGAGCTAACAATTTTTATGTCCACATCTTTACAAAACCCTGCTTGATAACACAGGGCCAAGACAATGCTATCATCGTGAAGGTCTTTTTTTTTCTAGACATCCAAATTATTCCTTGTTTTATATTTCCTTAATAACCTGTAAGAATAACGTCACTCCAAAGCACCCATTCAAAATGTTTCATGTTTCATTTGAACTCCGGGTGTGCTAATATGCAAAATAACAATCCCATCGTGTTGACATACCAAAAGTATATTCTTTGTTTCAATCCGGGCGGAGATAAATATTCCCATATTGACTATACAGGGATATCCGCTTTACAGGGTAGGAGGATTTTGTGCTTCTGGTCATACAGGATCGTTTTTTTCAAAATGTCATAAACAGGGCACGAAAATCCTGTATTATACTTGAGCTTAGCATAAGAAAGAATCAAAGGGCTCTATGAGCCAACTCATTCATGAATTTGGAATTAGTGAATGGATAATTTTTCAGATATTGAAAATACTTTGGGAGGAGACTGCCCTATATTGGGGCGGGGTGCATGTCGTACCTTTTAGGGTTAAAAATCAGGCCTCTTTTAGGGATAACCCTAACCTAACCCACCCTAAACCTGACCCTAACCTAACCCTGGATGATAGATAGTGATAGACTGGTATAGGTGGTTTGTTGGGAGAATCTATATTGGTGTACTTGGACATGAATTTATATCAGGAAAATATGTCTTGTTGGTACCTTTTAGGGGTCAAAATCAACTAAGCAACACCATGTTTGGTACCTTTTAGGGGTAAAATCGAAATTTCCCAATGAGCACCCCCGTCCCAAGAATAGGGGAGCCCCCGCTGGGAAAATACTGGATACAGGCAAGTGGTAAGTTCTCATCAATAGCCACATGGAAGATATGGGCAATTCAAGAAAATGTCTCTGATTTTTGTTCAAATGTTGTCGTATTGCCTTTGAAAGAGATCTCCAGTTGGTTTACCCCTAGCATGGACATGACAAGCATATATACAGGCACAAAATCCAATAGTGCTGGCAGATTGATTTTTCTTGAATTTTGCTAAGTGTCCAATTATTTTGAAATTGGATAGTTTAGGTCTATGTATGAATGCTATATTATTAATAAATAACAGGGCCCCATACTTGTTCAATGAAAAAAATGAATTCAAAATTCCTCAGGAACACCAAACTGGATCCAGCCTACTGAATTTTCACTCAATTTTTTTCTTAATTGTAAAGCATGGAGTCCAATATATAATACTCATAGTAGTCCTGTTATGTAAACTGTACCATTTTGTATACAGACCCTATTTTCTGATACATTTTCACAAGCCCCCCACACACACTGTTAAGCCGCTGGGGGGGGGGGGGGGGGGGGGGGAGGTGCAGCAAGGGGTGGGGATTTGACGTTTGTTAAAATTTTTACAGAAAAAATTCCCCACCATTGGGCCAAAATACAGTGTCAAATCTTGGTCAATATTCCTACCCCGGGCTGCATGATTTCATCAAATTTGTCAGTCGTGTGACTTATGGCAATGAACCTACGAGATAGTTACCAGACTCATGACCAAAGAGCCCGACCCCCGGAAAGTCCAAGATCAAATAACCCCTCCACTTTGTCGTCCATTTCTTTCACGAATGTCTTAACGAAAAACAGAAGATAGTTTCTCTCCACCACAGATTCACGGGACTCACCTAAATACTCCACTGTGCAAATTTGAAGCTGCCTGGGAGTGCATGAATACAGAAGAAATGCTTCCCAATATGCGAACTTTTGCAGAGCTGCTAATCGTTGAGACGTCTCTACATGACTAATTATCGTAACGCAATCCGCCAGTTTTCTCAGAAAGCAAAAACCCCACGGAAAACTCTTAGGAAAGACTAGTTATGCTTTATAGGCAAATGGAAACATCCTTTGTATCCCGAGTTATAGTTTGCCGCCATCTTGAAATTTGATCCGGAAGTGACGTTTGCGAGATCAGCTGGCATGGTCGGCCTTCGACTATAAAATTATTTTCTAACCGGAAGTTAGCAACTGCATGGCAAGATGGCAAGCCGTATATAGCACTTGAACGCTGATAGGCCAAAGTTAAGCCCGATCGGGCGAGGTTAGAAAGTGGATGGTTACCACTGCGAAATCGCAACTGTTGTAAGTAGTCAAACTGGAGAGACGATAAGTGGAAAGGTTGAAAGAAACTGGAACGATTATTGGCGATAATCGAATGGCGCTAATCGAATCGAAATCGTGCTAACGCAGAATCGTGCTAACGCAGAAATCCCACATCATACCAATACTCCTTCATTTGCGCTGCGCGCGCATGAATGAGTAAAAAGGAACTGAAACTTGCATCATAAAGGCATTCTTTAGTAAGATTTTATAGCTCTCGCTAACTTTCGCCAGAAGTCTGAAAACTGTTCAACACAACAAGAATCAAAAAGGCCTTATTTGCAATGCATTTGCATCCGCTCGATAACATACAAAGTAACCCGCCAGTTGAAAGGTTATTTGACAAACCTAGACGATTATTTTGCTGACATCTTGTAAACTGCACTGCATTGGAGGTCACAAATTGACCCTAAAATCGTGGCACTGGCCCTTTAATAACTTGTAAGATTTGGGTAATTCGTACAAAATGCCAAAAACGTCACTCCAATGTTCCCATTCGAATTGTTTCATTTGGAATTGTATTATCACATTGTGCAAAATTGAATCCCATCATCACCAAACATTTGACAAACCAAAATCATTATTTGTTTCACTCCGCCCTTAATAACTTGTAAAATTGGGGGTAATTTCTACAAAAAATGCCAACGTCACTCCAAAGTTACCATTTGAAAGCAGCCTTTTAAAGCTAAATAGGAGCATTATAGCCAGATTTTCGACTCTCGACTCGAGGGAGTGTTATGCTGTACATATGAGGTGCACACTATGTAGAAGTTATCTTGAAAGTCTCACGAGTTTGAGAACTACTATCCCGGAGCTGAGAACCCATGGTGAGTTATAATTAAATTGCTTTTCGAGTTTCTTTCTATGGTTTCTGGAGTTTCTGGTGTTTTGTGGATAAACTGCTTCAAGTTGAACGAGCCGGCTTTTGATTGCTGTTTGTCGGCTTTTTGAATTCTGGAGTGCTGGCTTTTCATAAGTTGGTTGTGAACTTCCGCATTTTAAAAGACAATGCAAACGTCCTAGCATTAAAGTCCAGCTTTTGAAACTTTTACGGACTATTGAATTTTGATAAGAGGCAACTTTACGCCTAGACATCACGAAAAATAATAAATAACTTTTGGAAAGGAAGCTCATCTAAAGTTTCTCTTTACAAAGCAAATTTTCGCATTCCGCCATGCGCGAAGGGCATGATTACAAGAGAAAAAGGAGGAGATTTTACTTACCAATATGAGTAAGAATTTAAAATCAAAACCAACATAGAAAGAAAGAAAATCTCTAGAAGGAACAAAACGAAAGAGTTATTCGTTGTTCTTGCACTACTGAGTGAAAATTGCACAACTCTATATCGCCTTGATTCACCATTTCCCAAATATTTCACACTTGAGGGAAAACAAGTGCGAATTTTTCGGCCTCTAGTCAATTTGAAATTATTTTCCCTAATAAAACGGTAGCGAAAACTGTTGGAGTACTCCAAAGATTAATGACATAGAAAAGTGGAAAGACAAAGGTACAGGATCTTCAGCTCTGCTATCTCCAATACGTATTTATTTTCGAATATTTTATTCCCTCAAAAGATGAGAAACCTCACACTCGTTACGAACCACGTTAATGAGGAAACTTAGTTCGATTCTGCGCACTACGTTCAAGCACCAATTTTATTGATTCAGTAGACAAATTAGTATTCAATTTGAGAAGGCAGACTTAAACGAAACATAGCAACACGAGTGGGAGCAATTGTTTTTCCCTTTATATTTCACTGTAAGGGAAAGAATGACGCCCTCTTATTAGTCAGACATTATGATCAAAGTTGACAATATCCCATGCAGTGGACGGTTTAAGGATCGAGTATTCGTAGGAACGAATAATTTTGCCTCAAAGCGTTGCTATGCAAATCGGGGTTATCTTGAAAACCTTCAACGCGCGTGCAAACTTCTCCCGCAATTTATGACTAACTCGGCATTTTCCCAACGAAACGAAGCCTCACACAATTTGTAACAATGTTTCCTTGAGATAATGTGCTATAACGAATTTTAATCCAGTACGGTTTTAACATATTATTCCACAAGTTTTGATACCCACTTTGTCTCAAATTTCCACATGAATAGGCATTGTCATGTTGTTGCTCCATAACTTTGCTTTATAAATTTGAAAACATTATTATGTTTGCCTCTTAAAAACATGTATCTAGCTGGAAATATAATCAGAAAGTAACCTGCTTATCTGTGCTCGGGGTTTCTTTTGTAATATATACACTGCAAATGCGGCACTTCGGTCGAGAATCCTATACGCGAGCCTTGATTCAATTGAACATACACAATTAAACATAAACATTCAAAATGCGCACTCCATTCAGATGTTATAAATCCATTCAGATATGGACAATAAATTCAATTTGAAAAGAATTTTACATTTAAAAACTAATCTTGCTCAATAATTCTAAAGAATGAAAGCAGCCTATGTGCTTAAACCTAAATTATAAAATAATGATAATAATAAGAATGATAACTATAACCAGCAAAGCTAGCTAACGTAGTAAAACTAGATTCGTTGTTGTTTTCTATATAAAGTATAACAATTAATAAGGGATATTTGAAAGATTGTCTCCGAGGCGATGGCGATGAAATTAGTTTTTGAGTTGTTTATGTTATATACCACAAGACCTACCCGTCCCTTTTCTACGCCTGTCATTCGTGGAAATTCAAAAGTGGCAGTTGAATTTTCCCAAAGAACATGCCCAATGACTCTGAATAGAAAGTACATGGCCACGATAAAGACGGCAAGTTGTATTGTGCATCCAAGTTTTTTGAGGTGCGAATTTTGCCGCTGAGTCTAGAGGGGAAACCAGTTCTACAGAATCTGTGAAAATCACCCATATCCTGGTCTGGTTAAAAAACATAAATATCGCCACATGGTTGCAAAGAAATCTGTGAAAAATAATACGCACAAATCTATTCCCTTTCCTGATGTGGGAAATGTACCCAATCCCCACCCCACCCCAAACATAGGCTTCATACTCTCGTCTTCTACGTCGGTCCACATGGGAATTCGCGGCAGTCGAACTTTACCAAAGAACAGACGCAATAATCTAATAAACTAACTAGGAACTTCAAGTTCTTGCATCACATCCTTATAAAATGCTTTTCAACAAAACATGTTCCAGACGTGAAAACCTTGTGATTCCCAGTTTTTTCTCTGTTCCATGATAACTGAAAAGAGGAGAGGAAAGGAAAAAACTAAAAAGAAGCTTTCTTTCTCTTTCGCTGCGCTCAGCCGAATAGAAAACATTTAATAACTAAACAACGAGACAATGGTATGGAGGAGAGCCAACCAGCAAATAATTTATTGACAGGCGATTAATAAAAATACAAGGTGTGATGGATTAATTATTGACAAGCTGTTAAACAAACAATACATTAGCTAGACGAGAGAAATACAAGATGTAATGGACTAATTACATTACCGTCCCTAGGTAGCAAGAATTGATAAACAGAAGATCTGCACATAGGTGAAAATTAACCCCTCGTAAAAAAGTACGAAGTACTAGTTTACTTGCTGGAAAGGCGTCAAGTGAACAACGCGACGCCGAAGAACGCATAAGTAGGGGAAATAAATGACGTAACAAAAGGCTAAAACAACTATCTCGTGAATACCGTTAATAAATACATTTTTCGTGTCAATACCTAAATGGTCGTTCATCTTCCTACGGCAGGGGGCGACTAGAGAAAGACTACGGGTTTATTAAGTTGGGAACCCCAAGCCCTTCAAATCGGATTAATCTTAATACTTGCAGCCTATAAGGAACAACTACAGAATGTAGGATAGAGGGGATGGGAACGTAGCACTCCAACTCAGCAGGTCATGATAGAAACTATAGGTACTAATCACGCTAATAATAATAATAATAATAATAATAATATATAGACTTATATAGCGCCTTTCTCCTATAGATCCAAGGCGCTTTACAATAATATAGTTTATATAATCATAAAAGTAATGGCATATAACAATGACAATTTATTAAAAACTGAGAGCATATAGAAATTATCTTACTAATAAAAACTTACTTTAAAACGCAGTAGTACACTAGTCATATAAAAAATATTATATATATATAATAATGTACAATCTTACGAAAGCCGAGAAGGGCCTTCCGAATTTCCAAGTTTCCGAGTTTCCGACTTTCCGAGTTTCCGAGTTTCCGACTTTCCAAGTTTCCGACTTTCCAAGTTTCCGACTTTCCAAGTCATTGACTTTCCGACTCGGTTCCAAGTTTCCGAGTCAGTTCCCGACTTTCAACGTTTCCGAGATACCATGGATACGAGGACCAGTGTACTTTGCGAGCGCTCAAGTCTTCTCACGTGGCGGTGAACCGTCCTTCAGCTTCAGCACTTCAGCGCGTCTTCAGCAGTTCAGCGTCTTCCAGCGTGGTTGTCTAGTTGTCGCGTAGTTTTCGTAGTGTATCTTCTGCATTAACATCTTATAAGGTATGTTGATCATTGCTTTTTATTAGCTAAACTGTTCGATTTCAAAGAGAAAACATCAATCGAACAAAGAAGTACATACTAGTAGTAACTGTAAGCTTATGTACTTCTTCGTTCGATATCAGTTTTGGTCAAAGTAAATAGGTGGTGTTATGAGGACAGATATCCCTCCTGGAGGGATGATTCAACTGTTCAATGATTCAAAAATGCTCACAGCAATCTTCTATCATTTAATCTCGCTTGAGCGTTTACAAGCAAATGTAAACAACAAACAACAAGGACATAGAACCCCTTTATCATAACATGACGGGGCCTTTCACAAGGGCGACCTATTACCCTGCTAGCAGAGGCTTTTCTGCCGTATCTCTCGTTTATTTAGACCTTATATCATTCGCGATTTCGGTTAGCGCAATTTTTTGTGCTGTTCTGCCCGAGGAAAAGTTTCCCTTGGGGTAAACAACTCGACCACGTGAACTACAGAGACGACGAAAGCCTACGAAATGGACTCACAGGACAAAACTGTGCTCGCAGGTTTCCGGGGGTACTACAGGGGAACGGCCTGTCAGAGATTCGTCTCCCCTCTATTAAAAGAAAACAAAATATTCTTTGCTTCAAGGAAAGAGAGTGCCTCTCCACTATATCAACTTCTTGAAATTCGCGGTCACGTGACCTGAAATGGGTAAACAAAGCCAAAAGTTTGCAGCAATTTGTATTGAAGCGACCTGTCTGAATTGTGATAACGGGCTTTATTACATCCATTTTGAAATCACTGTCAATCCGTGCAATCTGATTGGCCCACAGCAGGGCGATTTCTACCTAAATTGCCCTCGCGCGCGCTACAGCTAAAAAATCGGGCAATTTAGGAATTAATCAGCCCTCGCGCGCTGAAATCACACGTATGATTTCTGAACAAATTGCCCTCCACTCAGGCCAATTACCATTATAAACCATATTTATTTGCAGCAATTAGTAATTGCCCAAATCCTGAATCCTAATCCTAATAGCAGAGCGAGGAGACACAAGCGTATCACAAAATATCTCGACTAAAAAGGACGCTGTGAAAATAAATCTTATGAAGAATTTATTGCCGTTTTCTTCTAGTCACATCTTTCAACATCTTCCTAGATGCTTTGTAAAAATTATTGAGCCATTGTTTCCGAAATTACAAGGCATTTTGATTTTTTGGAAAGAGCCCACTGATGCAGTGTTTTCTATTACAAAACGCAACATGCGATGGCTTGTTTACCCATTTCAAATCATGTGACCTTGAAGCTAAGGAGGTCTATAGCATATTAAAAATCATAATAAAATGATTCTGATTGTGTATTTCCAGAAAAGATCCATACCCCCACCACAGACTGAATTGGAAATTCCAGAGGTGGTGGGGGTCAATTTACCTCTTATTTCCCATACATTCACTGTATTTTTCACTGGAAATTCCAGAGTGGAGTGTAGTAGATTCCCTCCATTGTAGGTGTATGGATCTTTTCTGGAAATACACATTCTGATTCTGATTCTCCATACTTTTAGTGATGAGGATGCTCGAATGAGGAAAAATTTGAAACCCCCAAAATATATTGATTTTAAAGTCAGACGTCAGACTAAGAAAATATGCATCTTGTATACAAGAACAATAAGGACCATTCATATGTTGGGTACCAGGTTGGATAAAAATCGTACGGGGTCTACAATTTTTTTTCCTATAATTTTACAGGGGTCTGTAGGGGAGGGAACTAAGAAATTTACAATCCTTTAAAATTGCATAAGGGAAATTCCACAGAAATGACTGAGTCCACAGAAGTGACATGAGTCACAGAATTATTACTAAACTCAGAACACCAAAAGCATTTCTGGAGAAGCAGCAAAACCAAAATTGCAGCAAAATTGCCTACTATAAAATATCAACATCATACACGCCAAAAAGTCCTCTGGAAGTTAGAATTTTCTAAATTGGTCACATGAGCCACATGGCTGATAAGCACATGCTTGAGTCAATTCGGCACAAGTACCTCAAGTTTTGCGGGATAATTGGAGGGGGCCTTGGAGCTGATAACACATTCATTGGAGCGACCAGATGTTGCAGGGGAGAGATAATGGGAATATGTGTAGCCTTTGCTAAAGTTAAATCTAATTTTGTTTAGAGAACTGTCTCTTACTATACAGCTGACTGTTTGGTATCAACAAGACACAAACATGCAGATTATGCTTTTTGGCCCACAAACTACCTAGATGGTATAATGGATAAATGTATTGAATAAATGCTTATACTAATTTCTTTTGATTTATATTATGGAAGGGCAAAATTACTTTACGAGATTGAATTGCACATCATTATTGCTGGAATTTGTTATATGGGGTCTAGAAAATTAAAACCAAAAGGGGGTGGGGTTTAGAAAAATTGAGTGCAAAAATGAGTCCCGGTACTCCACAGATACATGCATACTAATGAATGGTCCCTAAACGTGAAGATGACTGCAAAGTTAAAAATATTATTGGAAAATTTTATTTCCCCCCCCCCCTCTGCCCTTTGAGCACCCCCATCACTAAAAGTATGGAGTACACCTACATGTATTAACATTTTTAAAAGTCTGTTGTGGAGGCGAGTAGGACATCCATTGCAGTTCAGTTGGGCTACCACAATATTGCTTGTCACCTTTGAAAATATTGGATCCATGATTTTATGTTTCTTTTCAGTTTATTTGAACTGCCATATATTATTTCACGCCAGGGCACAGCCCTACACTGGTAAGGCATACTGGAAAACAGGAGTGCTTACCATTTGTCAAGGAAAATCAGTTGGTTTGATCGGTGTCAAATGGTACAAAATATTTCGGTTGGGATGAAATCCCGAGTGGATTGGCACTTACCATTTGCTGTTTCTATTTTCGCTTGCATAGCATACATGTAGGTTACCTTATTTGGACACAAAACCGGTTGAAGTGCAAATCGTACAAATCATTCCGATCGGTCTGTTCAAACCGGGATGACAAGACAACCTAGAGCTTATCCACTCGTTCCAACCGGAATGACCAAAAAATTGACTGTACCATTTCATTCCAACCAGAAATTTCCTGGATTTTCTGACAAATGGTAAGCAACCCAGATGATCATGATTGAAACAGGAGATCTTGTTACTCCAAAGGAAAACAATATAGTTATCTCTGATGATTATATTAGGGCCTACTACTGGCATTGTTGAAAAAATTTATTAAATATGTGTTAGCCAGTTGGATGGGCTGCATTACTGATTAGTGGTTTTATATAGGAGGGTTTTTTTGTGAGTGACTGTTCTCTCAGTGGTACATAGCCAGTCACAGTGTCATTTTGTTATGGTTAGGAAGCATGCAAAATAATCACAGTGATGAGTCAGGACTCATCATGTTTTTTTTTCAATATCTCATCATTAAAATTTCTTTATTACCAGTTACCAATAATGTAATGAAAATGAGATGAGATGGGGAAATTAAATGCAAACTAAACATTAAAAACTCTTTTAAGTTAAACTAAACATCAAAAACTCGTTTAAACAGAAAGGTCTTAGCTCCAGATTTAAACTCACTTATCTCGCTGCAGAATCGATATTTTAATGGGAGCGAGTTCCACATTGCCGGAGCATTCACGGAAAAAGCCCGGGCGCCATACGTCCTAAGTTTAAATGAAGGTTGGACCAATAGAGCCTTATTAGCGGAACGAAGGGTCCTTGTGGGTTTATGAAATAACAAAAGGTCCCTGAGATAGGGTGGAGCCAACCCCTGGAGTGATTTAAAAGTTAGAAGAAGAAGTTTAAAATCTATTCTCTCTTTGATTGGTAGCCAATGTAGTGTACGTAGTACAGGGGTGATATGGTCGTGTTTGCGGGTTCCAGTCAGGAGCCTGGCCGCAGAGTTCTGAACGTATTGAAGTTTGTTGATTAACTTCTGTTCAAGGCCAGCGAGAAGAGAGTTACAGTGATCAAGTTTCGAGGAAATAAAAGCATGAATAAGAATCTCACAGTGAGCAGAAGAAATGAAGTTTCTGATTTTAGAAATATTCCTAAGGTGAAAGAAAGACGATTGGCATATGGCGTTTACTTGTTTCTCCATTGTCAACTTATCGTCGAACCATACACCAATGTTCTTGGCACTGCTAGATGATGTTATATATTCATCGTTTACCATAATCGAGTTTAAATTGGGAGGTGAGCGATGGCGTGCATTAAGGACTAGTAATTCTGTCTTATCACTGTTTAACTGCAGTCTGTTAGCGGTCATCCAAGCTGTTATTTCTTTAAGACAAGATTCAATGCTAGCTAGCTACCATTAGAGCTGGGCCGCCCGCCATCTCTGGGGGGCTGTCTTGCCCCGATAACGGTGTCCCACATACTTGGAAGGCCCAAAGTCCTAGTCAAAAACACTTTTCAGGCTGAGAGGGGTTGGGGTGGAGAATAGATACCCAGTAGACAAGTGGATCTCAGGAGAATTTGGCGAGTTGCATGCCATCTCCCCCAATCGAAGAAAGGGCTAAGGCTGTCCACACCAGGAGTGAATCGTGCACTTACTGGTTGTAGGAAATGGCTGATTGCATTTTCTTTGCGCACCGGGGGATTCGAGGAAATCCAGGGGAAACGGGTTTATCTAAACCCTGGAATTTCCAAGGGGAGGAGGGATCGAAGACCCCTGGTAGGGGTCTGTGTCGAAAAGGTTGGTGCTTAGGTAACCTCGAAATTCAAAGGGAGGGGTTGAGCAAATTCTAGGGGACGGGGTGTTCAGGGCCCCTGAAAATTGATATTGAAGCACGCGTTGGTGGCTTGCATGGTACACGTTTAACTTCAAGAATCATGTCTTAACTACAAATTCAAAAACTATCGCCATCTATACCAAATGGGGTTTCATTAGTCCAACTACTCTCAGGCTATATTCGCTTTCTTGTGTACATTGCTCACCAGCTCACAGATATTACACAGCATGTATACAGTGATGTAAGAACCAAACCAATAACTGTTTTTAAACTCTTATCCTGTAAAATGGCCTCTTAGTACAACCACCAGGGGCATAGCTACCAATACACAAAGTACGCAACTGCGTACTATTAACATTTTCACTTTGATATACTACTCTCTTGCTACGCCCCTGACGACCAAGATCCAGAAAACGTGTGTGCACTACAAACGCCATAGCATTGTGGATAGGGCTGTATTCCTGTATCTTTGGTTGGAGACAAACCAATTCAACAATCGACATGGCTGACTCAACAAATGATGAATGAAGTTGAATCAGATCAGTGTTCAAACGGTTTTGCCCCAGCCTTATCCACCTTTCTTATGAGCTTCCATGGTGATCGTCTTGAATTCTTTTCCGAAGCCATGTAAGAGGAAAATAACGCATTTTAGCTCCATTTAGAGAATTGAATTCTTAGTGCGGATTTTAAAGATTTCGAAATGGCGAAATAGGAACGTTAGGGGTTTTCTGAGAACACAAAATTTGAGATAAAATTATACTAGCAGCTAGCAGCTGTTCGCACATGATACCGTTGACTGCGCTGTGCTTAGTTTACCAGGCCACTAACAGTAGCTAGCGAAATAAAATAATACGATATAAATTGTGTGATATTGGCAGTTTGCCCATATCTGAATGGATTTATTTAGAGCGCGCATTTTGAGTGTTATGTTTATTGTGTATGTAATTGTGATGTACCGAGAGTCCCGCATTTGCAGTCTAAATATTACAAAAGAAACCCCAAATCCCGAGCACAAATAAGCAGGTTACTTTCTGATTATATTTCCAACTAGATACATGTTTTTTAGAGGCAAACATAATAATGTTTTCAAATTTATCAAGCAATATTATGGAGTAACAACACGGCAATGAGCCTATTCATGTGGAACTTTTGAGACAAAGTGGGTATCAAAACTTGTCGAATAATGTGTTAAAACTGTACCGGATTAAAATTCGTTGTAGCACATTATCTCAAGAAAACATTGTTACAAATTGTGTGAGGCTTCGTTTCGTTGGGAAAATGCCGAGTTAGTCATAAATTGCGGGAGAAGTTTGCACGCGCGTTGAAGGTTTTCAAGATTTGCATAGCAACGCTTTGAGCAAAATTATTCATTATTCATATCCTTGATCCTTAAACCGTCGACTGCATGGGATATTGTCAACTTTGATCATAATGTCTGACTAATAAGAGGGCGTCATTCTTTCCCTTACAACATTGAAATATAAAGGGAAAAACAAATGCTCCCATTCGTGTTGCTATGTTTCGTTTAAGTCTGCCTTCTCAAGTTGAATATTAATTTGTCTACTGAATCAATTAAATTGGTGCTTGAACGTAGTGCGCAGAAACGAACTAAGTTTCCTCATTAACGTGGTTCGTAACGAGTGTGAACCTGGAAGCATTGACACGCCTCGTGTTTGCACTTGCTGCCTTCACGGCCCAGTTCAAAGTTGCCATTCCAATTTATCGCGCGGCTAATGAGCGAACGTCCTACATGGAAACTAAACCCGACCGCCGCCTTGTCGGTCACGTGATAGAAACCCTACAAGCAAACAGCATGATTGAATGTGTGCAGTTTTGTCTGAGGAACAAGAAGTGCAAGTCTGTTAACTACCTGAGCTTTAACAAGAGAACCGAATGTGAGATAAATGATAATAAAAACAAAATTACAGGGTGGCTTGAAGATATGAGTTTTTATTTTCTCGTGTCAAAAACAATATTTTACTCTTTCGCTGCGCTTATTCGTAAAATATTGTTCTTGCCACTCGAAAATAAAACTCATATCTTCGCGCCACCGTGTAATATCCTCTATATAGGAAACTTATGGAAACGTTTCTTCTCGTAACCAGGTTTAAAATGTTGTTTTTCATTTACATCGACTAATGTCAGGATTAAAAACATGAGTATTTTCCGTAGACTTATTCATTCTGACCGGTTAAGGTTTTCAAGATTTGCATAGCAACGCTTTGAGCAAAATTATTCATTATTCATATCCTTGATCCTTAAACCGTCGACTGCATGGGATATTGTCAACTTTGATCATAATGTCTGACTAATAATTAAAATTAGATATTTGTTCCGTCTGAAAATTAGCAAGTTCGATAATAGCCAATGGCTATCGGATATCGTAAATTTGCTGCCTCTTTATAATATTAGCCACCAGCTCGATAATGTTCCTTTATTTTTGCCCAGTTTTTAATTTCTTAACAAAAATATGATCTAAGGTTGAGTCATTTGTATTTGAAAAAACAGTTATGTTTTGACTGGGTTCCGTTTACTTATTTCGAGGACGAGCACAAAGGAAGGAAGTCATTTCATTATACGTACTTTCAATTTTTTAGCTTTGGGAGTGGAAAATGGCTGTAAAATGGTTGGAAATTATGAACTGTTGGATTCAATTTTAAAGGAATTATGAAAATTGTGAAAAGAATGAATTGTATGAATTATGAATTATGGATGAAATGACAAAATGAATTATGAATTATTGAGACAAAAATAGCTGGAATAATGAATTATGGCTTGCACATAATTCATCTACCACCCCCGATTTTAGCCCATGGATACGAGCAGTCTAACTAACTGGTAAGTGCACATATTTTCTGTTATGATAGTGATAGTCAAGGCAAACAACACAGTGGGAGAAGCGAAGTGATTTTATGACTTAATCGTGAACGCCAAGCAAACAAAAAACATACAATAACTTTATTTGTTCCGTGAAAAACTAAGTGCCGAAGATTATAAAGGACCATGAATCATTTTTAGAACTCTGGCAAATGTCTCGCCTTCTTTTTCACTTGGAAGTCAATGTTGCATTTTTGGTTTGTTTTATAGGATAGCATATAAAACCTTTAGGTTTTGTTTTCCGCCTGTCAGAGATGATTACGTTGCGAGTTTCACGTCCAACGAAGTACGTCAATACACGGCCAAACTGACTGACATTAAAACTCAAATGCACGAAACATTATTTTAGAATTTGCGCAATTGCTTGGGCTTGGTTTTTCAATGTTTTTAAGTTTCTTCTACGCTACCTATTGTTTTTTTTACTGCTACTCAATAAACAGCTAGAATAGTGAGTTTAGAGGGAGTGCGCCCGGCGCGGAGAGTCTAAAATTGCAGGGTTTCGTGTGATGCTACTCTATTGCTATATTAGTGACCAATATCACTGGGGCTTAACGCTGAAACGTCATTGCCACAACCATGCTGACATTACATTCAAAGGAGTCATCTCTACAGCTACTTTACCAGTTTAATTTTCACCGCTATGAAATGAAAATGAAGAAGGTTAAATATTGTATTTTAATTTTTTAGGGTTTCCAGGGGAGGGGGGGGGGGGGATAGGATGGCAGGTATGACCGTGTCTTTTAGTGGTTAAAATAGGCGATCCGGTATTTTTTAGGGGTTCTTTTGAACTAAACCGGTACGCTGAAGAAGGTATTTTACTGAGCACCGAGGAATGAGTACTTTTTAGGGTGGGATTTTTTTCTGACAAGTATGTTTTAGGGTGGAAATTCGGGCTTCCCGACGGTCATCCCTACCATTTTAACCTTCAAGAGGGTTCCACTAAAGAGTCGCTAGAGCAAAGTGATGTTTGAAAATATGAGAGGCTAAAAAAGGTATATTATATGTATGTTATTAGTCATAATTATTTTCTTATTATTGCATCAATTATTATTATTATTCACCTTAATTTGTGGATCATTATTTTTTAATTAGTTAATAATATGGATGCAAAAATTTCTCGATTCTGATTGGTCGAGAGCAGTGCAATTACAAAAGTAATTATATAGCCAGCTCGAAATCCCATAGACCTTTATCACGCAATATTGATTAATAATATATAATAGTTATCAGAAAATGAAATCCAATTTTTAAAAAAATGGATGATTCCTCGGAACTCCAAATTGGACTCGGCCTGCGGCCTCGTCCAATTTTAGAGTTCCTCTGAATCATCCAATTTTTCATAATTGGACAGCATGGAGTCCTATTAGGGCGGTTTTCATATGACTGTAGTAAAACCAATCGCAAAGTAATTACACGAATTCTGAATAAAACCTTTAGGAGTAATTGCAAAGTAATTGCGAATTACTCACGACAGTCATCTGAAAACCGCTCTATAACTAATTTGCACTCCAAAAAAGTAATTGCACTCAAATGAGTGCAGGTATTTCATGAAGCTGATTGGCTAAATAAACAATGGATTTTGCGAACGAGCCAATCAAATGCGCGCTAGCTGTCACGCCACCCGATCTGTTTGAGCCTTGTCAACAAGATGGGAGATCGATAGATGGCTTTGGATAGGGGAAAAATTCGTTTCCTTCTCATGAAAATCATCTTCCGAAACCCTTGGAAAGCAAAATGTGAATTCCATGGACTTGAGCAAGACTTGTTTTAGTTTTCATTCTTTATTATGGAAGGATATGAAGGGAAATCTTCGTTGACTGTGAATCTAGACTTGCTCCAAGTCGACCTCATAGGATACCCGAAGCGAGCGAAGCGAGTAAAGCGAGTGAGCCGCGAAGCGGCGAGCGAACGACTGAAAGCGAGCGAAGCGAGCAAAGCGAGTGAGCCGCGAAGCGGCGAGCGAGCGACGAAGTCGCGAGAGGTCTAACCCAAGCGAAATAAAAATTTTTAAAGGACTTTGAGAAAGTCTACGAAGCGGCGAGCGAGCGACTGAAAGCCCAAGCAAAATAAAAATTTTTAAAGGACTTTGAGAAAGTCTACTGTGAATCTACAATGGGGGCCAAAAATAAGTAAACACTTGCTATCCAGGCTGTTCCCCGCTCCCCTGTTCGATGTTGTTTGGTGCGCGCAGCGCTCAATTCGAATTGGCATGCTCCAACATTGGAAGGGGGAACGGGGTGTTTACGATACTTTTGTCCGCCGCTGTCTGAGTGAAGTAACGCATGCGCACTAGCCTACTTAAGGCACTTCGAAAAATAATACGCGACTATCTGAAATCACACGCAAACGAGGGCTTATTTGTTGCCCCTCAAGTTTTACAAAAAAATGGTGTTTAGGAGAAAATTTATTCCTATACCAGTGCTTTCATATTACTCAGCACGAGCAGAACAGTTTTTTAAACGCTTCTGCTCGATTCTTAAAATACTTGGCTTGATTTTTTCTGTCAATGTCATCGCTTTGCGCGGGTGTATCAGCCGATAGTTTGCGCCAACTGCGAAGCTATTAAAGGCAAAAAAATTTACAGCTAGTTTTAACCACGAGATTCTAGATATAAGGGAGAGTTTACGATTCTCAAGCCACAGCACGGGGGAAGTTTACTTGTTTGTTTGTTTGCTTAGGGAACGGGGTGTTTACGATACTTTTGTCCGCCGCTGTAGCGGCGGGAAATGCCAGCGATGAAAATGAACTAGAAGTCTACAAGAACACATGCGATACGGACAGTTTTCCGGATCAAGTTCCTGTCAATCTTGGTTGTTTAGCTGTTACAAGAAAGTTTACACAAGAGAATACTTCAGCTATGTCTTCTGTGGAAGTTTACCTAGCTATGTTCACCTTTCTGGACAATATTCTGCCCGTTTTTGGTGACCGAAAATGCACAAGCAACTAAGTTAAGCTTTCAAAAGCAATTCAAACTGAAAGAAACCAACCAATTAATTAATACAGGCTCTCTTATGTTATTTTACCTTGGAATCTAAAATAAAGTTTATGATTGTCAAAACAGAATTCCACCTGCTTCTAGCATAAAATAAATTTGTTCAAGTATATATAAATATATAAATTTGTTCAAGTATATTTATGTCAAGTTAAGTTTTGTAAACTTTGCTCGCTTGTCTCGCACGCGTTCAGTGCATTGTGGCCGCTGCAAATAAGGTCTTTCTCTGAATTTTTTTGCATCCATATTATTAATAAGTAATCATACGACTATTCTCGTTCAATTTGGGATTAATTACACTCACTCGTGCAATTAATCCCAAGTTGAACTCGAAGTCGTATGATTACCTGTACATATATTGTATACAGAAAAACGCAGGTAAACCATTTTCATTTGAACAGCTGTATTTTTTTCATCAATTTGTCATGTGCAGGACTAATGCATTAGTACTGCCATGTGATTATTAACTTGCACGTCCGCCTGTATTAACTTTAGACTGATCCCTATTTTGACGATAGCTCCGCCCACTCATAGCAAACAATAGGAAGTTTTCCCTACGGAATTCAAAAACTTCCGAGCAACAAACTTGAATATCGAATATTTTTCAATAATTATTCAGCTTTTCAAGATAAAAATATAAAATCAAAATTGCATGCAACAACTTCTAACACCTTCCTGCAATCGGTGTTTTTTTTCGCGCTCTATGCCAAAGATACAATTTGGCTTGTCCGACGTAGCAACAGTAACTAGGGGTATAACAATGAATGCGGGATCGGTGAATTCTGATGCACTTTGAAATGTAAGAGCACTTGAAACTGAACGACTTAGAAACATGGGCTTTCCTTGATCAATATATTATTTGTAGCTTGATTAAGCCCTCGAACATTGTCATCTTGATTAGTAGTGATTTTCCTCTGTTTCATTAACATAAACAGCCAAAAATAGTACAGAAATAGCCTGACGTTTCGGCGTCGACATGGCACCATCAAACTTAAGGTAAAATGTAAGTTGACTCTAAAATAAAACTACAATAACTTAAATTAGCATGGCGTCTATTTCGAATACAGTCTGACTGTAAGTTAAGGCTTAGTTGTTCGCGCCTTATGAGAAGCATCTCATTAACAAGACAGTCAACTTATTGCGGCAGTTCTCGCAAGCTTGGTCTCTCTCGTAGTGCATGGCGATAGAAGATTTTTTGCTACGATTCTTCTTTTCCTCAATAAATCCGCGGTCAGTGTCTCCGGCAACACACATGGGTGCAGAAGTAGAAAAAACAAGTAACACGTAGGTGAATTACCAGTTCTAATAGGGCGTTTAGCAGGTGCCATCTTGACTAATGTAAATTATTATAACCAATTACCTAATTGGAGGTGGTTTTATCTTAACATATAATTATCTACTGATGCACTTAAGAGCCTGTGAACAATACTGGTGTTTTCCTATAACCGAATAAGTACCGCGTTAAGAAGTTACTAGTTATTGCAAATGCTCTAGTGGACAGCTACAAGTGGAATTTAATCAACAGACGAGCGCGTTTAAATGCTGAGGCGACTACAATTTTGTAGTTCTTCCTACTAATACCTGAAAGCTCAGACGACTGTAAGTATTGCAACAAGAATTTTGTTGTTTCCTTCTGCACATGTTTAAACAAATTATTTGTAATCGCCTTTAATAACATGCTTTAAGGATGTGTCAGCAAGAGAAAATGTTTCACATAATCTGCTACTTCGGAAATTGTAGTGTCTTCTGAAATTCATTTCTCATGTAATTTCAGGTTGACGTCCCGGATGTTTTCCACCTTTCCCGAAAATATGTTCCTTGCCCCGGACTTTTTTGTTTCAAATTCCCTTATTTTAGACCACTCTATTTTGTAAGAAGTCGTCATGTATTATTTAGATAAAGTACAAGCGGCCGACTAGATTGCAAAGTAACTTTTCCCGACGTTTATCAAAACGCCTGAATGGCAGCCTCTCGCTTGTCTTTGCTCTTTTCCCGGAAAACACGATCGAACTCCCGATTCCCGATGATTCTCTAAAATTCCCGACATTTTTTATGAAGACTCCCGAGACAGCTGTCACCGCATACCGTTACCGTATAGATTATGACCCGTTATTGACATATTGAGTTTTGGTAACGAATTTACCCAAAAAGGGTTTCCATATTCTGTCTTTATAGATCTAAGGTTTCTAATTTGCATTCACACTCTTCTAGTGACCAAAAACAAATATCGAAATTTTAAGCGAACTTGAAAGATATGATTTTGAGGGGTGTAAGCGTTCGGAGAAGTGATTCTTTGATCAGCAAAAAATAAAGGTTTTTCTGCAAGAACTTTGCAAAGCGAGGTTGTTTCTCATCCAAAGTTACATATTTTATTCAAGCAACAGAAAGAGAAGTTTTAGAATAGAAAAAAATTCGAAACTCTTAAAAAATGGAAACTATAGTGAAAACAAAGGTCTCAAGCCATTTAGTCCTGTCTTTGGTAACAGTTTTCCAGTTTTAGAATTATTTTGAATGCACAACCCGGGGTGCGCAACAGGTGATAGACAATGCCGCGGCGCATCCAAATGGATAGCCTTATCCTTAGGGGGCGCTACCAGCTTTCCTCTCATCAAACGTATAAGCATTATGGTTATTTACGTCGCCTTTTATTTTGGAAATACTAATAAGGATGTCTTTCATTTATATCGCACTTTGAAAGGGACCGCAGACAGAACTACGGCTAGACGTTTATAAATATTTCGAACATAAGGAGAACAGCATTAAGGTTATTCCCCTGTTTTGCACGGCGCACGCTGTTCTGCGCACGGACGCGCGATCAATTCGTTCGAAAATGACGCAATCGAGCGCGAGCGCGCAAGCTAATCCCCATTTGAGCGAGAAACATCAATAAAATGTCGCTTTTTGGGATATTGCGCGAAAACAAGATTGGGCACCCCAATTTTTTATTTTACCATTTTGATAAGACTATCATTCCCCTGTTATAAAAAAAGTTTAAAGAAATTTCCACGACAAGTTTTTGAGCTATCGTCATAAAAAGCCCCAAAATGAGACACCAAAGACTCTCAAATTATCACGAGCGGTGCGCACACTTTTGCACATTTTCAAGAGTAGCGTCAACACACATAGAAAATTAAACATTCTAATGTTCGTCCTAGGTAGTGAAGCATTCAACAGTTCTGTTCAAACTTGCAAGCGAACTGGATTGCTTCATTAGTGAGCGTTTTATCACAATTTTCTTGTTTCACGTATTCCTTCACAAAATAGCCCTCAGACACTAAAAATGGGGTATGTTTGCGCCATCACAGTTTCTAAACGAGCATGGGCACCCCCTCTTTTTATTTCATATTTTCATTCCTTATATACTAAATAGTAAATAGAGAAATTAGGAAAAAAATTCTACGACAAGTTTTATTTCAGGGGAATTACCTTAAGACAGTTTTTTTAGTGATTCAAGCAACGTATGTTCGTGATGCCGTTTACAGATGGTTTAGAAAAGTCCCTACTGATTTTGAAAATCTGATTTGAAGCAATTGGCCTTTGAGAAAGGTCTTGACTCCAAGCTCAGCTTTAGGTAAACAAGGCAGCTAGTATTGAGAGGAAATCATGACAAGTCGCTAATGTGTTCTGTGAACCTTTACGGCGGGCGAGAATAAACAAATTAACAAACTTCCCGCTTCTTTGAATGCATCCTTCCGTTTGAACTTGGATTTCAACTATTTTTCAATTTGAAAAATACATCAGAAAAGTAACTTTTTCATCGTGCGCTCAACGTAGAGATTATACACCGAAGTGATTTCCTGCCACAGTAACCCAAAATGGCAACACGGCGGGCTGTTAATCTATTGGACATCTGGACTTTGAACCAATGAAGCCCGGATCAGTGCGCTTTGTTGATCTACATCAAGATTGATCGAACATGCAGCTCAAAATATAACTAACGAAAGAAATATTTCGGAAATTAATTTGCTTGATTTCTGAGTTTCTCGCGACAAAACGTTGAAACAAGTTTTAAGTGAGAACAAAGGTACTTAGAAGACGGGTAAACAAATAAAAGTCACGAAAATAAAAAAAAACTTGAAAAAAGCATAATTTTTCTACCGCTCATTCAAAAACTAGAAAAACCTTGCAGATCGAAATTCAACAAAATATACTGCTTATAAAAACATATACTTTGATCGCCAGGAATTTAACTCAGAACACAAAGATCCTGAACGAATATAACTTCGGTAGAGCCAGGGAAGCTCAACACTTCAGCATGGTTGAGCTACTAAGTTTATCGAATACTCCGGTCTCAGAAAAGAGATTTATGCTCGTGATGTTAAGTAAAGCACTGAATTCGGAAATATAGTTTTGAGAAAGGTCTTGCGCTAACTTGTTTACCCAAGCTCAGTTTAGGTAAATCAAACATTAGATCAACTAGCATTAGGCAGCGAGAGATTACAGGCCGCTTATGTTCTGTGGACCTTTGTGTTCTGTGGACCTTTAGGCGGGCAGAATAAACAAATTAACAAACGCATTCTTCCGTTTGAACATGGATTTCAATTAGTTTCAATTTGAAAAAATACATCAGCAAAGTAACTATAGTATATAGAGTAGACCCGATTTTACTATTGTTGAAGAGAAAACAAGCGATTTCCTGCCAAAGTGGTAACACCGGTTTAATCTAAATCTATTGGACATCTGGACTTTGAACTGGTGAAGCCCCAATAAGCAGTGTACCTCTATCATAAACTAACAAATGACTTTCTCATGATTTCGCCTGAGGCGCGAGGTTTCGGCGCAAAACCTCCGAAATAGTCGTAAGAAAGGACAAGAGTTATCAGCGTACTCGCTGAGGCTCTTGGCGCGTAAACACAGAAACGTTCCACTCTCTGAAAACATGGCAGCTCATTTGGGTTGGAATTTAATCTTTGAATGATGCATGTTTAAATCATAAAAAACTTGAAAAAAATAACGATCTTCAAAAACTTCGGACAAGAAAAAAAAAGCAGTACACAGCAACCAGTAAAAAAACCCTCTGACACTTATGATATAAACCGCTCTGAAAGCCGGGACTTCTTAACAAAGCAACAATTAACATGACACGTCGTTTGTGTGGATCCTTGGGGCGGGTAGAATCGGAATAAACATGAGACTTTGAATGCTTTCTTCTGTCTGAGCTTGAATTACAGCTTAATTTCTCATATGTACATTATTGAGCAGATTCGCGGATTTCTTTCCAAATTTGAAATTTGTAACCCTCTGAACTTGATACACCCTGCGAGAAGTGATTTCCTCCTCTCTTGGCTAGCGAGGCAGAGAGCCGGCCTAAGAGCGGAGTCTACACTGCTCGCAGGGTAGACTTTATACGAAGATCCGCGTTCCCGAATTCCAAAAGGTACGCCGAGATCTGATATCGGAATGCTACAGCATCTCGTCAAAAAACCCGTAAACTTTAAGCTACTTTAAATTGCGTTTCGAACCTGTCCTGGATCCAGTGAGCAAAGCAGTATCAAATAGAAGGATGGGGGCATGAATTATCAAAAAATACAAAAGCATAAGGTTGCTCTAAAATGTTAAAATAAAAAATTGATTTCAACTTACCAGCGCACGCTTGTCTAGGCAGATCAGGTAGGGGTGTTCTTTATCTTTGTTCTGAAAATCAAAACAAATTGTATACGTATAAGTGTAGTGACGGATTTCATAAAGGGACAGCATGCAATAGAAGTCCTGCCTTACCTCTTACACATAAGTACCGCTCTATGGATCCTTTCGCTAAGGCTATGAACATCCAGTAGCCCTGTGGCCGCCAAGATCAAATTGATGTTGCGACTGATAGACTCTTTGCCAAGTTTGGCTCTGAATAATGTATTACATTGTTGCCTTGGTTACCTACTTTTTGACATTTTCTAAGCCAATAGCAATGCCAGATGCGCCTTGTGGCATGAAAAAAGACTGGTGCCAAGGCAGGCGGGTAGACACGTGGCGCCAGCAATACGATTTGCGAGGATCCAGCATATTTACTCCATCGAGCAATTTTTCCAGTCGTTGAAACGGGAGAGTGCCGTTGCCAGCAAGGAAGCACAGGAATCCTGACAGGGAGGGTTTGCTGAAGACCATGTTCCAGCCAGCAGCAACAAAAATAACATATTTTCGGAAAGTAAGCCAGGAGTGTTTCTAATGAATAGTTTTCCAAGCCAGCAAAATTTTGGGCTGGGAGCGGATATTCTGTGGAGCGGCTCGGTTAGGGTACCCTGATACGATTCATTGGCAAATACATTAGCATCACAACAACAATGTTCGATGAGTAAAAGTCGTGATTTTCGGCTTTAGGGAAGATATAAGTCCAATGAACAGTGAACTTGCGAGACAGTGAACTGAGTGAACCTGAAGTTTGCCGGCGAAGTTTGGGAGATTCGTATCTCACGGTCATGAGCATTCACATCGGAGATTCGAATTCGTACAAAGTCAACTTAACAACGTAAGAGTAATTTTAAGCCTTTCAAACCACAGTGAGCTTGTGAGACAGAGAACCAGCGGAGAACCAACCAAACCCTGGGACGTTTGACACATATAATCAGTTTTTCCTGAGTGATTACGTCACGAAGTCCTCGTGGCGCAGTTGGTAAGCGCGTGACTCGGGCAATCTTTTAAAGTTAAGCACGATCCGGCAAGGTTATAATAATATAATAATAATACTTTATTTATACACGGTAATTACATTCAGCTAAAAATCTAGAAATACTGGTTTACAAGTAAGCCGTGTGTCATTAAACCTATACATTTACAAAATAATATATAGATTTAGCCACTGGCTAAAAGCGGAGCTCCTGGTTACGTATTTTTCCATGTGAATGAAAAATTGCAATACGTTATTTGACATGAGTTACTGTGTCATTCCAAAATCTGGGATCCTACAATTAGATTACAAGCACACAACTTATATGTATTTTAGAGCAGGATTGCGTGAGCGAAAACTTGAACAGTCAATAAGAAATATATTTATTGGGTAAGAAGGAATGGGCAGTAGTCACAACAAAAGCTACCCACCCTGGAATTTTTAAATTTGAACCAACCACCCTGCAGTTCCAGTGATTTTATCATGACCACCCTAGAAATTGTGCTTACCCACCCTGGAGCCCGTCCTGAAATTCCAAGCTCTACTTCCACCCACCCTGGAATTCTGAGGAATTGCCCAACTGCCCAATTGGCATGGGGTGGGGCACTCCATCGTATATGGTAGATTGATATGCCAGGGTTTTTTTTGGGAGGCTCCTGAGGTCTGCCATAGGCATGAGGAGGATAGGTAACAGGTAGGTCTGCAGGTAGGTTTTTTCTTGTCTCTGATAGAGTATGTATGGCTACCAGCACTTAGTGATAAAGACAGTTTATTTTAGAACCTTTTACACATTAGCAAATTTTTTACTTATTTTTCAAGGACTTCCAGAGCCAAACGGGTTACCATGGAAACACTAATTAGCATATGGGTTTATGAGGTCTTGGTCATTCTTTGTTGTTACCAAGTTTGAATTGAATCGAAATATCCAAAACAGAATTATACATAAAACATTGTTTGGCCTCTTTGCCCAAGTCTTGTTGTGACGTCATTTTTTGCTAATTTGAGTAAAAATCTTGAGTATCAAAAGAGCTATGAACCAAAGAGCTATGAATACGAAAAAAACATTCTTTCATATTTTGAATGTGCAATCAAATAAGCCATTAAATTTTCAGCCTTGAGTTGCACTTTAACCAAACCTATTATACAATGGCTAACTGCATTTATAAACCGCACCAGGGGTTGAGGACCTCCCTTAAAAAGACCCCCTCCCCTGGAATTTCCACTCGTGAAACAGACCCCCTTCCCTGGAATTTTCAACCCCATTAATGACCCCCACCCCTGGAATTTCCATTTTTTCTGGCAAAATACCCCTGGGAAATCTCTTTTTGGATAAAATGTCCCTGGAAAATCACCTTTTTACCCCTCCCCCTTGGAATTTTCAGTCTCCAGACACACCCCCTCTCCTGGAATTTTCAGAGTTTAATACAGCCCCCCTGGAAAATTTTCCATAGGTCCTCAACCCCCGGTTTGGTTTAAAAATGCACTCAGCCAATGAGTAAGACAAGAAGTTTATATTTCATGCTTAAAAAATCATGAATAGTTTATAAGAACAATACAATAGAAACACAATAAGAATCACAGGACCGTAGCATCCGGGGGGAGGGGGGCTCCCCCTATTTTTGGGGTGCGGGTACTTGTCATACCTTTTAGGGTTTAAAATCAGGCCTCTGGTAAAATTAGAAAACTTAGTGCAAAAAAAAATTCCAGATAGGTACCCATTAGAGGTCCATTCTAGCAAATCAATCAAATTACACTTGTTAGTTGCCTGAATTTCGTATCTCTCTCGTAAAAAATATGAATATATGTCTTGCTGGTACCTTTTTAGGAGCCCAAGTCAACTAAGCGATGCCATGTATGGTACCTTTTAGGGATGAAATTGAAAGTTCCTGACGAGCACCCCTGCCCCAAAAATAGGGGAGTCCCCCCTGGGCATACTATAGCATGTTGTAAATCTGATACAACCACTAGTGGTTGTAGCTAATTTGCATAGCAACTTTAATGAAACATATCAAGTTTCGCTTCCAAATTTTTTAAAACAGACGACACTAGAAGGGAGGATGTCTTCTCCATTTTTTTAAGTAGTTTAAAACATTTGCAACAATTGACAACTATTTATAGTAAAAATACACTGTATAGCGGCTTTCACATAACTGCTGTGAAAACAATTCATATGAGTAATTCACTCCTATCAAATGCATAGAAATTCGACAATTAACCAATCACAGAGCGAGAGGTGATTCACAATCTCTCTTTTTTGTCAGCAATTTAATTAAATCTGATTGGCATAAGGATCAAAGACCATGCTCTTGACCAATCACAACCCAAACCAATCACAATTAGCAAGTTATTTGTAATTACTCATGACAGTCATGTGGAAACTGCTCTAATTATGTTTTACTTGTGTCATGGTATGGTCTTTCCGAAAGCCGCCTCTGGCAAAAGCCACCTCTGGCTGCTGTTGTCACTGAAATTTAAAGAAAATAACCAATAAGTCTGATGAGCCTCGAAGACAAAACCTGGGCAAGTGTTTATCAAAACTATGGGCCCGCTTCACGCGCAACGAAAGAAAAGTGTCATCCCCCTCGACTACCTGTAAAATGCCTTCTACTATGTTGAAACTAATTATTTTTTTTATATTCAACATATAAGAATACGATTGCTTTTGTAAAAGGAACAGCCCTGGAATAGGTCTGCACATCTACAGTGCAATATTATTCACCATCTACAGAGCAATATTATTAATTAAATGACTAGAAACCGCTACTAGTATCTTAAAACATGGGGAAATTCGGTAAGACAAAAAAAATCATGTGAAAAATACAGAAAAAATTCCTGCAAAGCCATGGCTAACATTCCTACACAAATTCTAACCCGGAAAAACAAATCCTGCATAACCTAAAATTTCTAATGGTCCATCCCTTATGAAATCGATTTCAGGGCTGTCAAAACTTCAAGCAATTTTTAAACTATAATCTATGAATTATTGTGTTTATGTTGAGCAAATTTATACATCTATGTTGTGGAAAATTTTATACTTCCATGACTTCTAAGTTCATGCCTGACACTATCGGACAGAGAAACAATGAATCAAACAATAAATTAAAAGTAAAATGTCAGTGCATATTGGCACTGATAGACAGCAATAATTATTCCTAGATAGATTGCCACTTGCCTGTCATATGTGAAATACTCTGTGAAGCTTCCCCGCAGCCAGGAATACATCTTAGGGAATTTCTCCCACAAAATTAAATTAGCGCACAAAAGTTACTCGTTGTAGCCGAACCAAATCGAGAAGTCGAAAATGTCTCAATTTGAAGAATAAATAGCTTAGATACATTAGAAAATTCAAGAATCATTGTACCATTATCTAAACCTGAAGTTTGGAGCTGGACGAGTCCTATGATGACCAAAAGCTCGCGAGAGCTAAAGATGGCAGCCATGCCGATGCGTGACAAGTTTTTCTTTCACGACTTTCTCCCGAGTCTCCCCGCCCAAAGTAAACACAGCCACGGCAGTTGTCAGCTCCACTATAACTTATATATCACTAGAAAATACGGTATTCTGATTGCAATCCAGAAAAAAAGCTTAAACCACAATGGTTGAGGTGTAAAAACGACTAATCTCACGAGCGGCCACTATCGTCGCATTCAACTTTCATCTTTTTCAAACGAGTAGAGAAAACAGCCGCAAAAGTTCGGGAAAAACACGAATGGAAGTTTGAAGTTTGCGGTAGATAAAATCTGATTACTACTGAATGCTCATTTTATACTCTAGCTACAAAGTTCAAGTACCTACCTTGAAAATGGGTTTCTACGCTAGCTCTTCGTTCGTCCGTCTTCTTTTGTCTTTTTCGACTTCACCATTCACTGGTTATTCTTCTCTACTCGCTTTGCTTCTTTTCCTCGACAAACGTTTTTTCTATAATCATGACATCGGTCACTCTTCTTCCCGCTGGTAACTCATTTTCTAAAATCGTGATTTGTCAGGTTGATTTCAAGAGTTTTTGATGAAGAGTAAAAACCGTCGCGCGGTGTTTCGTTTGTTCAGCCCCGGCTTCTTCCCGTCGCTGTTTCTAGCTCTCTCCTCGAATAATTTTTTCCGGTTCTTCTATCAAAATTCTCATTTTTCTCGTCTTGTCATCGATTTTTTATTCTTGGGTTTCACGTGTCACGTGACCATACTAAAACTCCCTAAATATGCTTTTATTCCAAGACAATAAACAAAATAAAGACTGAACCCTTTAGATATTGTCATATACTTGTGGTTATGTGAATTTCAGGTCAACCAAGTAAATATTTGTCGAGTTCTGGGAAATACAATTTTAGTAAGAAATGTATGGGAACTTTGCGATTCGATGCCTTATTTATTTCTCTTATGACATCTTTGAAAAACATCTAATTCACACACAAATAGTATGGATTAACAGAAGAAGGTCAAGCGCTCTTTTTGACTAAACTTCAGGGAGATATGTTATTATATGAATGAAATATGAGTAACGTAATACGCGTCAAGATTACAGCAAAATGTATGGAGCCGCCATCTTGGTGCCCCTTTGAGGGACACCAAGATGGCGGCCAAATCACGAATTCCCTCAAAAGCGCACAATAATAATAGGAATAACATCGAATGGCATTTGTAGTTATTCTATAATGATATATTCTCTATTAGTTTCCAAATTAGACCATAACCTCCTGTTAAAGTTCCCAATCGACTCTTCGAAATTCGTGATCGGGTGTTGCGTGACATGAATTACCTTCGGCGATATTTCTGTGTTTTAGTAATGAAACGATATGATATTTGGAATGAATGCTCCTAAGAGGGAGTTTGTAACGGTATCATAGCTGAAACATAGTAAAATCAATAGACCAAATCGGCTAACGGTGTTTACATCTTGTTGCCACCCAATTCAGATCATGTGATGATTCCCTTGGGTGGTTACAATTGTCAAATTTCTTACACACGACCGAGCGCATGCCAGTATGTATAAGATGAACAATTGTAACCACCCAAAGGAATAATCACATGATCTGAATTGGGTGGCAACATGATGTAAACACCGTTAGCCGATTGGGTCTATTATAAGGGAATTAATATTTTGGTGACGTCACATGAAAGCCAAGAATCAGTTATGAAAAAGAACTCTGTACAGACGAACAGACGACAGAGTCCTGCAGAAAAATGACAGACAGTTCCGGGGTTGCCTGTGGTGGGGCGCGCAGACAGGCAGACACGGACGCGCCCGCGATACCAGAGAATACCGCTGAACCGTGAAAAATGAAGTCGATCGTATACCTGAGTTCTGTTTTGAGCTTTTGAACTCTTCCTGCGATACCTATGGTGCTCCGCTTTGCGGCCTTCGTCCGCAAAGGAGCTCCGCTAAAATACTCAGAAGAAGAAAAAGACCCGAAACCCAAACCATTATATACATATCCAACCCCATGTAACAAATTTATAAGACTAATTACACTTAGCAAAGTTGTTTCTAAAACTAAAAATAGATGGAGCATCTCTAAGGTTATTAGGAAGAGAGTTCCATACTGCAGCTCCGCGATAGGAAAGGCTACGCTTCTTAAACTCAGTGTTGGGCTTTGGTAACGTTAAATTATTTTCGACTCCCCTCAAGCCATAGTTTTGGCGTTCAGAGGTTTTATGAAAAAGTTCAGATAAATACGAAGGAGTCAGCCCATGAGTCACTTTGTACATTAGGGTAGCATCGAAGCGCAGCCTTCTTTGCTCGAGAGTTTCCAATCAGAAAATGAAGGATTTCCGAGGCTGCGGCGTCAAAAGGTGCAAATGTAATAATGCGTGCGGCGCGGTTCTGAAGTTTTTGGAGTCTATCCTTTAGAACCTTACCACAACTGCCCCATACCGACGAGCAATAATCAAAGTGAGGAAGAACAAGTGAATTATAGATGTCGAGAAGTGTATGAGGTGGTACAAAACGCCGCAACCCTACGGATAACCTTTAAGGCATTAGAGATTTTGAAAATAATCTTATCAATTTGACTACCCCAGGCCAGCTTTTCGTCGATTTGGACTCCAAGGGAGGTCTTACATGACACTCTTTTAATTGTAGTCCCTGATAATCCAATAAGTGGGTCCCCCTCCAAAGCCGCAATTCTTTGGGCTGAGCCTACTATCATGTATTCGGTTTTCGCCGTATTTATGTGTAGTCGGTTAGCCCTTAGCCAACTTTCAACACAGTTTAGCTCCTTATTCAATTTGGTCTCTATGTCATGAGAGGAAGACCCAGTTATTGAAATATTCGTGTCATCAGCATACATGTTTGAGGTAGCATCACAAAGACAATTTGGAAAGTCGTTAATATAGAGAATAAAAAGGAGAGGCCCAAGTACTGAACCTTGGGGAACCTAATGAGTAATGTTTCTTTGTTTTGAGCTGACCCCGTTAACAGAGCAATACTGATAGCGATCGGATAGATAGGACTGGAACCACGATAAAGTACTCCCTTTGACCCCGTAGAGAGAACGTTTTCTTATTAAGATATTATGGTCGACAGTATCGAATGCCTTTTTGAGATCAACAAAAATAATTCCATTTGAAAGGCCCTCATCCATATAAGTCAGCCATAAATCAACAGCTTTCAGCAATGCAGTAAGCGTGGAATGCATTGGTCTGAAACCCGATTGCTCTGGGGCCAAAAGGTTGTTTATCGTGAGGTAGGTTAGTATTTGGATGGGTGACCGACGGCAAAGTGGATGGGAAGCGAAAAGATAAGCGAATGTTTCGAGGGAGGGGTAGGTAAAATGAACACATAACTTAACAAATAATCAATATAATTTATGCTAATGTAGATGAGCTAACACCGGAGTTTCGAGAGCTAACGTAGGAGTGAGTGACATCGGGTCCCCACTACAACTCGGGGTTACCATAGTAACCCACGAGTTAAAAACTTAGTTTGCTAATTTTTTTTCTTAAGAGTGCTAGGTAGCTGCTTATAAATCTTAACTATATAGCCAGCTCGAATCCCATTGTGCCGGCAGACTGATTTTTCTTGAATTGTCCAAATTCTTTTTAAATTGGATCGCGCGCGCTCTAATTGGACAGTTCGCACGCTAAAATCGGACAGTTTGGGTTTGAACATGGATGCTATATAATTAATAAATAACAGGACTCTATGCTGTCCGATTAAGAACAAATTGAAATCGAAAATTCCTCGGAACCCCAAATTGAACTCGTGCCTTCCGCCACGTACAGTTTTGGTGTTCCTCTGAATTTTCTTGTCCAATTTTTTTCTTAATCGGACAGCATGGAGTCCTTTTAGATATACACACAATGGGCATATTGGTCACGGCAAAGAGAGATTTGGCAGTCTAATGTTCAATTGATAAGGGTTTGTATGAAAATCTGCCCGTTTACACTTGCAATTTTTGTCGCGCGAGTCGCGGCGATTTTTCTCGCGCGTACGCGTCAACTCAAAATAATAATAAGGATGCTCTCGGAGCATTTCACTTAAGTCTTAATGCTCTTACAATAAAAAGGTTTAATATACAATTTTTAAATTACAAATATTCTAAAACCAATATAATATAGTGTAGATGTAGAGGCGATTAAAAATATAAAAATACAAAATAAAATGAAAATATATAAGCAATGCAGCTATTTACTATAAAACCAAAGTACAATACTAGAGAACACCTACCAGTATCTATGACAACTGTCAAAAACTGGTTGCCATGGAAACTAGGCCGTTGACACTGACATGTCATTGGAACGAAAATGTCCCCAGATAAATTTTAGGAAAAGTCACGAAGTTTCACCATCATAGCTGCAGTTGTTTTAGAGTAATCAGGATTTTACTGGAGGCGGGCTTTCCCCAGTCTGAATAGGGTTAAAACACTGTTACCTAAACGTGCGCTACTCAGAAATCAAAAGTTACCTGGCATTAGATCAACCCTGTATATTTCCTCGAGCTATACACTTGATCTGACAAAGCTCCTACGGCTGATGTGCAGCTCATCTGCCGGGACATGAAAGCTCAAGGTGATTCAACTATGTGCACTAATCCTCAGGCGTGTGTGTTTGAAGGTTCAATACGGAAATTGTTTTTATGTCCACTTTTTTTGTCGTCATCCGACACTTCGCTTAGCCAATTTTGAAATTCGCGTGTTGCAGATTGATACGCTGTGTCTAGGTCATGTTTATCCAAAGCTCACCGAGACCCAGCGTATAAATCATGTCTTTTATTTTCACTAGCCAGTCTGTTTTATTATTTAGTTACGTTCTAATTCGCTACGCTCAAACGAACGTAAAATATTTTGCACTTAAATGCAAAATGAACGACAAACAACAGTGTTTATATGGTTGGATACTCAGGCATCCAAAGTGACCGTGTTTATTTGACAGCTCTTTAACAATGATAAATCTTCATAACCCTAACTTATTTGATATCTCTAGTCTTTTCCCTACGTCATCTAGAATGTACATGTCTTTGGCAGTGTCTGTCTTCCATCTTCCGTGAAGCTTGATCAGTCTGTCTGATACAGGACCTCCGCAATCACTATTTGCAACAGATGTAGCTCCTCCAGACCTAAGGCTATGTAATCCATAACATTTCGGATCATATCCAATAGACATTATACATTCCTTAAAAATTTCCCGGCAGCGTGTATATGATAAAGTTTTACCGCGCAATTTATATGTATTAGATCGCTTACTAAAAGTTAGCGGTCTAAATATAGGTAGAATGTCGTTCGTTTCCATATTTGCAAGGTGAATATATCTTTCCAATAAAGCTACCGGACAATATTTAGACGATAATCTCTTGATGTATACATGCCTGCCTTCACGATAAACATCGGTCTTAGATTTTGGAACAAAAATTTTTACATACTCCTGTGTAAATTCAATATGGGCTGGCGCTATTCTGCTTAGCTCATCAAATCGAAAAAATCCTGCATACGCAATAGAACAAATGCATGATATCCTTAAATTCTTCAGATTTGCATCAACCTCTCCATACCTATCGATGATTTTGCGTATCATTAACGGTGTTATAGGCGATTTTTTCTGTACTGGGTTTTTCAAACGCTTCGCAGCCTCTAAAATATTGTGACAAAGCGGACTATCAAGAGGGTTTTTTAGAACCTCTGGCGCAAATGAATGAAACCATTTTAAGGCTGCGTGCGCGAGAACTACTGCTGCATAGGACTTAGAGTCTTCATAAATCTTTGTAAGATAAGCAGTCACAAGAGCAATCGGTACTGGTAATGAAATCTTAAAACTAACATTCCTACACCAAGTGATGAACTTCTTGATCTCTTTGGTGTATCTTTTTGCCGTAGAATCAGCCTTTGATTTCATACCCAGCTCCAGCACTCTGCTTCTGATGTTGGCTAAACTTGAAGGGAGAATGTCCCAGCCCTGACAGGACTGCAGAATCTGAAAATATAGACGAGAAAAGACAAAAATACCCACAAGTACTAAGAAGCTTCCTTTTTTTTTTTTTTTTCCTTTTTCTTCTCATTTCTTTTCTTTTTTTTTTTTTTTTTTTTGAGTGCCCCCAACGAAGGGCGTACATCTTATCCTGGACCCACGTCCTTAAAGGATCTCGTACCTTAGGCATCCTGCCAACGCTCTGCGTAATCACTGTGATACATCATACTCAGTATTTTTTTTTTTTTTTTACTATTACACCCTCTTGCCATAGACTGATAATTGAATGCCAATACACTATTTGGCTTGCTTTCATCCGCGCTTTACGAGCGCCTCGTTCACTGATCCATGCAACAATCGTGTGGCACATGCAAACAATAGCGCACACAATAATACATCACGCTTGGGAAATCTATTATCCTAAACCATTTAAACCATGACAGACTTATTAAACGATGTTGATAGTCAGAGCGCGTAACTATTGATAATTATCGTAAATACCGTTCATAAGGCCATTAACACGGTGAAAATTATTAAATATTTCTAGGGCTTATAAATGAGATTCTATACGAAAGTCCATTCTGATAGCTACCATATCACTATTGAACCTGGCTGAACCAAAAATTGAGTTCGTATTTCGTCCTTGCCTAAGAATATCCGAGCCTTTCACTTGTATGCAGTCTAAAATAAATCCGCGGAACGTTCTAGACAGCAAAGGCCAGAAGTAAGAGGATGGCCAAAACGGGACAACCAGGGTAGCTGTAACTTTTCTTTTGTAGAGGTAATGAATGGCTCTGCCGATAAGAGTAACCGGCGGAACAACCAAACAGTTCTCCCCTTTCAGATTCTGTACGAAGAAATCAACTCCGGCGGTCCCAGGGTTCCAATGCCAGGAAAAGAATCTTGAAATTTTACAATTATAATAATTTGCAAAACAGTCTACGGTATGGGGACCCCACGCGGCGTCAATCGTGTCAAAGAACTCTTTAGATATCTGCCAATCATCTATATCAATTATCCGACTAATAAAATCAGCTCTTTCAATTTCCGTTCTAGGTAACCAATTAACTTCCAGTTCCACCTTATTAAAGGCGCATACATTGAATACGTTTACAGCTATACGATGTAAATCCTTTCTCATACTGCCCACTTGTATTATGCGACATGCAGCCTGACTATCGGAGAACCACTTGATATAACAACCATTAAATATAGGCATAAATGAATTAAGTGCATATTCAATTGCCGATAGTTCCCTCCATGTAGAACTACGAGTACACTCGTTCTCATCCCATTGTTTATGACAAATTTGTTCTCCATCTAAATTCATAGTAGCCCCACAACCAGTGGCGCTTGCATCAGAATACACCAGATAATGGGAACTAATAGGAGTAGATTCAAAACATTTTAAATTCAAGCGACGCGCATTCTCATTCCAATATTCTAATTCTCTTATGCAATAATCGTCAAGCATGAATTTAGTGTCCCAGTCTTGTGCAGCCGCGACTGACATAGCACAATGTCTAGTCATAATTCTGGATACGTTTCCAAAGACTGCTCCAGCAGATATTACTTTCCCGACAAACGAAGCCAATTCCCTTGCAGCGATGTAATTCGATTTACGAATTTTATTAATATGATCCTCAATAGCAATAAGCCTTCTATCAGAGATATGAATGGTTGCATCAATAGTGTTCCAAATAATGCCCAGCCATTGAATTACTTGACACGGTTGCCATATAGATTTTTCTTCATTAACTATGAACCCAGCCTTATATAAATCAGTTCTAACGGTATCTGACACAGTCTTGCAATGTTCTAGAGTGTCCTCGATTATCCAGCCATCATCCAGAAAAAGTGCCAATTTTATACCTTGAATACGCCAAAACTTCTCTAGTGGTTTTAAGCACTTAGTAAATACATAAGGCGCGGTTGCTAAGCCGAACGCCAAAACGGAAAAAACAAAATATTTAGGTGAACTATGTCCTGGCCAATACCACGAGAAACCAAGGAACGTTTGGAATTTTGGGTGTATCTCTATATGATGATAACCACTTTTAAGATCAAACGAAACCATGTAGGCATTCTTGTGGAAATAAGTACGTGCAATTTTCCAATCTTCATACTTCAATTTGTATTTAATAAGATGCTTGTTGACAATGCGCAAATCGAGGATCAGTCTCTTTTTGCCATTAGGCTGTACTGAAACAGACAATGGGTTTACGACATGTGGCGGCGAAGATACCTCTAAGACACGCCCTGAATTTAACAGTTCCATAATCGAGTCTAACACGAATTCAGTATTATCCAAAGAGGATCTATTGTTTTTACTGAAACTACGCGCGGGAAGCACCTCGAACGGTAATTGATAACCGTGCTCGATAATATTTAATACAAACTCTGAAGTGCCAATAGAGCGCCAAAATTCAATGTTCCTTCTTAGATTCCCTTTCACTTGAATATTTTTCGCATTAGACAAATGTTCATATTCGTATGGTACCTCATAGAAATCTTGGTCGTCATATAATTCTTCATTTAGCTGGCTTGTCGAGGAGAGCCCTTCCTCTTCCTGTAGGACTAGAAGCTCGGGGTACGCTTGAATATGGGAAACCGGAGCGATTAAGGGTTGTGTAACCTGCATAGGATTGGTTGGTCGACCATGCAAAGGACAGTCCTTGATCCAGTGCCCGGGGCGGGAGCATCTGAAGCACCTGTTTGCACTAAAGTCTGCAGAGCGGCCTGTGAAGATCAACGAAAATACATACATTTTCGAGTGTTAGAAAATACTAAAATACAATGACTCTAGGGTGGGCGGGTGGGTAATTAAACCTCCAGCAATAACGGTCACAGAGAAATGCGAGAGAGAGAACGAACAATAATCTCTGATAAGATTATATAGATCTGAGAGCCAATCAGAAGTTGCTAACAGTTCTGGAGGGAATTGTCTAAGACAATGTTAGCTGATAATCACTTGAATACCAGCGGAAAATACATTTACGTTCTAATTCGCTACGCTCAAACGAACGTAAAATATTTTGCACTTAAATGCAAAATGAACGACAAACAACAGTGTTTATATGGTTGGATACTCAGGCATCCAAAGTGACAAGAGACATAACAAAGTATAATTAAGAACATTTAATAGTCTTACCACGAAAAAGCTGATTAGCAGGAGAATTAGTGTCAAGCTTAGGTCTCTTGTCGCGTTTGACTCGTTCCGCTTTTCGTTTTTGGACGACATTCTTTGCCTTACGCAGACGCTTTTCATCCTCAGAGTTCGAAGCCAAGTCATCGGACTCATACTCCTCAACGACAGCCCAACCGTCTTTAGACCTATCTGCTATTTTTATAAGTTTCTGTCTTTTCTTAACAACGTCCTGTGCTTCACGCACAAGCGAATGCACTTTGCTGGGGTTATCGCGGTTTTCGTCTATGTTAGAAAGCAGGGAACTTACTTCAGCATTAAACTCAAACTGTTTTTTGTTACCCTTGTGGCTGAGTTTCTCTATTTGCTTCTGGATTTCTGTCTTGGAAGTGAGTTGGCGGCCTTTCGCTTCGAGCTGGCTATCGAGAAAACCCTTGAACATGGAAAACACTTGTTCCACTAGCTGAGGCTGGACCTGGGGTTGCACCGTAGGTTCGCCGACTTGAGACTGTGTTGAGGTTCCACCGCTTTGCTGAGAATGTCCCGCGGTGAATAATCGCTCGTCTTGATCGTCTTTGTCCGACATCTGTCACCTGTGAAAACCAAAAGTAAACCTCCAGCATAAAAAAAATGTCCCCAGATAAATTTTAGGAAAAGTCACGAAGTTTCACCATCATAGCTGCAGTTGTTTTAGAGTAATCAGGATTTTACTGGAGGCGGGCTTTCCCCAGTCTGAATAGGGTTAAAACACTGTTACCTAAACGTGCGCTACTCAGAAATCAAAAGTTACCTGGCATTAGATCAACCCTGTATATTTCCTCGAGCTATACACTTGATCTGACAAAGCTCCTACGGCTGATGTGCAGCTCATCTGCCGGGACATGAAAGCTCAAGGTGATTCAACTATGTGCACTAATCCTCAGGCGTGTGTGTTTGAAGGTTCAATACGGAGTTTGTTTTTATGTCCACTTTTTTTGTCGTCATCCGACACTTCGCTTAGCCAATTTTGAAATTCGCGTGTTGCAGATTGATACGCTGTGTCTAGGTCATGTTTATCCAAAGCTCACCGAGACCCAGCGTATAAATCATGTCTTTTATTTTCACTAGCCAGTCTGTTTTATTATTTAGTTCTAGGCAGTCGAGAAACACGTGATCGATATGTTAACCACTTCTGGGCTCTTTGAGTTTGCCTTAGGAAATAGACGCCCTGTATTTGGCATCGACTGATAGAGGGTATCTTCCGAGCTCGGCCCTACATGCATTATTGTTGCTTTCTTGCTTACTCCAAGTGCTAGTTTACAGAATTTTGTTCCATTTTTGGGGAAAATTGGCCTTTTTTCGTCTTATACCCTAAAAGATACCTGGAACCCGAATTTTAATCCCTAAAAGATACGACGAGCACCCCGCCCGACGACATATGGGAGACCCCCGTATGATGCCAGGTAACTTTTGAATGCTGAGTGGCACACGTTTAAGATCCTTTCTCTATGTAAGGCTTTCTCGTGTGGTATATCCATGAAAGCTCACAGATACGCACACATTTCGACGAGTGAGCACGTTTTTATTGACTTTGAGCCCCTCTTAGCCCTAACCAAGGACTCTTGAAATACACCGCTTCCAGCCTTATCCCAGTCACAGGCGGAACAGGCCAAACTAGCAACGCAAGAGATGGGAGACTTTATTGAGTTGAGCCAACTCAACTCCAAGGGGGCTCCGCCTCTCAAGAGGAAAGTCGGTGTTTTCCTAGATACGACAGTTTTGAATCCATATTCCTAATTTACAGAAAGATCGGATTTCGGATATTTTCTTAACTGCAAACTTACTGAAAGGAAAACGTTTCTTCGAGTGATGAATTGTCGCCGCTAGCAGCTGTTCCCATATGATACCGTTGACTGCGTCAATGTTTAGTTTATCAGGCCAATTACTGTGGTAAACAAATAAAATAATGCTCTGATCTGTAGTTATTGTTAGGCCTTACCGTGGTTGAGAATCCTGTCTGTATTAATCCACAAATCCAGTGCACAAATCCACAATATTCTGTACCATGATAACGTTCAATCTATATCTCTGCCGTGCATAATTATCGTCTCTCTTCCTCTCTCTCTCCAGTCTTCACTTTGCATGCTTAATTGTTTTTCTTTTAAAATAGCTTTAACATTGTTCAAACATTCCATCATTACGTTACGCTTTAATTCCATTGTATTGCGCTGCGCTTTAAAACACAGGCATCCCGCATATGCCAAATAATATACCACAGGCATTCCGTGGCCTCTCGCATAACATCACTCCCCCTCCATTAAAATCTGTTCGTCCTCGAACACTTTTTTTTTGTTTTTGTTTTTTTGTTTTTTTGTTTTTGTTTTTGTTTTTGTTTTTGGTATTGTTGTTGCTGCTTGGTTTCTTTCCCCTTCTAAGACCTCAAAAAGTCCTGAAGATAGGGAGGTGGTCTCCGTTTTCGGGATGACCTCCGCATTGTTATTGGAGAGGTGTTCTTGATTTCCTTGTCTTCAGTGTCTTCCGCAGTGTTCAATTCATTTGCAGTATCCGTCTCTTCCCTGTTATTCACACTATCCGTATTATCTGCTCTGTCGCCTTCGTCCGTTTCCGTCTCTGAGATACACCCTGCATCACTGGTTTCAACTGCGCCTGAGTTTCTTATCGTGCCATCTACATTATCTGCCCTGTCTACATTATCGTCGTCCAAGTCTGAAGCCTCCCTTACCGCATCTTGCACATCTCCTACCGCATCCTTGATTGGCAGGCCATCCTCTTCTTCCTCGGGGATGTGGGGTAACCAGTTATTGTATTCCTGGTTAAACTTCATGAGTCTATCTCTGTGTACTACTTGTGACTTCGCTCTTGGAGAGCCTTGAATGCGATAAATTACATCATTTATCCTTTTGACGACTAGAAACGGACCTTCCCACCTACTTGTGAGCTTTGGAGATAACCCTCGCCTGCGTCTTGGATTGTGACAGCGGACTGCGTCGCCTCGCTTGAAACTCTCTACTCTGGTTCCAACATCATATCGATTCTTCATCTTTTCTGCATTCATTTGCAACTTGAGTCGCGCAAATTTATGGGATTCATCTAGAGCATCCTCCAGCTGTCCAACGTAACTCTCAGGGTTGTATTTTAACTCGTGGCTGCCAAACATAATATCCACCGGTAAGCGGAGCTCTCTTCCAAACATCATTCGTGACGGAGAAACTCCGGTAGACGCATGCGTGGATGAACGATATGCCATTACTAGGAAAGGGATATAGAAATCCCAGTTCCTCTGACAACCTTCCACAAACATAGCAATTTCTGCTTCTAATGTTCGGTTAAACCGCTCTACCATGCCGTCTGACTGTGGTCTGTACGCCGTAGTCCTAGTCTTCCTTATCCCCAAAATTCTGCACATTTCGGTGAAAACTTTCGATGCGAAGTTTGACCCTTGGTCGGAATGTAGCTCCCCTGGAACTCCAAAACGCGTTACGACCTCTCGCACTAACGTATCGGCCACAGTTTCAGCTTCCTGATTCGGGATTGCAAATGCCTCCATCCATTTTGTAAAGTAGTCGCCGATAATCAGGACATACTTGTTACCAGATTCACTCGTAGGGAGTGGTCCAAGGACATGTACAGCCATCCTTTCCATGGGAGCGCCGACTACGTATTTCTGCATAGGAGCTTTCGCCTTTCTATGAGGCCCTTTTCTCTTGGCACAAGCATCGCACTTCCTACACCAATCTTCGACGTCGCGAGAGCAACCGACCCAATAAAAACGTTGCTTGACTTTGTCAGCTGTTTTCTTTATTCCAAGATGTCCTGCCGTTGGTACGCTGTGTAGTTGATGCAACACCTGACTTCGTAACGCTTTCGGAAGTATTGTTTGGAATCTAAACTTCCCCCCTCCTCGAGCTTCCTTTGCAATAAACCATTCTCAACAACGAGAGAGTTCCACTGCGCCCAATACGCTTTCACTTCTGGACTATACGAAGAGATTTCTTGCCATTTCGGTCTTCTCTTTTCGTCTATCCATTGCACAATATTTTGCAGAGTTTCATCTTTAGATTGCTCTTCATGTAGCTCGTCTGTGGTCCAACATCTCCCAAGCGCCTCTGGATCTTCGACGGTATGCAAAGCTACCCGAACTGAAGCTTGCTCCTCAGTAATATCTCGTGATTCTTTCCTATCGCAGTACTTACATTCATAGCTAGCGCAAGGGCGACGGGATAATGCATCCGCATTACTATGTGATCGGCCTTGACGATGTTCAACAATAAAATCGTACACTTGGAGTTTCTCTAGCCATCTCGCCATTTGATCTCTAGGGTTTTTAAAGTTGAGAAGCCACTGGAGAGCTGAATGATCCGTTCGAACTGTAAACGTGTGACCATAGAGGTAGCAGTGAAAGAATTCTACTGCCGCTACAACAGCCAACAATTCTCTTCTTGTAACACAGTAATTGATTTCCTGACGAGAAAGCGCGCGACTGTAATAACCTATCACCTTCTCGCGTCCGTCCTCATCTAACTGAGATAGTACCGCCCCAATACCCGTGCCACTAGCATCGGTGTCGAGAATATATCGCTTTTGGGGGTCTGGGTAGCCAAGTACTGGTGTTTGCTGTAACACACTCTTCAGCCTTTGAAACGCTAACTCGCAAGTCTCATCCCAGTCAAAGGGTTTATCTTTTTCTGTGAGACGATGCAATGGCCTTGCCACTTCCGCGAAATTTGCAACAAATTTCCGATAATAAGCACACAGTCCGAGAAAGCTTCTGAGTTCCTTTACATTGGTCGGTGTGGGCCACTCTCGTACCGCTTGAACCTTCTTTGGGTCAACTGCAACTCCTTGACTGTTCACAACATGACCAAGAAAGTTAACTTGTCTTTTGAACAACACACATTTACGGGGATTCAGCTTTAAGTTTGCTTGGCGCAATCTCTGAAAGACGTCCTCCAAATGACCCATCTCAGAGTCAAAGTCTTTTGCGTGAACGATGATGTCGTCTATATAAACTAGACAGGAACTTGACGGTAATCCATCGAGGCAAGTTTCCATCAACCGTTCAAATGTTGCCGGAGCATTTTAATACCAAATGGCATTACCGTGAAGTGCCAAAGTCCTCTCCCGACTGAGAAGGCTGTCTTCTCCTTGTCCTCAGGGGCAAGCTCCACCTGCCAATAACCGCTTCTCAGATCTAATGTGGTAAACCACTTCGACTCAGCAAGCTCATCAAGAGTCGCATCTATCCGCGGAAGCGGGTACGAATCTTTGCGCGTAATGTTATTTAGTTTACGATAATCCACACAAAATCGTGTGCTTCCGTCTTTCTTCCTAACTAAAACTATGGGTGAGCACCAAGGGACATGAAGATTTCTCAATTACTCCTCGGTCTGCCATGTCTTGAATGGAATCGTTTGCTTCCTGAACCTTGGACATCGGAAGGCGACGAGGATGTTGCTTGATGGGTGGAAATTGACCAGTCTCAATTCGGTGTTTTACTATGGAAGTTTTTCCTAAATCCGCTGACCCTTGTGAGAAGACATCTTGATAACGGACCAATAGATTAGCAACGACTTGAATTTGGATAGCATCTAGGTCAACACAGCTTTCTTCAAATAATTCATTCAAGAAATTCGGGACTTCCTGGTTCACATTGGGTTTAGGGGTCGAGGTTTCATCTCCCAAAGGTACATCTAGAAACTCCTGGGACTGCATGGAACGGGGAGTTTCAACCCGTCTTTCAGATAACTTAACTACTCGGACACTAGCACAAGGGACGCTTACTGCAACCTCTCTTCCTTTCTTTAACTTCTTTTGCTTTCTGGAAACGTTAGCGATGCGAAGAGGAACCCCCTTCAGTTTTTACCAAAGTCTTGCCGACAACAATTCCTTCAATTCCATAAAGACTTTCCACAGGCTCAATCACACTCCAACCCTTAACTCCTTCTGACTCCAAAATTTTTCCTTGTGTGATGACTTCAGTAAACGACTTAATCTTCACATTTTCGGCCAGAACTACTCGAAAAACTCTCTTGTCTCCTGTTTCATCGTCTTGAACATGAGCTATCGGTACCTCGGCCTCATCAACAACAAGAGTCATCTTTCCATAATCAATAACACAACGAAACCTCTTCAGAAAATCACTGCCGAGTATACAATGACCGGCTACAGGGGCTACCCAAATCTCTTGTTCTTCATCCACCTCACCAATTTGTAGCCTAAGGTTGCACTTACAAACTACATCCACAGTATCTCCGTGCAGAACTGTAAGCTTACATTGAGTTTCTTCTCTTCTAACTTCCGAACTCAAAAAGATCTGATTAAGCAACTCAGGAGTGATTATTGTAACATCTGCTCCAGAATCAATCAGGAAATCGCAGGGAACTTGCTCTACAAATCCAGGTACTATCAAGCCCCCTCCACCGCCACGACGGGCATGAACCTTTATTGTGTCACTGGTAGGTGGTAACCCTGTGGTTGGGGACCGGCCTTCACTCAGGTTCCCTGTGGTCGTCGCTGGTCCATGACTTGGTAACCCTGTGGTCTGACCTAAATTGTAACTTGGTAACCCTGTGGTTTGGCGTGAACCATGGCTTGGCAACCCGGAGCTGGCGGTTTGAATACCGGACATTAAACATCGCATCGGTATACCTGTGGTGTAATCGCCTGAACTTGGACACTGTGGTGGTAACCCTGTGGTGTGGCCGCCTGAACCTGGGTACTGTGGTGGTAACCCTGTTGTATGGACACCTGAACTTGGGTACTGTGGTAGTGGTGGTAACCCTGTGGCGTGGCCACCTGAACTTGGGTACTGTGATGGTAACCCTGTGGGGTGGCCACCTGGACTTGGATACTGTTGTGGTAACCCTGTGGTGCATCCATAATAAGGGTAGGGTGCCGCGCAGTTGATAACTCGGGAGTCACGCTGTTGATAACTCGGAGTGAAGTCCCTCCTCTCCTCTCGTGGCATAGGCGTAGTGTAGCCAGGAAACTGCGGAAATTCTTCAGCAACTCCGGGTAGACGCCCATAGGTTGGTCTCATGTAGGACGGTCTCTCCTGATTAAGGTTCCTCCCACGCCCTCTTGGCCGCGAGCCTGAAGAAACGTCCCCATTAGTTCCGTGGTAACCCTCTCGCTCGGTACAATTCCTTTGGACGTGTCCGAATTTGAAACATTTATGACACCGGACGTTTGCGTAAGAATCCGAGCTATTTTGATTCCGTATAGCTTTGATTATTTCAGAAAATAACCCTTCTATTTTCGCAAAAGATCGCTGGTCAGCCTCAAAGTGTTGAGGCGCTTGTTGGTGTGTACCGGAGGCAGTCGCTTGTCTCACCGGCCTTGTCTGATTCCATCGGTTCGCGAGATGGTACGATTCTAGTTCCAGCGCTATTTCTAAGGCCTCTTGGACGCTTTCTGGGCGTCATTGTCTTATCTTGATTTTCATCTCATCATCCAAAAGGGCGTCGATGAACTGATCTTTAGCTAAGACGTTCTGGATTTCGGACCCTGCCGATTGATAGGCCAGATGTACTAGTCGTTCTATATCCGCAGCCAATTCCGGCAAGGTCTCGTCCTTTCTTTTAACTCTAGCTTTAAATTTTGCCCTTGCAAGCTCTGACTGGTGGGCTCCGCCAAATCTGTTTGCCAGTGCGCCAGTGAGTGCTGAAAAACTACGCCTACCCTTGCTCGACATGTTTCCTAGAATAAGAGTTGCACGACCTTGAAGTCCACTTGCTAAGAAGGACGCTTTTTCCTCTTCCGTCCACTTATTTAATTCAGCTACGATCTCAAACTGAGCGAAATAAGACTCCAACGATGTATCTCCATTATACTTAGGGACTGGCATAACCGGTTTCTGAGTTTTCTTTGAAGACACATTTGAAATCGGCTCTATATCCTTTTTGCCGTGAATTTGATCGATTTCACCATCGATCGGATCAGTTTCGAATCTAAATCGCACTTTCGTATGGCGTTCGGCTTTCGGAAGAAGTTCGGATGAGTTCGCTTTGTAATCGGGACCGGATCGATTTTCCGAGCGCTGTTCGGATCGCGAAGGAAATTCGGAGCAATTCGAGTCATACTCGGTGGCCAATTGCATATTCGGGCGGTTTTCGGACGCCATTCGGGATTCGTGTTCCTTAAGTCTCTCTTCGAATGTTATTCGGCGTGCGGGAATTAAACGAGTTGCATGTTGTTTTCCTTCAAATAACGAACTCTCGACTTTTAGCGCGCCCTCGCCACAATACACTGCACCCTCCAACCCTTCCATCCGCTCCTTCAAAACAGTAATTTCATTTCCCATCGCCAATAAGCCCTTTTCAGTTCTTCCTTTAGTGAGCCAATTATGTCTACTAAGTTATTTAGTTGTAATGCAAACTCCCGCCTTTCATCCTCAGCCCCTGCAGTTATTTCCCTCAATTCCCTAAACATTTCTACAAGTTTAACTTCAACCCCTCCGTCTTCAGCCCCTTGATTCAAATTGTTCTCTTCTTCGTCAAATATACGGTCATCTATCGATCTAGCTTCGTCTGCTTCAATCTCTTTTTCCCCATAAGTCGTTCTGTCCCTCCCCACGCGTTTACTGCGCCGCGTCTCTGGCATTGCAAACTATTCTTAATACTGTTAACAACAATACTCTAAAATCTTTGCCATTTCTTTTTGTATTTTAAGGTTTTTTTTTTACGTTCAATTCAGTTAACACAGTTCAACGACTTCTTCAATAACTTGTACTGTACTCTTTTATCAATCCAAACATCTTGAATATTCCTGGTAAATATATCTGTCGTCGATGACGTTTCCCGTCTGAGCCCCCAAATTGTTAGGCCTTACCGTGGTTGAGAATCCTGTCTGTATTAATCCACAAATCCAGTGCACAAATCCACAATATTCTGTACCATGATAACGTTCAATCTATATCTCTGCCGTGCATAATTATCGTCTCTCTTCCTCTCTCTCTCCAGTCCTCACTTTGCATGCTTAATTGTTTTTCTTTTAAAATAGCTTTAACATTGTTCAAACATTCCATCATTACGTTACGCTTTAATTCCATTGTATTGCGCTGCGCTTTAAAACACAGGCATCCCGCATATGCCAAATAATATACCACAGGCATTCCGTGGCCTCTCGCATAACATTATTTACTTGAGCGCGAATTTTGAGGTTTAGGTTCAATTGTTCATATGTTCAATTGAATCAAGGCTCGCGTATAGTATTCTCTACAGTGACTCTGAAGTCTATATATTACAAAAAAAGAAACCAAAAATCGCAAACACAAATAACTTATTGTTATGGAGTTGAATTTATTTGTTTAGAACGCGAATTTTGAGTGCTGCGTTTGATTTTCAATTGAATCCGGGCGCGAGTCACTGTGTATCGTGTGTAGCATTCTTGAACGAGAGGGCATTTGCAGTCTATACATTACAAAAGAAACCCCAAATCGCGAGCACAAATAACCAGGTTACTTTCTGATTAAATTTCCAGCTAGTAAAATGAATTTAAGAGGCAAACAAATTAATGTTTTAAATTTATCAAGCAATATTATGGAGCAACAACATGACAATGGAGCCTATTCATGTGGAACTTTTGAGATGAAGTGGGTATCAAACCTTGTGAAATAATATGTTAAAACCGTACCGGATTAAAATTCCTTTTAGCACAATATCTCAAGGAAACATTGATAAAAATTGTGTGAGGTTTCATTTCGTTGGGAAAATGTCGAGTAAGTAATAAATTGCGGCAGAAGTTTGCACGCGCTTTGAAGTTTTCCAGATAACACTGATTTGCATAGCAACGCTTTGAGCAAAATTATTCATCCTACGAATTCTCGATCTTTAAACTGTCCACTGCATGGGATATTGTCATCTTTCTTCATAATGTCTGATTGATTATAAGGCGCCATTATTTCTGGTGCAGGGAAATATAAAGGAAAAAACAAATGCTCTCACTCCTGTTGCTATGCTCCGTTTTAGTCCGTCTTCTAAAGTTGAATACTAATTTGTACTTGAATCAATTAAATTGGTGCTTGGACGTAGTGCACAGAAGCGCACTTAATCAGCTCATTAACTCGGTTCGTAACTAATGTGCACCCGTAGGTTCACATCGTCATTTCACAAGACTAGTAAAATACATTTGTGAAATATACTTATTTTTCTTATTTGTCCATTTCACATGCATATGATATAATCTTTAAAAGTGGTATAAATTACGCTTTGTCGTTGCCCCGGTTAAGGATACCGTAAACCTTCGCGGGTACCTTTCGCGCAAAATTTCTCTACGCGGCGCATTGAAATAAACCCCAAAAAACTAGATATCATTTTAAAGCTTAATAAACGTAGTTTATGATGACGCAGTTTTTATTCTGTTTTTTCGAAATCTGCTCTAACGCGGAAAGGAAAACGATAAAAAGGTGCGATTTAAATATGCAAAATGTTCGTATAGAAATACGGCGCGCATTGGCTTCAATTCTGTCTTAAATCAATCAACACTCATTGAATGACTAAAGTGTGTCGGCGATTTTTAATATATTAATCCATTCCAGAATAAGAACTTCCAAAAGTTGAAGGTTCATTTATTTGACGAGTTTCGGCCTTCGAACAGTAATAAAAGTGCGAGAAATCAAAATATCAAAAATCGCCGACACACTTTCGAAGATCATAGTTTGGACTAGCTGCTCGCAAAATTTGAAAGCAATCGTGCAAATCCTTGTGGGCGAACATTTTGGGTCTTTCCATTGAAACGGCAGCAAAATCAATAACGAGTTATAGCCATTTGAAGTTGTGTCAACATCTGAAGCGCTAACAGCAGGAGAGCAAACAAACGTGACACGATCGGCCAATTGGAGGCAAGCCTTCTCTGCGCGCGGGAAAGTATTACTGTGCTCAGATTTCATGTTGTGCTTGAGCTTTGGTACTTGTGGTAATCGCTTTCTCCAACATCTTCGACCATTTCCAGCAGCCAAATTTTGATAAATAATGGGCAAAGTGCCTCTTCAACGAAGAAAGCCAGGCAAGAACATGCCAGGCAAGAAGCGCCAATTTCCTGACCCGAAGGCTAAGTAAACAAGATTAAAAGATTATAGCGCCTGAATCATGTAACGCAATACAGTTGAAAACTAGATTTTCTTATTTTTCTTCGTGAAATATAAGTTATTTTAATTTTCTTTTTTGGAGTATTGAAGTTCCTACCCTAACTTATCGACTGGGATAAAAACAAAAAAATCGTCAAAATGACACCCGCGAAGGTTTACGGTATCCCTAAAATGGTGGAGGTACTCGTGGGAGAATCTAACAGAACGTGGGAAACTTTCCAAGATTCTCCTGGAGTCTGCCAAAGTCTCCAAAAGTCTGGGAGTATCTGGAAGCCATTCCTGGATTCACATATGTTGGAGAAATTATGAGAACCTGGATAATTCTCCCGGGATTTCCTAAGATATCCTAATCAATCTAAGGGCGTACTAGAATCTCGGAGTTCCTAGGAGTATCCAGGATCCAAAAATACCTTGAAAATTCACGCCTTGACACCTAGGAAATCCTGGGAGAATCTGGATATATACTCCTGCCCAAATTTGATCAGGATTATCCAAATCTTCCCAGGAGATCCTAGATTCTCCAAACGCCATCTCGCAGTGACCGTTCTTAAACCAGGCACCACATGTTCGCTTGACGGGGCTCATGTCGTGTACAGGTTTGACAGGTTTCGAAATATATTAATATTAATGATGTTCATGTATTTTATCTAGAACTACCCTGGAAGGTGGTACAATCAAGCAAACATGTTCCTGGCGACTTATCTTTATTTCATATCCGTGGTTATTGGACTTTCAAGCGGACAATATCGATCGGGTGGGTACCCTTCAATTTCGAGCAATTACAGTTGATTTCCAATAACTCGAACTCTCACTAACTCGAACCACCCGCTAACTCGATTTTATATTTCCTAGATTTCTCATGGTTCAATTATTCATCGAGTACAAATCTTGCTATTCCTCCGACATACTCTGCTCAAGTTCCAACGCTTTTCTCTAAAGATAACGCGACCTGTTTTAGTTCTGAAAAGGTGAGCGACAGCGACAGGTAAATTTTGCATACCAACTTACTGGAAGAAAGCTAGATTGCCAGCACTAGTTTGGTCGGTAATCAGATTTAGTTTTATGTTATCAGACTGCAAACAGCCACCCCGGAAATAAATGTACGATGTGTACATGAAACTAAAGAGAAAAGAAGTAAAGAACTTTCAATAGTTTTAATAATAATAATCGGTTTATTAACACCTCTTGTAAGATATACAAGATATATAAGTTTTTCGAACTTTAGTTTCTGTTCAGACATCAAGATGCCTTAAAATGCAAATATCACAAAGTATATTAATTTTTCATGTTTTTCTTCTAACTGATTGTTCTCTTCAATGCGGTGGCTTAAATCACGGCAATTTCTGCAGAAACCCACTCATGGGAAAACCCTGAAATTCCCATGGTAGAAGAATATGGGAAGTGTGGCTATCCATGTGAATTCCGAACACTTCCCATGCGTGTGCCTTGGGAAATTCATCTTTTCCCATGGATGGGTTTATGTAAAGAATCCCTGTGGAGTTTCTGCTAGCAGCCTTTCGTTTGAGACTACCGTGTCAGACTCGTACACAATTGTAGAAACGTTGAGAACCGCAGGGGATTATAGGAAGGATAAGCGGAGTGCAGGGGGTTGTGGGAAATGTTCGCAAGGCGCGCAATGGATCGTTGAAAGGGTACCCTCGTCCCACAGTCCATTTCCCGCCGCTTCGCTAATCCTTCCCATAATGCTCTTCGCTCCGTGACTTTTCTTGAGACTTGCGTTTTGTAGGCATTCCTATTAGCTTGGTTATTGGTCAATCAGAATCGACGAAAGTGAATAAAACACACAGTGACTCTTGTTTTCTTGGGGGGAAACGGCAAAAATTACTGGCCGATTGATTTGTTGTTGAATGGGTTTTGTTTAGGTTTCTGCGTTTTCGACTCGTATGAGTCTGCCCTATCAACCCAAATCCTATCGTTCCGTTTACAGGAAAAAGATCCTTGGTTCATCGCCTTCTTCAACAAGTCAAGGTTCATCGACACAATTGTTTTGGATCTTAGCAACACAAGCCTGCGAGGCAAAGGTCAAAGTCCAGATTCTAGCATATCAGTCCATATATGGGGATCACTTCGCAAATCATCGTGCACGATTGTAAATGTTATTCACACAAAGTATTACAGTTACTGCTGGGACGATAGTACTGCCATAGAGGTACAACTAAAGGGAAGGCACACAAGTCTGACTATTTGCGGGTTACAATACGTTGTAAACGGTAGGTGCCCATTGGTATGAGAATAATAGACATTTTAGTACTTGTAATAACAGTTTATGATATAGCATACTGTGCCCATAAAACTCACAAGTGCATGGGTTACTATCATAACCATAACGGCGTTATTTAAGCTTAAGTATTGTGACTGCGTGGAAATAGGTGAAAAACACAAACAACGACGTGTCTGGATCCGTATGGATACAACGTCCCAAAATGAAAAAGGAATAGATGACAGAAAGGACAACTGCCCTGAAGGAGATTTGAAGTAAAAGCTTGAAACGTTGACAAAATCCGTCTGTTTTGTCCTTTCTGTCATCTATTAGGTATTGTGATTGCAGCCCTTTTATTGGAATATAGTCTGTCCTGGATTGCGTTTGCACTTGACTAGCCACCTGTAGGCAATAGGACCTCTCAAGGTAGTTGTATTTGCATCCCTGAAAAAAAGGAGGTTAACTAGGCCACCTTGTCCTGCCATCATTATTTGGCAGTATTTAAGAAGGAATCCGCCAGCAGTTCGAGTAAGCAAGTAGTATAGTAGGTATTGAATTAGCGCCTTTTTTGTGGTGGAATACTAATTTTGTGGTGGAGGTCAAAGTTTACGTCAGGAATGTTGTGGTGGAGGTCAAAGGTCACGTCAGAGCCACGTCGGGAATGTTGTGGTGGAGGTCAAAAGTCACGTCAGGAATGTTGTGGTGGAGGTCAAAGGTCATGTCAGGAATATTGTGGTGGAGCTCAAAGGTCACGTCAGGAATGATGAGGCGGAGGACAGGAATGTGAAGAATGTAGGGTATATCAGGCTTCCTATAGTTATGTGGATATACGCCCCACAGTTATACGCCCACATTTATACCCCTCAAATTTATACGTCTCACATTTACATGCCTCACATTTATACGCCCCACATTTATACGCCACTAAGAGTATCAGGTTACCTACAGTTATGGGTATATACGCCATTGGGGGTATCAGGTTACCTGTAGTATGGGGGTACCCTCCCTCTCCCTCCCTTCCTTTTTTTTCAAACAAGGGGTACCCCTCCCCCTCTTTTTTTTCAAGTAAGGGAGATACCCTCCCCCTCCCCCCTACCTAGAGTTATGTGGCGCTAAGAGTATACAGAAACGCAAGATTTACCAACGTTTCGGACCTTTATTTCGGTCCTTCTTCAGGGCGACTAAAACCGTTACAGAAATCACGTATATATACACAAATGCGCGCGCGCACAAGGTTGCGCGCGACACAAACAAGATAGAGAATACGGGATAATAAAAGGGCTTCATATTCCGCAAAACACAAGTATATTATTTGAAGGAGGAATGTCGGAGTTGCTAGGGCTTGAACCTAAAAAGGTTTACACTAAAACCACCACCGCAACCCGAGAAGCAGACTTAGAACACGGATTCCACAACCTCTACATTTACTGTGATATCATCAAGAGTCAATTTGTGGGAGATGCTCGAGTTCCCTTATTACGAGTGATTCCCGTTGAAGGAAAAGACGGAGATCGCGTTACTCGAACATTTCTGAATCCGCAGTACCTACCGGTCAGCAGACACGAACTTGACACTATCGAATGCAATATAAAGCGCTCCAATGGAACGAGTGTTGAAGCTGGACGCGTATTGATCACACTACATTTCCGCTGAGCGTCGCCGTACTTTTAGTAACATGGGACGTGACTTTTACAAAACGTATTATCTAAACCAAGCTCAGCAAAAAGGTGGAACTCTTCCCGCTTTTTATGGAGCTAATTTCCAACGAGGGTATGGTCTAGGCTCAATCCTCAAAGGGTTATTCCTTTGGGCCGTTCCTAAAGTTTCTGCTGCTGCTAGATCTGTAGGACGAGCAGCATTAAAAGAGGGTGTTGGCTTGGTCGAGGATTATATGCAGGGAACAAAATCTGAAACAGTCAGCACTGCAACGAGGCAGAAAAATAGGCGAGCAAGCCGTTGAGGAGATGAAGTCCCAGAATGCATCGCAAGGAGGGGGTAAAAATCCTACAAAAAGGCGAAAGGCAGCCGAATCGAATCAGTCTGCTCCAGCCAAGAGACAGAGAAGATCTCCTTCCAAGAAAGGGAAGAAAGATCTATGCGCTATCTATCCATCCCACTAGATCATCCGAATGCAGCAAATCAGAGCTAGATTTATTTTTAGCCCCTAGTATCCAGACGGCGATCGAGAAAGGACAATTAGTGGAACATTTCCCTGTATCGAACTTGTCCGACACGGGCCCAAAAGAGTTTAATATATCCGGTAGGGGAGATGAATTCATTGATTTAAGACAATCCTGGACGTACATCAGAGCTAAAGTAACCAAGGCGAATGGGGCGGATCTGGTGGCTGCCGATGAAGTCGGTCCAGTCAACCTTTTTCTCCAGGCCCTCTTTAGCCAAGTGGATTTGACCATCAACGATAAAGTCGTCTCTTCGTCCACCAATACCAATCCCTACCGAGCTATGATGACCACGCTACTGAATTATGGATCTGACACCAAAAAATCACAACTCGGGGCCGGGCTTTTTTTATAAAGATACTCCTGGTAAAATGGACGTTAACAACCCTTTGACCGCAGAGGGGGCAAGAAATGATGGTCTGTTCCAACGTTACGAGAGCATCAAGGGAAGTCAACCGGTCGAGCTCCTAGGACCTTTACATCTCGATCTGTTTCACCAAGATCGTCTACTGCTTAATGGTGTAACCGTTCGTGTTATACTCAATCGCAGCAAGAACTCCTTTTGTCTGGTGTCTCCAACGGCTGGAGCGGATTTCAGAGTGAAAATCCTCGAAGCAAAACTGATGGTGCGCAAAGTCAAATTGACTAACGATGCCTTTTTAGGTCTTACTGCCGCGCTAGAAAAAGTTCCTGCCCTTTACCCTATTCGACGCGTGGAGTGCAAGTCCATCTCCATTGCAAATGGAAACATGTCTTTCAGACCAGATGATGTCTTCCTGGGTTCTATTCCAAGGCGTCTCTTCTTAGGGTTTGTTGAAAATGCTGCTTTTGTAGGAGATTTCAACAAAAATCCCTTTAATTTCAAGCATTTCAAAGCGACGCAAGTTGGAGTCTACGTCAACGGAGAAGCCACACCTATGAAAGCTCTTGAGCTTAACTTTGAACAGAAAAAGTTTCTAGAGGGGTATATGAGCATCTTCCATGGCTCTGGGACAATGTTCCATGACACAGGGAACCAGATTACCCGAGACGATGATGGTTATGCCTTGTTTGGATTTGATCTAAGTCCTGATCTCTCAAGTGGACCATACGTCTCCCCTATAAAACAGGGTAACCTGCGTATCGAGGTTCAGTTTGGGGAAGGCGTGCCAGCTACCGTGAACTGCATCCTCTACGCTGAGTTTGATTCGTTGATTCAGATTGATTCAAATCGCAACGTGACCTACAACTGGAACTCATGAACACTGGACAGATTGCTGCCGTGCTACAAGCCGATCGCTACACCCAGCCTTATTTTCAAGGGGTATACCCGTCAGATCGCCTTCCTAAATCAATCAACCGCTACCCCGTCGCCATCGTAATGAATGTAGACCCTCACAACAAGCCCGGAAGTCACTGGTGCGCAGAATTTATTACCAAAGACAAGAAAGGCATCTTTTTTTACTGTTATGGACAAGAACCCAAGTACTATACGCCTTTATTTCAATACTTTTTAGTTAAAAACTGTAAAGAATGGACCTACAATACCCAATGTCTGCAAAGTATAGACTCTAACGTCTGTGGACAATATACCCTGTACTTTTTGTTACTTCGTTGTCGAAATATCTCACTCACAAATATTGTAAAACGATTTTCAAGTAATACGAGAAGCAATGATCGCTATGTGTATTGCTTTATCATGAAATATTATACCTATATATTATTAAAAAAATTATTAAAAAATTATTTTATGGAGAAGTTGCTAAAATTACCACTATCGCCATTTGTTTTACCCTCTTCATCGTCCAAATGTTGCTAAAAAAAATTATGACCCTCCACCAAACAGGAGTGAAAAAATTTTGGACCCTCCCTTTGGACACGCGAAAAAAATTAGGACCCTCCCTACAAAAATAGGAGCCCCCCCCCCACCCCCCCCGCTAAATAATGACACGTCCCTTACAAAACACTGGGAAATGGCGAAATGGCAGTGGAATGAAATTGACAACAATTGCTTTCGTGTTTGCACTACGTTTTTCAGCTTTGAAAATTATTTTTACAGGCTCCAATGGGAATTTCTTTTTGGTGTTACTACAGTTAATGACTTAATTATATAGCCAGTGCGAAATCCATTGTTGTCAACTGTCAAATTATTTTTAAATTGCATCGCGCGCGCTGACATTGGACACTTTCGGCTTTTTATCATTCACTATATGAATGATAAAAATACATCTATAGCTATAGTTTTTCGAAAATGCAAACAGAATTTGAATATCTTTAACATACTCTAGTACAAGATTTTGTCCTCCAAAATGTCATGGATGGAACTTCTCTTGGATGTCCCGGTGCAGTCTCAGAGAGCATTTGGATGTTGGTCCTCCGGGGAAGGTGACTCCCCATACAAATAGACGAGGGTGCTAGTCTGGAAAATTGATGTTAACCCTATTAAGGGATAGAAATAAATTGGTTACGGAAAATCCATGTTATTGCGGTCCTTGAAGTTCCATCAAGTTGAAACAATTTATTCCGTTGTCGCTGAATTTTTAGGTCACCTTTGGCGTGAGACCCCCTAAGAGATAGCAGATTCTTTGGACACCCCTAAGAGATATCAGTGGGTGAATTTTATACTCTAAGAGATAGGACGAGCACCACCGTCTACTTTTATGGCTAGTTTTGCGGGAAAACTAGGTGTTCTGCGTCGACGGGGACGTAACATGGACAATAACATTCTAACACCCCTCTGTAACACACCCACCATGCGAACTCTAGTTTCCCAGAGGATTTTCAGGTGAAATTGATCATTGGTTTAGATAAATTTTCGATGGGTCAGCTTATTTTTTCCAAACATACCTTATTTTCATATAATGGAAGCATGGACTCAAACATGCTGGGTACACAAATTTCGCATTGGGTTAGGAAAAAGTCGCCCAGGTAAAATTTAAAAAAATCGCTTGGTCAGCTTATTTTTTCCAAACATACCTTATTTTCATATAATGGAAGCATGGACTCAAACATGCTGGGTACACAAATTTCGCATTGGGTTAGAAAAAAGTCGCCCAGGTAAAATTTACAAAATCGCTGGGTCTTGGATAGACTAAAAACTCCCTGGGTAGAGCCAAAATTTCTGGTCTGTTAAAGAGGGGTGTATTATAAGGTTGAAATTTATGTTAAATGCCGAAGAGAACTAGTGGTTTGCTGACGTTTCGAGCGTCTGGGCTCCGACGAAGGGCTAACGCTCGGCAAAACGTCTGCAAAACACTCAGTTCTCTAACGGCCTTTAACATAAATTTCAACCTTGGTTGTTATTGTCCATCCCTACATTAAACACATACGTCATGGTACTGACTTTTTTTCAGATCTCCAAGGGCGGTATGATGGATTTCGTAAGCAGGGCTCTTACCTAGTAGATAAACAGGCTTTGACATGGAAGTACCCTGTAATGTTCAACATAGCCCATGTCCACCGATACACGATGATATCAAAAACTAGCGTATATATAATAGTAAGTATTATAAGTTATGTGTAGATTTCAGAGCACTCCAGGCCCCAACTTTATTTAACTTTATCGGCCCCTAAATCCCGGCGACTTATTTTCGTTTTGGTTCTAGTCTTCGTGCTAGGTTGGATTGGTTCATAGGTTCCATGAATAACATAGCCATCACTTTTTGTGTTCTCTTTGGTACAGTTAAAGCCAGCTTGTAAGTACCTGGATGTTTTAATTTAGCCTAAACAGGTTCTTTCATTAATGGCAAATTTTGGCTACCAAGGTTCTTATATTTTCATATGAATTACATTTAGATATATCTATATATTAATACCGTAAGCCAAATCGTGTCCGCACTCGCTCCGCTTAGCCCTGAAGCTGTCCCGCCAAAAGAAGTTCGCAAACCCGAAGGGAAGGTGGAAATCTGGACCGTGGGCGTGTTTTTGTTGGAAAAGATTCGCCATGGGCAAAGCTGTAATAGGCCTTTTTCACGACCCCTGCGCGATTATCGATTAGCCTGCCTGTCACCTAGCAACGGCTATCTGGCTGGCAAGGCCGTCAGATAGGACGAAGAAATACAAAGGTTTCAGTGAAGGTGCGTGTGGCAAATAAACGGAAAAAATAGGTTTATTATGGAACCTTCTGCGAATTATTTTAGCGGAAAGCTTTTCTAGAGTATCTTGGCCGAGTCACAGGTGAAAAATCTAGACAATCGAGACAGTGGAAGAGTTTTAAAACCGAGGCAGAAGTTCGACTCCATTTCCTTCCAGAACGACAACATGGCGGCCGCTGGAGGTAGGTCATTGGAATTTCTGGCCAATTTTCAGCGCAATATTTAATTGTAGCATTAAGAAACGGTTTAAAGTTCAAGCTTTAATATTTTTGTCTTGGATGTGGCTCTGAGAATATAGAGGATGCTTGAGAAAATAAGGAGATCGGCCCAAAGAAAGCGCGGTAATTAAATCACACGAGTGCTAATTTTTCCCCTCCTTTTATGCAAGTAAGCTTATTCATTTTGAAACTTTTTTCTTGACCTCAGCATCTCTTATGAAACTGGTGATGAAGAGCCTGTGGCTGAACTTCTATCTGGAGAGTATATTTGTCATTCTGGTAATAAAACAAGAGAATTCCACACAGAGAGCGAATCTCAACTTGACGTCCGTGAAGTATCCATGGAACTGAATGGAAACAATAATATTCAGAGAGCTCAATGGCAATGTGTCAACTCATAGACCTTAGTGGACAATTCATATAACATACATACTGTAAAGTGTATGTACAGCAAGCCAGAGAAACAGACAGCAAAGCTCAGACAACAACTTGATTACTATGAGCTGCAGATATTGATAAATGAATCAAATTTTAACAGATAATGGGAAGTATGAAATTTGGCATAGAAAGATTCTAAATGAATGAGCAAATTTAGATAAATAGATGTGCAATTCCAGAAAAAATCCATACCGGGCACCATGGAGAGAGTGCAAAGACCCGCATCACTTCAAAAGGAAAATACAGTGTATGGAAAAGAATCACATGAATTGACCCCCAGTCCCCTTAATTTTCCCCTGGAATTTCAATTCCCTCCATGGTGGGGGTATGGATTATTTTCTGGAATTTCACATTTTATGCTGCCTTTTCATCATTTGATACTCGCTTTCCAAGTCCAAAAACATCTTGTGCTCTTTGTTTTCTTTCAACCCTGGTATGTCAAGGCCATAGCTAGAACTCCCCCCCCCCCCCCCCCACACTAGCTATGGCAGTGCATGTCACTGTATTAATTTCACCTAAAAACAGCAAAAGCACAATAGCCAAATATATCTATTATTGCTTCGCCATAAGACAAGCCTGGCCAATTTAATTTTGTTTTATATAATGTCTAAAGGCTACACCTATGCACTCTTTTGTATATGGCTGTCTGTCTATGTCAATGAAAAACAATGAGCCTTCACTAAAGAGAGAGATACACCTTGGATTTCTCCTAGCCCCACAAACAAGCTACCCAAAATCGCAACAGAATTCGCAAACAAGCTACCCAAACTTCGCCACGCCAGCTATCACAAGCGGATTTCTCCTAGCCCCCTAGAACTCTAACTAGCGCCTGTGTGCAGGCTACTGAAGGATCTGCCAGGGCCTTGTAGGTGTTTTAGCTGGAGGGAAATGTAACCACGTAATTTGGCTTGTGTACTTCTGAATTTGAAGCATAACTAGGGGGGTGCCACTAGAACATTTGCTAGTCTTGGGATGAAATATAATAAAAATGCCTTGATTTTGTTCAAAAAAATCCTGATATCCTATTCTCCGTCATTGGGTTGAAATCTCCCTCATTTTACATGCAGGCTACAAAAACTGTTAACACCTGAAATATGTCTGAAATGTGGCTTAACAATTGTTGCATGCAAGAATCTATGCAGAAAACCCTTGAAATGGATCAAATCAACCAAATAATTTCCAGAAAAAGAGCACCATATAATAACCACCAATGCCAGAAGTTGAAGTAGCTCTCTTTTGGAATAAGTTAAAATACTGATTAAAACTCGTGGCAGCTTTCAGGAGGTGTCCAAGGTTTTCGTAGCCTGACTATACATGTAATAATCTCTGTAGTTTTGTAAAAGTTATTTCACAGTGCAAACTAGACACTTTGAGAGCCCAAAGGTGTCATTTCCTCAATTTCAAAGTTGACAACTGTGTGGCATTTTGCAGAGGAGATATGATAATGACTTCTGAGAAGACTTGAACCATGCAGACTTGGGTTTTGGTTGTTGGAAATGGGGGATATATGGATTTTTTTCTGGAATCACACAAGATGTGCCTGATTTATTCACCTGCATAAGAAGTAGTACACACAATAATTGATCAATGTTGTACACACACTGCAAAGTGCCAAAAATATCTCCTGATGATTATACTAGTGGATATCCTTACAGTCATTTTCAAAAGGATGGTAAGTCACAGTAGCAACCATGACTTTTCACATAGATAAGCTCTTAAATGTGATATTCCAGACATCAATGTCATGTAAAAACCTCTTATCAAAGCCATTGTGGGTCAGCCACCTCAGAATCCTAGGCTCTGGGAGGTCAAAATTTCACCCGACCATATATCTAGTAACTTCCTGGTATGATATTCCCCCAGTGTTAGAGTTGGTGAAACAAATGTTATTGGGCAATACCAGAAAATAAAGGTACCTCCCCATGGGGGGGTCAAAAACTAGTGCCGCCCGTGGGGAGGGTACCTTTATTTTCTGGAATTGCCCATTGCACCATGTGGTGTAGTCCCTGTACAACAGTGATTGCAGCAAAGTGAAGATGGTCTTTAGACATACATTTCTTTTTGCCTCTATTTTATTATCTTGCAGTAGAAAACAAGTTGTATTGAGACATCTGAATAAGTTGTTTTCCTTCAGATTTCCATGAACACATGGGTGCAGAATATTTACTTTCTGTACCAAATTCAGTCACTGTAACCAGACTCATGTTCTCCAGATGAAGGTTTGGCCACACCAAAGTTCTTCATTGCCACTTTCATCCGAGTTGCTGAGATCAAGAAAAAAAGTATAAAATACTTGCATAAGAAGGGGGGACTGCCAGGATGAAAATTTTATGTATGTGATGCTTTCAGCTGTTTCAGAGATGCCAACCCCTGAATTTCAGACTGGGAGGTTTTTTCTAAACTGTAGAAGCATTGAATAGTAAATACTTTGTGTCGTCACTAAGGACTCATCTCCATTAGCCTTCTGAGTCTTTGGAGAAAAGCCCTCTCTATAAGAAAATGTGGGAGATTCTAGGGTAAAAGTGGGAGTAGGTCTAGGAGTAACTTTGCCCAGCCCAACCCCTGACCCTTTTGTTATTTTGAAACAACAGGGACCCTTTAAAATACAAGCGAGGAAGGGGATCGAGGAAGCCAAATAGTCACAAGAATATGGACTGATTAATTCAGTTCAGTTTTCGTAGGCAGTGTTCCTTTTGAATTCATTTAGGAAATAAGTCTTAATAAGCAAATTGGTCATAGACCATGCGATTAATACCGCGCTTCTTTGAGACGATCTCCGTGTTTTCTTAAGTATCTTCTATATTCTCAGAGCCACATCCTCGACAAAAATATTAAAGCTTGAACTTTAAACCGTTTCTTAAGGCTACAATTAAATATTGCGCTGAAAATTGGCCAGAAATTCCAATCACCTACCTCCAGCGGCCGCCATGTTGTCGTTCTGGAAGGAAATGCAGTCGAACTTCTGCCTCGGTTTTAAAACTCTTCCACTGTCTCGATTGTCTAGATTTTTCACCTGTGACTCGGCCAAGATACTCTAGAAAAGCTTTCCGCTAAAATAATTCGCAGAAGGTTCCATAATAAACCTATTTTTTCCGTTTATTTGCCACACGCACCTTCACTGAAACCTTTGTATTTCTTCGTCCTATCTGACGGCTTTGCCAGCCAGATAGCCGTTGCTAGGTGACAGGCAGGCTAATCGATAATCGCGCAGGGGTCGTGAAAAAGGCCTATTCAAGCGATTTCTTAAGCGAGGGACAAAGCCGCCATCGCCGCCATGTTGAAAATCTCCCACAGAAACTAAAAAAGAATTCGGTTCGCGCAGCCGAAAGCACCAAAGACATTGAAACCTAAATGGTTCTCTTACAGATTACATACAGGAATGTGCAGGGATAATTCTAACTTGAAAGATTTGAGCTGAGAAAAATTTTCATTCAAGTTTCAACAAACGTACACACTACCTTGCTTCCCTCGGAGCACGCGCTAAGTCATGCTAAGTCGAAATGACACATTTACAAAACAAAGTCCGCGAAAGTCGTGAATAATATTCTCTATGTATAAATCCTGACGGCCCTATCGCAAAACGAAGGACACAATCCCGAAGAGAAGGATGAAATCCGTCAAGTGGGCGTGTTTTTGTTGGAAAAGATTTACTTCTAATTCTTTAGTTCTAATTCAAGCTATTTTTAAGCGAGGGATAAAAAAAAAGCCGAAAAAATAATAATATATAATATAAACTAAAAAAATTCTTAGTCCTTAGACCATTTTTACTTGACCTGTTTCTTCTCTCCCCTAGTAGATATATTATGAGAGTTGAGCCCCGTATAAATGTATGGCAATAGAAAGAGAAACGAATGAGAAACGGTGAAACGAGCGCTGACGTCACAACCAGAAGCAAGCGAACCGGAAGGAGCAACGACCGAAAAGCGAGTGTCAGCATTTCGTCATTATGAGTCATACCCATTTTTGAGAAAGTCGGTGATGTCATATTTTGGTTGCTTGAAATAGATTATTTTAATTATTTTACTTAACTTAGAGGTCCGGGTATAAAACGGTTTAGTCATTTACGATGTTCATTTACGCATTCATGTTGCTACAGATCGTTCTACCGCTGATCTACTGTTTAACGCAAGATTATTACTATCCTTTGCGAGCTCTTGATTTTTACGCGAGAGAACATGGAGAACGCTGTTTCACATGTAGTCTATGTCAACCGGGATGAAGCAAAGATTGAACGTTTGTTAAAGAAAACATGTCACCTCGTGTACGCCGATTTATGCGAAAAGGCTATGCCCGAAGAACTCAAGAGTTGCCCATGCGAGGAATGTCTAGTCGGCAATCCAAGTGAATACTGTTTGTCTGAACAAAGAGAAAGTTGGAGGTTGTTTTACAAAAAGGCCAAACGTCAAGTAGACGAAAATTTTATATTGGAAACGGTGCAGGAAGTGTGTAGTATTCTGGAATTACCTCTGGATTCCTCTTGGAAAAGATATTTATCGGAACTTTACAAAAAGCGTTGGAGGGATGTTTTCGCGTGGTCCAAACAACAACAGAAATTCATCGCCCTACGGACTGCTTGGAAAGTATCACAGAGTCTTTTGCAATGAAAAAAAACTAGCAACGAGTGTTGAACTTTGTTTTAAAGTACTGTATAAAAACATGGTTGTTTGAAAGTATGTTGTGGTGCAATAAAAAAGTAAACAAACCCTGAATATGTAATCCGTATTTGACCCCGAAAGGCAAATAATCCACAACGTCACGCACTTCTAGGACTTTATTTACATATATCCTCAAATCGATCTTATACATTAAATTAAGCATTTGCAAATTTAGGAGACAACTTGATTCTAGATGTATTTACTCTCTTTGATCGCCTAACTTGCTTTTTCTGTTCTGGCTCTGTCATGCTCTTTAGAAGCAGATGATCGGTTACACTACTAGATGGTGGGGTGTCAAACGCTGGCGCCAATTTGGGAACATTTTTTTGCTCTTTCAGGTATTGTTTCATTAGAGGTCCAACATCCTTCTTTGGATTCGCGTTTTTGTATTGAAACCACACCGCTTTAGGCGGCGATTTTTTCGATTTAGGTGTTGTAAATGATGCGGGTGTTTTGGGTGGTGTTGGAAAAATAGATGATGTGGATTGTGTTGGTTGTAACACAGCGGCAGACTTCGGTTGCGGCGAAGCAATGGGTTGTGGTTCTCTAGTTACGCTCGAGGTTGATTCCGGTAGTTGGCGGGTTGCCATGGGTGCAAAACTTCTTTGTTTTTGCAGATCCAAGTATCTGTTTAATAACGTGTCATACTCTTTCGTAAGCACATCGACCGGTAACGAGTTTTGGCTCAACACATTTTCCATCTCTTCGCCCACTTCATGCATACTGTTGAGAACTGGGGGTTGCAGATACGATTGTTTTTGAAAGTAATTAATCATTGACCGGTCTCCCTGACTTGACCGCGGAGGGGATTGGTAACTAGTTTTGTCGCTTGGTAGAATGTTCATCCTCAGCCTGCATTCGTCTTTTGTTGTTGGCTTCAAATCGATAAACAGATATCCATAAGGGCGCATGACAGCCTCATCATATTTTTTCATGAATGTTTCTGTGTTTCCAGGGTACATTTGTTTTGCCAGAGTTAACACTTGTAGTTTATCTCTGGGGTTTTTAAACAACACCAGATAGTGAGAATTAAGGGAGATGGTCCTTCCAATTTTTGATTGAAAATACAGATTTGTACAAGGTTCACCACAGAGAGATTTCTGTGATGAGACCCAGAAATGTAAAGATCCAACACTCTCTTGTCGGATCCCGTGTTCGACATGAGATCATCTAGGAGAATCATATTGTTTATTTGGGAGTCGAAGTACCAGTCCTCATCCACGTGTTGCGGGATCCCTCTATGAAACTCAATTCCAGGTATTGTGTTTATCATTGTGTCATAGGCAGGCTGCCATTGAGAATAACACCACACTACTCTTTGCGGGGGTGGGTCGATCATAGTCTGAGCGTTTTCTAGTAAATTCTGTACCCACACCGTCTTTCCCGTTCCAGTCATACCAGAAATGATCGCTGTAAACGGGTGCTGAAGTTGGAAGGGTCCACATGATGAGCTGGGCCCACGCGCGGTAAAATAGCTCGGCGGTTTGAGATTGTTATGTTTGTTATCCATATGACGTTTTAAGTCATGCAAAAGAGAGAACGTTTTCCCGCACTTGGGGCATTGGAAGCGAGTTCTTTCCATGTTCACTGTAGGGAGGGCAGTCGTAAATGACGCCTTACTCATATTCTGCGTATATGTACTATTAGGCTTTCATACTGGGCGGAGACCGTTTGCATGCGTAAGTGGTCAGAGGCGACCGTCAGCGGGCGTCTTGCGGGCAATCTGCGGCCGTCAGCGAGCGTCTTGCGGGCAATCTGCGGCCGTCAGCGGGCGTCTTGCGGGCAATCTGCGGCCGTTAGCGGGCGTCTTGCGGGCAATCTGCGGCCGTCAGCGGGCGTCTTGCAGTTGTTAGCGGCGTTATCGCTATAATACCTTTGATCGCATTATACAAATTCACCCGTAGTTAACAAAACGTATCATTTTATAGAAATCTTCGAGGACTCAACATGTCAAAGTTGTTGAGAAATAATCTCCCTTATCTTCACCTCTTACACAAGGGCTCGCCGGAGCAGAAGGATTTTCTTTTAGCACTTGCTAATCCGGAACAAGTGAACACCCTATGTGAAATCTGCTACAATTTTATAAGGGGTTGTGTGCCTATGACAAAAGAAGAAAAAGAAGCATTTAAAGAGCACTTAGATCTTCTCAAGTATTTGACTGATGCTTCTACCCCATTTAAAGATAAGAAAAGACGAATCGCTCAAATAGGGGGTGGCTTAGTAAAAGACATACTTCCGCCGCTTTTTGCAGCCCTGCCTCTGTTTCTGGCATAAATACAGACGCACTACTACAAATCTTCTCATATCACGCTGAGCAGTCTACCAGAAAGGAATAACATGAGTAAAAGGAGATTTTCAGAGACCGATGAGAGTTTGGAGGAGGAGGAGTCTGAGATTGAAACTTCCAGCTGGGATAGTGAAAGCGACACTAGTAGTGACGAGGAATCTTCAGATGACGAGAGCAGGAGTGAGTCTGAGAGTGACGATCGACGCGATATTGATGAAAACCAGACATCGGTAGACGAAATTCTAAAACAAATATCGAAAAAAATTCCAAAAGATGTAGCACGCGACTTACTTCGTTCATTTGTGTCTTCTAAAAAGATTCTGTATTGGAACTTATCAGATGAAATGACTCGAAACCAAAAGAGAATCCCAGGAACCAATATGGCTTCATTACTCAATTATGTACTATTACCATTTAACGCCAAAGCAAGAAAGCCTAAAGGAATAAATACCTTTATCGAGGGTTTAGCAGATCTCGGAATTAATAAAACCCTTATTCAAAATAAGGATGTGTTGAAACGAATCATAGACTTGGAACACGAATCTTTAGAGACAGATGAAGAATCAATGAGCGAAGACGAATTTGAAAAGGGAAGCATGAAGTTAGTTCAATCAGGTGGTGGATATTAACCAAAAAACACTGCCGTGTGATTATTGCGACTTTCCCGAAACGAAGTCAATGGGGTTAGCCCTATGTCCGACGTGTTCGTGGTCAGACGACTATGATTTTAACCTTGTTGGAGAAGCCATTTTTGTTACATCATCAGTTTTACAAGGATTGCTGGCAAGACTGTGAAAACTGTGGACGGGCACATTAGTTTTCATTAGAAAATGAGGAAAATTGATCTATTTTGAGAGATTTTTCCATTAATGAGATCGCATATTGTAGCCGAAAAGATAATTTATCTAACCTTTCTACAGTCTAACACCGCTCGTATGTTACCCCGACAACACGTTAACCCACGTCTGTATTTGTCTATGCTTTAATAAAGAAGGTTTATTGACTTTTCAAGTAAGTTTTATTCACATCACAAAAGAGCTGTATTGCACGCAATGCAAGAGGCGGAGGACATATTCTTTGAAATGTGCGTTCCCTCCACCCCTCAAAAACGCTTGACAGCGAGATTTGTCAATAACATTTGTGACACTATTGAGTGCCCTAATAATTGGTCACTCGACATCTATTCAGACTTTGCAGCACTGTTAAAAGATCAAGCATTTTAATATTAAACTATATTTCAGAGTATTGTATAAATATGATATGGTGAATAAAGAGTAAACAAAATTCCCCTGAATCAGCAGACAAAAAAATCGAAGTGTCAGCAGTTTAAAAGTGTCTGTCAAACAATTATTCAAAATGCGAGCTAGTTGTGATATGTAAAAGTTGACCCCAAACATATAATTCATTTGAAGCCAAGGTCTGGGGGAAAGATGTACACTTACTTAGTGGCGGCAGCTATATTTTTATTTGTTGTGAAAGACGTAGAAGTTTCGCTAAATTGGGGATGGAAATCCTACCAAGAAACGGATCACTTATGCTTCTGTTGCTTTTGTAAAAACGACCACCTGATATCCAATCCCGATTTCAAAGACTGGGGAAATTGAGCCGGACAAGCAAGCGCGAATACTGGACAATTTTATAATCAAGTGTTGTAGGCAAAGCAAAGATGAACGTTTCTAGTTCCTCTGTATAATAGGTGCTTGAAGGCTCCACTAGTTGCTTGCAGAGCTCATGAATCAACAACAAGTTTACATCAATTTGTACTTTGCCGAAATAGAGCTCCCAGAGTTCTTGTGTATCATACATCAGACACGTATAATCTCGCTGGCCACAGTAGTTCTCTTTGCACCCCTCACAATCTTCCTTAACCATTTTCATTATTTTTCTTGTATACATCTCTACATAGAAATATGTAGCGAAGAGACAAAGTTTTTTCTGTGCTGCGTCCACTTCGTCACTGACAGTCGTGACCACCCCGCCATCGACACCGCCGACAGTTTTGGGTGCAGCGTTCTCCATGTTCTCTCACGAAAAAAAAGCACGCAAAGGATAGTAATAATCTTGCGTTAAACAGTAAGATCAGCGGTAGAACGATCAGTAGCAACATGAATGCGTAAATGAACATCGTAAATGACTAAACCGTTTTATACCCGGACGTCCTCTAAGTAAAATAATTAAAATAATCTATTTCAAGCAACCAAAATATGACATCACCGACTTTCTCAAAATGGGTATGACTCATAATGACGAAATGCTGACACTCGCTTTTCGGTCGTTGCTCTTTCCGGTTCGCTTGCTTCTGGTTGTGACGTCAGCGCTCGTTTCACCGTTTCTCATTCGTTTCTCTTTCGTTTCTCTTTCGTTTCTCTTTCGTTTCTCTTTCTATTGCCATACATTTATACGGGGCTCAACTCTCATAATATATCTACTTCCCCTCACTGAGATATGATAAACATACAAACAATTCCGAAGTCAAATTCCGCTTTCGATTTTCACGGGTTCTTTGACCGATTTGAGAGACGGACGCCCGCGTGTTTTTGTGGCATCAATCAGGGAGACCAGTGCAAAAAAAAGTCCTTTTGGACTCACTTCATTTTTTTCGGCATGGTGAGACGGGGTACTCATGCTGATGGGAGGTTATTAGTAATGTAAATCCAGCAGTTTATGGAAGGAAGAAATCATGAACCCCTCCCCACATCCATATGGCCATTGTTATTTTTCATTCCCGCTTTTTTTTAAACAGAGAACACAATAGTCATAGACATGCAACACAACACTTTTACTTAGAAATTGATTTTTTGCCAAAATGTTCTCAAAGTTCACGGTGCGTCTTATATACAGGACGGTGCGTCTTACATACGACAAGCTAGAAAGTATAGATTTAGCCACTGGCTAAAAGAGGAGCTCCCGGCTACATATTTTTCTGTGTTAATGAGGCATGTGTTAATGCCATTGTACATAGATAGCCAACGTCATACCACGTGACTAAGCACTTACACTCCCCTTGCCACGTAGATAATTTCATCCAAGTTTGGTTGTCTGAGGCTCATCCCATCCAAAGATATCAACCTTTCTCGTTTTATGACGTCATCGATGACGTCATACCACGTGACCAGGCAGTTGCACCCCCTTGCCACTTAGACAACTTCACCCAAGTTTGGTTGTCTGAGCTTCATCCCTTCCCGAGATATGTTGTTTTTCTCCTATGATGACGTCATAGATGACGTCATCGATGACGTCATACCACGTGACCAGACAGTTGCACCCCCCTTGCCACTAAGACAACTTCACCCAAGTTTGGTTGTCTGAGGTTCATCCCTTTCCGAGATATGTTTTTCTCTTATGATGACGTCATTGATGACGTCATACCACGTGACCATGCAGTTGCACCCCCTTGTCACTAAGACAACTTCACCCAAGTTTGGTTGTCTGAGCTTCATCCCTTCCTGAGATATATTGTTTTTCTCCTGTGATGACGTCATTGATGACGTCATACCACGTTACCCTGCAGTTGCACCCCCCTTGCCACTAAGACAACATCACCCAAGTTTGGTTGTCTGAGGTTCATCCCTTCCCGAGATATGTTTTTCTCTTATGATGACGTCATTGATGACGTATTACCACGTGACCATGCAGTTGCACCCCCCTTGCCACTAAGACAACTTCACCCAAGTTTGGTTGTCTGAGCTTCATCCCTTCCTGAGATATAATGAAAAAACGGAGAAAAGTCATTGTTGGTTTACCTGTGGTGGGGCAGGCACGCACGGACGGGCCAGCGATACCAGTATGGGAATACCGCTGAACCATGAAAAATGAACTCGATCGTATACCTGAGTTCTACTTTGAGCTATTCTCAGGCACTTTAATGCCTGGGTCAAAGGGACCACGCCCTGTTTAGCATTCGATTCGTTCTAAGCTAACATACGTCCAACTTATCCTTCCAATTCCCTTACAATATTAAAGACCTCAACGTCCTTGATAAATTCATAAGTTGCTGTTACCATAGAAACAAAAGCCCGACCTTTGACCTCTGTTTCAAAAATTTTCGTTTCAAAGCTTGACGAGGAGTGGAAAATGCAAACAAACCTGCAATTAAACTAAATGAAGTAATAGGCCATACCTTGAAGTTTATCAGTCCAACTAGATATCGTGCATAATGTTTTCATTTACGAAGTTATTAGCAGATATCATATTTCAGAATGTCCAAAAATAGGTTTCCTGATGAAATGGACATCATATCTAGTTGGACCAGTGATACTTGTCCTAGCATTAATTACATAACATCTTGATATCCTTAAAATTTTTTGCCTTTCCTTTCCTCGCGAGGCAGTTTTTAAAATTTATTTTCTTTGGAGTTCAAAGGTCACATTCCACGTTGCCATGGGGATGTAAATAGGAATTTGTTTACTTTTTGCCGATCAACAATTCTAAATAAGAAATGAATGGTAAAGATTAAAAGTTTTCGATATAGACCACCCCCTAAGGTTTTTGAGCCGCCATTTTGAAAGCAACTGAGACCCAGGCATTAACATAGCTGAGTTGTATTCTTCCTTCGATACCTATGGTGCTTCGCTCTTCGGCCGCTAAGGAGCTCCGCTATTAAACTCAGGTTCTTATACGCGGGTTTTTACGAGGGAACGCGGAGGTGACCGTCTTCAGTGTCATTACTCGATCACAGATAGCTAACTCAACTCCAATATCTCTCATCTCTAAACCGCATTAGGTCATCTAAAGTATGAACACTTCAAGCAGAACATTTTATTTGTTCAACATGTTTCTTATCCATAGCCATGGGCCTCAGCGCAATTCGGGTTTTCTTCACATTGTGGTCCTTGTGAAGTGTGGCTGCGGAAATGTGCTTTACCTGGGTTGGGAGACGAAGGATCTGATGATGAACGGATCATCAAGCACGTTACCCCGCAACGCCGTTACAAAATGTGCGTAAGTTGCTTGAAAAAAGTTCGATCGAGTTTTAATTTTCGGACAAAAGTAGTCCGTGGTAGACGCTGAATAATTGCTTTTCATATTCAAATGTTCCTTCTTTAGGGGCAAATCCGCCTTGGGCTCGCATGTGTGATCATCAAAACAAAAAGTTGTGAATTTGAGGAAAAAGGAGCAACAAACATTAGACTTGTAACGCAGCAATGTTACGCGACAAGTTGATCGAAGTTGAGGTATTTTGTGCCTCGTATTTTCCCGGCTTTACCTAAATCGGACGTTTGTGTGCTCCTGATCAATTTCTCCAGCCTACTTTAATCCTGGTATGACTAGTTTTACGGGAAACTAGGTGGTCTGCGTCGGCGGAGACGTGAACATGAACAACAACAACCAAAGGTTGAAATTCATGTTAAACGCCGTGGAAAAAAGGTGTTTTGCTGACGTTTCGAGCGTTAGCCCTTCGTCGGAGCAAAGAGAGAAAACAGAGGGAGTGGGGCTGTTTATATAGTAATGTAGAGCCGTTGCTAGGCAACAGATAAACATTCGGAATGACTAAAGGTGATAATTGGTTAAGAATAACAAAGGATGCCATGGGCTATTGAAATCGCAAACTAGTGATAAAAGTAAAGAAAGAGGAAATATGATGAGATGTAGAAAACTAGATATAAGAAAGAAATTCATTAATGCCGTGGGGTGATCGGCAACCGAGTGAAAAAATAAGTCTATTCTCTTTCTGTAAGCGAGAATGATTAGACCCGTTGTGTAGAGAAACACCGCAAACAGTCATTGATCCTTAGTGAGAGTCTACTTTAATCCTATAGTATTACAGGTTTGCCAAACCTCGGTCATTTAAACTCAACGATAGGTAGTTTTTGAATTAATTCTTACGCACAGCCTACCTATTTATCCCATGTAAATTTTTTTTTGTCAAGGAAACTATCAGCAGAAAACTAATGCCCTCAACTCCATTTATTCCCCAGGAAATCATCAAAACTGATTTCTTTAAGTATGTGTCACTTGTATGAAATAACCGTGTATAGATCGGGGAACTATGATCGCATCTTATTGACTGGACCCATGCGTGATGCTTTCTTTGTGTTGCCATCAACATGGACCTACAAGCTGCGTCCAGGTGTGTAATGACTGAATAGGCCGATCCCGTTTTCGCATAAAACAATCATCAAACAATGAGCAGTTTTCCCTATGGATTTCAAAATGTGAGGAATTTTAATGAATTATTCAGCTTTTCGTGACGAAAATATAAAACCCATATGCTATGAGCAAATTTTCTAACACTTTCCTGCAGCCAAGGAAAGTTTGTCGATTTTCCTTTTCACGATGGTCGGTTGCTAGGGTTCTTTCTCCCGGAAGCTACTTAAATTAAATTTTAGGCTCAACGAGGAGTAGATTATATTCCAAATGAAGCAAAACAATACTAAACATCTTACTCAAGAAAAAAAATCCAATTTTGTACAATTGTAAAGGTATTTTTCGTGTTTTCTTGAAAATATGACGTCATAAGTGACTCTATTTTTAGTAACAACATCGGAAATTTGTAAAGCAGTGTTGAAAACGTTACAAACTTTTTTGCTACACAAAAATAAGATTTATAGCGAAAACTCCAACTCAATCCGATAAAGTGGTGTGAAGTTACAGCTAATGAAAGGATTCAAAATTCCCATAATTGGCCATAATGGCGTCGTTATGACGTATTTCGTGACGAAAAACGCGTCATAGCCCCACATACCTCAAGTTGAAAAAACTACAATTTCAATTTTATACAACACTGTCCTTGTTCCTGTGTCGAACCATTAATTCTTCCTTGCGTTTAAATAGCCTCAATATTGACCATATATGGTCATCAGGCGGGAATTTTGAATCCTTTCATTAGCTGTAACTTCACACCATTTTATCCAATCGAGATGCAGTTTTCGCATCATAACATTCTATAAAGAAAACTAATATATGATTTTGACTGTTTCTTTCCTAAATTTTTATACTGTCAAATTTGGTCATCAATTATGACGTCACAATAGCAGTCACATGGGATCACATGACACAAATTGAAAGATAATTTATTAACCTACTTTCCTGCCAAGTTTCGTCACATTCGATGCAAACTGTCTATGCCCGGAAACTCTCAGTTTTGAGAGGTGTGGGAGAAAAAGCCCTAGCAACCGACCACCGTGTTCCGCGTGAAAATGTTTGCAGATGTAATAAGCAACGGGGATAAAAAGCGGGTTACACCACACCTGGAAATGAGTAAATTTACTTAAGTTTTTCTTCGAAAGGTTGTAAAATGGTGATATTCAAATGTTAGCCTCCTGCCTATCAAGTTGTATAAGCCGAATCACAATTAATGAAATTCCGTGGAGGACTTATCTTTTACAGTGATAGAGCGGTTTTCACATGGCTATCAAGACTTGTTATGTAATTGCAATTGCTTTGCGTTCTCATTGGCTACTCGTTTTTCTCAGCCAATCACATTCTGCAGTAAATACAATTGTATTATTACTTAGTAATTGATTCGGCTTGCAGTTGGCTAAGAAAAAGCCATTTAGGAGCAAGTCGTGATTTAACTTGATTCTGATTGGCTAGTGTTTACTCACTTGCAATTGTTTTCATGACAGTCATGTGAAAACCATTTTAATTGGCTTTTATCGCGAATCGCCCTAGTCCTTCGCGGAATTTCTTGAAACGTGATTCTTATTCACTTGGTAAGTTATTCTATTTCAGGAATCCGAGAATTGCTGTTTAATGCATCGCTTCGCACAAAACTAGAACTTGGTCAGATGATGTCCATTGAAGGTAGGAAAACGTTTTACATTCTGTTGGAAACCGTCACTTACCGTGCACTTTCTACCTCCACGTCTGATCAACGTTACAGCTCAAGTGCTCTGCAACACTTTTACAACAATTTGATTTACCACTTCTTAAGAACAAATCAGGGGGAACTCCCCATAAAAATAGACACGGGGGTGCTCGTCCTATCCCTTAAGGTATAAAATTCACCCGGCAACTGCTATCCCTTAGGGGGCCTCACGCTAAAGGTGACCTAGAAATTCAGCTTCAAAAGAATAAATTGCTTCAACCTGATGGCATTTTCAAGAATCGCAATAACATTAGGATTTGCCGCATCCAATTTGCTATCTCCTTTGGAGTAAAATTCGCAGTTGACCACATCCAATTTGCTATCCCTTAACGGTTGAAATCAATTTTCCCCCGTCTATTTTTATGGGGAGTCCCCCCAGGAAACAAATACCATAATTTTTAGATGATATATTATATAGACCAGGGGCACTGGCTACCTGGGACAAGGCTGACGAAAGTAGTATAAGGTGGACCGAATGAGCATAACTAACTAAAATACTGTAGCTAACGAGCCAGCTGTAGTCATATTTGATGAACAACTTACTGGTAAGACAGAGTTAAGCACATGAAACCATACAAACAAAACAATGAAAGCATGCCGAGGAACTTTGTCTTTGACTCTTTTATCTGTTCAAATCGCGGAAAATTTATGTTCCCTTTGCCCAGACGACAAAATGTTATATTCATATCCTATGAGCTGAGTGATTTTGTTTCGAAAACAAGCAAAAACCGAGTGAAAAGCTCACTCTAGCAAGCCATCGCGGCCTTAAAACGGCATAATTCCTTTAGATGACGTAACAGCTGAATTCTGATCGACCTATAGTAGAAAAAAAATGAAAGCTTCAATTCGATTGGCCCGTAATTCCTACCCAGAACTTTCCACGCCGTGACATTGATCAGACGCAGAGGTAGGAACTGCTAACGTACTCTACCGTAGCGAATGAAAATCAGGCTACTCTCCACAGGGTACCCTACTATTCTTTAGGCCATGATAAGCGTGATGTTGATCAGACGCGAAGGTAGAAAGTGCTAACGTTCGCGAATGCGAACCAGGCTAGGAAGCGCATTGCAGGCGAGGCGCAGTCTTCCAGGGTTTCCCTAGAAAAGGAATTCAGGACCTCTCAAATATATATGTTTCTTTTTACAGCCGACTACAGTCATTGCTGTTCTGGAAAGGTGTGCCCGGAGTGTCCATTGACTCTTAGTCTTCATGTGTTTGGTAAAGTTATTTTGGTCAACGCGGCGCTAGAAATGGACTGCAGGTTACAGCGTTTTACATACGCCATGAATGTTAATGTACAACCAGGGACTTACGCACTAAAGGTAAATATTGAACATATCAAATAAATAACTGTTGTCTGCGGACAAATTAGAGTCGGCACTGATCGAAGATTGCAAGCTCCTTGTAACAGAAAGGTTAATTAACAACAAGGAAGACCAGGGACGTCCTTGAGTAGACTTAGAGCCTCAATTCGCCGTTCAGTGTAATCTGTTTTCGGCCGATTCGATTGGTTGACAGCACTCACTAGGGGATCCTAACCTTAAACTGGAAGAACCATTTTATCAGCCTTGGTAAAACAACGAATCAGAAAAAGCGCCTATTTCCATTGGGTGGCCGCAAGACGCTGGCTGCATATGAGCGAGAGCACGCGCTAGCCGTCATGTGTGATCTTAGCATAAATGAACAAGTCGTCATCTGCGGAAAGCTCCATTGAACCATGAATCTTTTTTACGATCCATGATTGAACGAATCATTAATAACGTTTTCTTCCCTAGATCAGCTATTTCTTCCCTCAAGACACAATACAGTGGAAGAAAACTAGAACGCTTGTCAAGGGCATAGAAGTTTCAGGTAAAAGGCTCTTTTATTTGGCGTTTAGATTGCATTTGACGGAAAAAGAACGGACGATAACAGCAAGAAATCAATTCCAGCGAAAGACAATTGATTGGAACAGGATATGGCGCGAAAATGGTGCTAAAGATCTACCAGGAATTCCAGGAATAGACCGCCTCGGCTTGGGCGTAATGTTTTCCCATTTCAGATCACATGGCATTTATTTGAATAATCTTTCTTTGTTCGGGTTGCTTCCATATTCATATATCCTTCGGTGTGTAGCAAAAAAAAAGAATACTCAGGGGGTGCCACGTGATCTGAACTGGGAAAACAGTACGCCCAAGCCGAAGAGGTCTATTGTTGAGGATGGCTAACATCAAAAGCTTGCTGTTCTTCCTCAGGTAAACATTTTTCCTTTCATGTTTTAGCCTCATCCGTAATAAAATGCTCGTTCTCTAATGGGTTATGTGTTGGATGGGAGATGACAAAGAATACTACAGAGTGGAATGTTGCAATACTATCACACAATGCAACAAATAATGTTACTGGTGAGTATGAGCACCCGATCCCCCCCCCCCTCCCCATTTGGGGCTCATTTGAAACCTGCTCTAAAATCCTAAAATGATTAACACATAGAGCGGATGCAAATCTTTATAAAAACTCTACCCTTATTGATTCCTCAGGCGGTTTTATTTACCTTAACTCAAGTGGAACTTCATACCTAGAGTCTCCATTCATAAAGTGGATGTCTGTCTACCAGAAGATTCGCTTATCTGCAAAGTTCGCTTACCTTCTTCCGACAAAAGCGTCTTCGAGCCTTGAAGTTTTTATCCAATACCTCGGGTCGCCTCGACAGGACTTGGTTTGGAATTTGAAAGGATACCACGGGTTGGGTTGGAAGATTGGGAGCATCCCCCTTAAAACTATTGGCAGTTTCAAGGTGAGACCGCTTTGCCACACGGATTTTCTGCAGAAACCCACCCATGGGAAAAGCAGAATTTCTAGTGGTATAAGATATGGCTATCCATGTGAATCCCGATCGAACGCTTCGGCTTTTCCAATGGATGGGATTCTGCAGAAATTCCCTGTGTTTGGCAGTAGACTATCTCCTTTACTTCCACGCGGGACTAAAAGTAAGTGTATATTACATGAAAAAATCATCAAATTATGTATTATATGGCGAACAAAACTATTCTTCTCTTAGTATAGCAACTTTATTTCAAGAGGGTGGCACTAAATAGTGTAAAACACTAATAAACTTGTGGCCCTCATATATAATACAATAAAACTACAATACAATAAAATATACAATTAAAGTGATCTATATACAATATATAAATACAATAAAAATATGTAATTGAAGTCATCTATTTACAATATATACACTAATTCTAAGAAAAAAAAGTGGAAGGGAAAAAAATCAAGGATTAAAGTGATATAAAATCTTTTGATCCTTGAAAAAGTTATTTTGGATGCTTGTTTTTTGAAAGAGGACGGTAGCTTATTCCACTTAAAAATAGCATTAACTACGAATGTTCTGCCTCCTTCTGTTTTTCTATTGTATTTAGGTGTTGAAAAGTTAAAATTACTAAATCTAGTGTTTCTCGTATGTACAGAATTGTTTAGTTTTAAAATGTCCATAACGTATTCTGGTACCTCGCTGTGAGTCCTTTTATATTTTAAAAGTATGGAACACATATTTACATACGTTTCAATGTAAAAAGGCAGCCATTCTAATTTATTAAAAAGAGGAACCGATGGAGCTCTAGGCTCAGCGTTTGCTATAACTCTAACTGCTAGTTCAAGATCTAACTAGAAAACGCACATGATAAACATTTAGGCAATGCCAAGAGTGTCCAGCGTGGAATACCTTGTGTAACGGCCTTTTTCTTGGTATAGCCTTTCATGCTTTGAACTTTTATCAAAATCGATTTGCTCAAGTCGACGTTTCGACATCTCAATGACGCCATTATCAAGACAAGACGGGAAGCTATTTTAAGTTCAATTCTCTGATTAGCATAACACATAGAATATAAGCGAATACCTTCGCTCGCACGGAGTCTATTTGTACATTCAGTGATGGCGTACGTTGACGTTGCATTTCTTTGATGAGGCAGCCTTTTCTGCGTTACCAAATGTTTATTTATTTATTTCTTTAGTTGATATTCCGTGGGTCAAGTACAGCTAGCGACACAATAAGTATAGGAATGAAGCATGTTGAGGTAACAACCGCATACAGTACCTACCAACCGCCAATAGCTAAACCAGGTATTGCAACAAAAGCCAATGGGCTCAATTGTAGATTTTATAGCAAATCGCGTTTTCATAACATTGTTCAGATTTCCAGAGGACTAATACATGTGATATTTTGTCGGATTATAGAATTTGTTTGCACTGAACATGAGTTTAGATGCGCCAATGGCTACTGTGTTCCAAAGGGTACGAGATGCAATGGTGTAGAAGATGGATGCATGGACGGATCTGACGAGAAAGGCTGTGTCTGCAAACATGATCATTTTACTTGCTCCAACCAACACTGCATCAAGCATACCCGTCTATGTGATGGCCAAACAGACTGCAGTGATGGACAAGACGAAAGCCGTTGCGGTAACAAAATAACCCAAGCTAGTCCCCGGAGCCTGCGGTCATCTGGTCAGCGGAAGGCGACGAGCCAAAGGCCTGGAGGAATCTAAAATATTGAGCATGCGTAGTAGATTTTAGGGCCAACGACTTCGCCTTCGCCGCTTTAACGGTCAAAATTTAAATGCAATTAAAATTAAACCCCGCCATAGGAACACACTATCCAAGCACACACATTTGCTGCTGTGTTTGTCACAATTTAGACGAGTTCGTAAAACCGGAAGTCCTTGAATCGTGGTCTACCTAGTATGGATTCCTCCAAAGGCTTTGGGCCTTGACGCCTTCCGTTGGTCATACGGCCGTGTAGCCTCTGGGGACGAGGTTGCAAAATAACCATATAGTATGATGAAAAATAATTATGCTTACCACTGTAGTTCATACACAGGAAATGTCTGCAGAAACCCATCTTAAATGGGAAAAGCCGAATCTCCCATGGTAGAAGAATGGCGTCCAACAAAGGATTTCAAATCTCTTTAGTAGAATGGTAGTGTTCGGATTTCCCGTGGCTATCCATGTGAATTTCGAACACTTCCCATGCGTGTGCCTTGGGAAATTCAGCTTTTCCCAGGGATGGGTTTCTGCAGAAATTCCCTGTGATAGGTAGGGTTGACTAGGGGTTGCTCTCTAGACTAGTCACTCTTGAAAAGTAAAAGGAAACATGGAGTTGGTATGGACAATCTTATATTAGCCTAACAGGTTTTTAGAATCCAGGTTTTTCTTTTCTTCGTTTTCCAGGCTATCACTGTCAAAAAGGATATCCCTGCTTTAGTGGAGCCTGTTCGGAAAATGCTATGGCCTGCATATCAAGCATTCTTGGCAAAGATACAACATCAATTAAAGGTAAAATAAATTTGTTTTGTTGGTAGTTTGGTAGCCAAAGCCCGAATTCAGGCGAACTCACGCAGTCTCATTTTTTTGTTTCCGAAAGGTGGTTATCTTGCTTATAATAACAGTATCCCCTTCAGCGGCACTGGTACAGCCTCCTGTGAGGTTTTGAAAGGTAAGAGAAGGTTTAAATTTTCTTAGACTCTATTGCAAAGTTTCCAATAGAGTTTAAACAGTAATGACTGAGGTTGCAAACTGGAGTAAACTTTTGTTCCATGTTAAACAGGAGCTCCTATTACAATGAGAAACTAGTGCATTTGAGGATTGAAAGAAGTGACACGGCTATACAGCTTTTTCAGTAAAGATTGTTGGCCATATGAGCGCTCAAACGTTACGCGCCAAGTATGGGTAGAACAAAACATCCTATTTTGTCACTACTCTCATTGATGTTTAAAGCCTAGTGTATTAACAGTAAGCCGCTTACTTATGCAGTTCGAAAATGGTAGGAGAAACAGTACAGAAGAATATACGCGAACAAACGCTGTGAAATCTCAAGCTGTTGACAATGCCTCCCGCGTACAGATATTGTACTGTAAATTGCCGTTCGGTGCTCCTGGTCAAAGTCGGCAACCAGAGTCACACTGTGGGAAAGTGCATATGCCTGGATTACATTATGTAACTTTATCTTTGGACATTTTTTATTTTCAATAGGGATTTGTGGCTTCGAAGCCGGGCCTTGTGGATTGAAAATTGAACAAAACAACAAAACTGTGGAATGGAAGATCACACAGCTGCCAAGGGAAATAAGGGCTGGTCTAACTTTGCTACGATATGACCACACAACTTGGAGCAAAAATGGTCAGTAAGAGCATTGTTGTAGAGTAATGCTACAAAAAAATATCATTGTTGATGTATATTAACCGTAATATGTCGTTTTCGTGGTAATCCAAACTTTATTTACAAAATGCACATTTTCGTTTTTTTTTTCACATTTGTTTTTCCAATTGCTATTGCTTGATTTACCCTTCAGGATCTTACATGCTTCTAGAAAGCAAAAATGGAATTCATGGCGGACGTGCAACCTTCACTAAACCCCTTCCTGAAGCTCACGAAGGAATTTGTGTTCGGTTTTGGTTCACCATGTCGTGCCATGCTGGTGTGTCTCTGCTGATAGTAATGGATAACCAGACTGTTCTCTGGGAAATGCACAATCGCACAACAGACACTTGGACATTTGCACAATTTTATGTTCCAGCGAACTTCACTGGAGATGTAGGTTAAGTCAATTTCTTTCAATTAAGTGTTTGAACATAATAATAATTGAACACAGGCAATTTCTGCAGAAACCCATCCATGGAAAAGCAGAATTTCCCAAGGCACACGCTGGGGAAGTGTTCGGAATTCACTGGATATCCATGGGAAATCCGAACACTTCCCAATCTCCTACCTTGGGAAATTGAGCTTTTCCCATGGATGGGTTTCTGCAGAAATTCTCTGTGGAAGCCGGTGCATTTTAACAGAGTTACTGTTGTTAATGACAATGACCAGCCTTTATAACGAGTTCCTATTTTATTATTGCCATGGTTTACTATTATGGCCATTGTGGATATTGAGTTTGACTTAGTCTGTTTTAGATTGGGATCATGGGTGTGCTGAAGAGTGGCAATGACGTTATAGCAATAGATGACCTTGAACTTACGTCGCAATCAAGTCAATGTGCATCCCCACAAGGTTAGTTATAAGTTCAATGTTTTGACATTTCTTAAATACTTTCCTATCAAATGTTCCCTGCGAACAGTGCGTAAGAGAGGAGGAAACCATTGCTCGCAGGGTAGCAATAGAAGTACGCTGATGGCATTTGATATACCCTGCGAGCAATGGTTTCCTACCCTCTTAGGCCGACAGGACCCAATGGGGCATCGCTCATTGTTATTTGATTATGGCATTAATCCAAAGGGGTATTGCTCTTTGTGCATTTTGGCAATATAAGTACACTTTAAAAAGCTATGTCATGGAGTGGATGGAATTGGATTAGCCTTTGTTTTCCCGAGCGGCGGAACGGTAAAGTAAAAAAGTAAAAGTAAAGTCCTTTATTTAACGTCGATAACTCGCAACAGACTTCGGCTGACAAACCTGAGGGCGACGGTGCACCAATTTACCCCCTTTCTCTATCAGAGCTGCAGGTTAAAGGAATTCAAAGCTATAAGCAAGCTACTCGGAACAGAGAAAAGTCGATACGGTTGGTCGATCCGGGTTCGAACTCAGGACCGTACGCACAGTGTGCCGTGCACAAACACACTGCGCCACCTAGCCGTACCTCGCCGATCCGACTCAAAAAGCTGATTTCAATTCCACTGAGACATTTACGTTCATTGATAGCAATAGACGACTTTGTCCTTTTTGTTTTCATCAGAAAACCCTTCATGTTACTTTGCTGATGGGTTGTGCAACAAGTGGGACATATCAGGAGCGTGGAATTTATCACATAAATTATCTGACCATAGAATACCGGAGAACCCAGGTAACTAACCTTCATGTTTGATAAGCTTTATTTTATGTTGATCTTACAGCAGAATCCAATGTTAACCGTTATCCAAACAATTTTATTCGCCTTATCCTCCGACAGAATGATGCATGCGCACTCTCTCTTGCAGGGCTGACTTGTACGTAAAGTCCATGGCAGGGAAATATCTTTCCAAACATTCCTGGTCCAAGCCATCCTAGGAAACCCAGGATTTTCACGTTTCCCTCAGGAAAGAACGTTGCACAGAAACAAACCTGGGTTTGCGAGGATGGGTACAAAACCTCAGGGCCCAACCAAGGCCTACCCCGGTCCTTGGGCGATCCTGGGAATTTTTTTATATTTCATGTTGCGATCTTGGGAATTTTATTTTATTTCATGTTTGCGATCTTGGGCGATCACAGGCGATCTTAGCGACCGGAGTAGGCCTCATCTAGTAGCGGATGTCGACATACTAACTTAAGTTTTCATAGTTTCAGGACGCCCACATTTATCTCTCGGAACTCCAGCGAAACTTTTAAGCAATGTCACTAGTCCTGTTATTAGTCCACACTGGAGATGTCTCCGGTTTTGGATGTACAGTGGCGGTACATACTACCGAAGAGAAATTACCGTTGTCTTTGAAACGTTAAATTCAACGAAGGATGCTTGGCGCTTCCGAAGTGTTACAAATCGATGGAAACTCATACAGCTACGTCTTCCAACAATCAATGAAGAAATAAAGGTAGCATGATGATATCTTTAGCAGAGCCGAAATTGCGACTATATGGTCGCCAATTGCGACTAACTTTAGGGGCTTGGCGACCAAGATTTTAGAGCTAGTCGCCAAATGACATTCCATCTTTTTAAGTTCATCTAAGATCCACGTTATGTGGCGACTAGATATTGTTTTTTGGCGACTAAAATATTTGAATTGGTCGCCAATGGCACCTAACGAAAAAGTTAATGTTAAAGTTGAGTAGTTAATGTCGGGAAGATGTTCCCCGCCTCTTATTTCGCATGAATAAGAACCAATTTAGTGCAGGGATGACGATGAAGCAGTCAAAGCAGCTACCCAGCTTTGGATCGGGAGATTTTAAAAGTGTTAGATTGGGAAGGATAGCTCAGAGGATCAGAATATCGAAACCTCATGGTCATTTTAAAAATTGTCTGCCCGAAATAATTACATAACGAGTTTGTTATATTGTTGACTCTTTTTGTCGGCTACTTTTCTCCTCATTTTGACTTAACGGGGCACTGTCACGGTTGTTTCAACAAAATATTATAAAATAAGACCAGTGATCTAAATAAAAACTCAGAATCCTATGTATACTGTTATTATGTCCTAGAAAGAATCAAAGGCACCGAGTGCCTCTGTTTATCCAAGTTTTGTGGATACTGTTTATCCAAGTTTTGGACTTTTGGTCCTGTTCCCTTTCAGAGATATCAATTTTCTAGTTGTGATGACGTCATCGATGACGTTATACCACGTGACCTTGGTGCTGGACCCCTATTGTCACGAAGATAATTTTACCCAACTTTGGTAACCTAGCGATGTTCCCTTCTCGAAATATTATTTTTTCTAGTTTTGATGACGCCATCGATGACGTAATGTCATGTGACTTTGTTGCTGGTCCCCCCTTGTCACTAAGATAACTTGGTGCAAGTTTGGTCACAGAGCGATGTTTTGTTCTCGAGATATTATTTTTTTATAGTTTTGATGACGTCATCGATGACGTAATGTCATGTGACTTTGTTTCTGGACCGCCCTTGTCACTAAGATAGCTTTGTCCAAGTTTGGTCACCTAGCGATGTATCGTTCTCGAGATATTAATTTGTTTAGTTAAGATGACGTCATGAGCTAACACTTGAGTTATGAGTGAGCGAGTGAGCGAGTGACATCTGGCCCACCACAATAACTCGTGGATACGCGTGATTTAAAAAGGAACTGAACTTGCATTATATAGGCATTCTTACGTACGATTTAATAGTTTCCGCTATGTGTACTCATCTTGTAGCTGAAAGCTTATTTAATAAACCTAGACGATTATTTTGTTCACTTGTGAATCTGACTGCATAAGCTACCCTAAAATCGTGTAAAATGGTGACAGACAGTGCCCCTTTAAGGATATGATCAGAAATTGTGGTGTGATGATGTCTGATGCCCATCCAGTGAAAAGACTTTGAAACTTACACGACTCAGTGCTTTTTCTCAGTGAAATCGATTTTTGAAATTGATATATATTATTCAGGTTATATTCCAAGGTATCAAGGCAGACGTAGAAGCGGAGTTAGCGATTGATGACATCACTTTCTCCAAAGACCACTGTGATAATATTCCAGGTAATCCTGGAGGTACAGGTTCCAACTATAAAGGGCACAATAACAAATATTCATACCCTTAATTATTTTTCAGCCAGACTTTCAACGCTGTCGACATAAAATAACATAGACAAAAACCCGTAGAACAAAGTGTAACAGACAAACGAAAACAATGAAAACTATCAGCACCTTAAAACCTCTTTCGAAATCCTTGCTGACAAGGGATATTTGGGTTGTACCCTCCCCCGCGACGTCTATTGTCCGGAGTGAATACAACATTACATCTTATCGTTATTTCATTTATTTATTTTTTCAGCTTTCGGGAGCGAATGCTATGAATATCAAACTATTGACGATTACAGTCGGCGCATTGATAATATCATATACCAGCAGTTTACCAGGGGCGATATATCAGATATATGGATAGATAATACTGCTTGGTACAGATTCGCTGGAAATTCTGGTAACCAAATGGCCAATGTAAAGGACGATAGGCCAGGAGGAACCAAAACCATTATTACACGGCATGCAAATGGCCCCCCATCAGCTATCGGATCCTGGTATTTTTTTTGTGGTTCAGTAAAGTGTCTTCTAAATGGTTCTTTACCTGGAGTGGATGAAGGCATAGTCCAGAGATCAGTTGGAAGAAGCTCTGATTCACAAAAGAGTTGCAGCGATCCAGGACGCGTGGCAATAAGAAACTGCAATGGGTTTTATGTTTTCAAGTTCCACCCTGCTCCACGTGTGTGTGGTCCGTGCGTTTTCTGTTCTACCTTCGACCAAGGTCAGTTGTAGTTGGAGGGAATTGAACCAATTTTTGAGTTTATTTAGTTAGAGCTATTTCAGTCCAATAGGTTTGTAAATAACCTTTCAATTACAAAGATCAGTACAAATTTGCAGTCCTTATGTCATGGAGCGGATAGTATTCTCAAAATTTGATAGCGAGGGCTATTGAATGACTCTATAAAATCAAAGGCACCGAGTGCCTCGGTGAAATCGTGGATACCTTTTTGTAAAGTGGCAGCATAGTTAGTAGAGGAGACTAACTATGGTGGCAGTAGAGCGTGCACCCCACCTCATTACCTGCCCCAGAATTCTGAGGACTTCAATAATAAAATGCAGATATTTTAATAATCACAAATGCAGTTATCCAATGAAATACAATAAGATAATCATTCTGATATGTATATTATTTCCCTATTACATCTTTTAGTTGAAGATGGGAAGATATCATTTTTTCACTTTGATTGTCCCGTCATTTAATGCCAAGTTTTAGCGACTGAAGTTAGTCATCCTTTTAATTACATGGCTGGAGTTACTGAAACAAAAAATAAAAAATAAAATGGTGCATCAGAAATTACAGCATCGACCAAAAAGCATGGCAATGGTCATGGCAAGATGCGTGTGCGTCAGGCAATGTGCGTGTTCGAGGGAAGAGGAGTCCTCAGGCACTTTTTTGTGGGTGGATATGCGTGTTGGTATTTCTACTTCAAAAGACAATAGCCTTTTTCTTGTCCTAGTCCAACTAGCTTTTTCTTGCTGATTTAGGTTTTGCTATTTTGCTCCTAAAAGGTTTGCTAAACTGTTTATGAGCATAATACTTAGCTTCCTATTGGGGGCATGAAAACAAAAAGGATTTGAGGCTGACAGAGATTCTTTATGTCAAGATAAGAAATGAATTTTACAGAAAGGCCTAATAATGTATTGTGAATGAGAATTGTGAATATGAAGTGTCAAAAGTACCTTAGTGCACACTAGCGACATAACGGCATAACGACATAAGCGCGCGCTCTCTTATGCTCTTATGTACAAGTGTGAACATCCGACATAACAACATAACATCGACATAACGACATAGACATAACGACATAAGAGAAAAACATGTCTTTTCTCTTATGTCGTTATGTTCTTATATCATTATACGCTTATGTCATTATGTCGTTATGACGTTATGTCGCTAGTGTGCACCAGGCATAAGCCCGGTGCACACTAGCGACATAACGACATAAGGGCGGTATGTTGCAACGAAAAAGCATGGGAAAATAATTGAAATAATCAATATTTTCCATGGATCATCAATAGAATACTTCACCAAAGCAATCTTCTGTTATTTTTTGTGGACTTCTACGCTTTGAAACCACTAAATTTGGTTCGCGTGATATTTTTCGTATGTCGTTATGTCGCAAGTGTGCGCCGGGCAGTAGTGATGGCTCTCCCAAGCTGATGGCTCTCTTAGACAATACAATACAATATTTTTATTATTTCCAATATAAAACATATAATATAGTCATCAGTCAACCCGCAAATAGCATAAAGCTAATCGGGGCGGGAAGCTGGGAAAAAAAAAGTTTACAGATAATGTTATTATAGTTCCTCTTGTATTTTGTCTCTTTCAACTATCTACCTAAAATTAACAATTCTTTACTTTTTCTTTTGTTTAGTTTTTTTGTTTTTCATTTTTTTTTATAGTTGTATTTTGTTAATATTATTAATAATTTATCTCATTTTCTGTATTTTTGAAACGATATCCTGGACACCAATATACATATCCTCCGATAAAATAGTTTTGTAAGCAAGACATGTAAATCCTTTTTGAAGGTTTTCTTAGTTTGATTGCGCAAATTTACTGGCAAAGAATTCCATAGGACAGGACCGGATTGAGAAAATGACAATTTTTGTAATTCAAGTCTAGAAGATTGAATCTGAAAATTTCCACTAGAAGCAGATCGCGTATTGTAGTTATGCACATCATGGGATTTGGTAAATAGATTTTGTATTAAAACTGGGGCAGTATTGTTTGAGATGTCGTGCATAAGACATGCAGTCTTTTTAAAATAAATCATGTGAATAGGCAAAAATCAGTTGCCAGGAAAAGGGGAATTGCGTGTTGCTGTCTATGCGCAAAATGCATTAGTCTCAAAGCCGTTTTTTGAAGAACAAGTAGTTTATTTATGTACTTATTAGCAGCACGCCCCCAAGCAACAATACCGTAAGAGAGGTAAGGTAGAATTAACGACCTGTAAAGGCTCATCAAAACGCTTAGTGGTACTGTGTGCCTTAATCTAGAGATGATACCTACAGTTTTACTAATTTTCAATGTAACATGGTTAATATGATGCTTCCAGTTTAAATTGCTATCAATCAAGACACCAAGGTACTTTACATAATTACTACTTTCGAGAGTTACCAATCGCTTAGAGTTATTATCAAAAAAGTTTAATTGAAGGTTGATAATCAACCTTCTTTTGAGAAGGATGGAAGATTACAAAGTTAGACTTTTTAAAATTTAATGTAAGTTTATTCGCAATAAGCCACTGACCTACTTTAGCCAATTCTGAGTTTATTTTAGTTTCCAAAATTTTCAGACTTTTATCCGCGTATAACAAATTTGTATCATCAGCAAAGAGGAAAAACTGAAGGACATCAGAGGAATTGCATATGTCATTAATATATAATAGAAAGAGCAACGGGCCGAGCACGGACCCTTGTGGAACGCCACATAGTGTTTCATGCTTTTCCGATATGCTATTTCGAATTTCTATTGTCTGGAGCCGACCTCCATATAAGAAGCGAACCAATCATTTATTACCCCCCCCCCCCCCCCCCTTACCCCATAATGACTTAGCTTTCCTAAAAGGATATTATGATCTACCGTGTCAAACGCTTTGCTCAAATCGATAAATACACCACACGAGTATAACTTCTTGTCCATATTTGTTTGAATTTTGTTAATCATATCGAGTATCGCGTGCTCCGTAGAATGTTTTTCACGAAAGCCGTATTGCGATTCACATATTACATTGTTGATCTCAAGATAACATTTGAGTCTCTTATACATTAGTTTTTCAAATATTTTGTTGAAAATTGAGAGAAGCGAGATCGGGCGATAATTGTTAGGGTCCGTCTCATCATCTGCTTTAAATAATGGAATAATTTTTGCAAATTTGAGTTTTCGTGGAAAAATACCTTTTTCAATAGAGGTATTATAAATCTCCGTCAAGGGGTTAGATAAGTCATTGATTGCACACTTGAGTGCGCGGATCGGACAAGAGTAAAGCCCACAGGCCTTGTTGTTAGGCAAGGTTAAGACTTCTAAAATAACTTCAGATGGTTCGATTGGATGAAAAACAAACGAACCACCGGAAATTTGTGGACTGTCTAAATAATCAGAAAAATGCTTCTCTGAATGAGGGATTTTCGCCGATGACCACATGAGGCAAAATGAGAATTTAAAATATTTGCTACTTTTGAGGGATCGTGGACTAGCGGATAAAACCGATTAGCCCGTAAGGCATGAATTGATTTACGTGACTTTTTACTACTCCCAATTAGATCGCGGATACCTTCCCAAGTCTTTTTCATATTTGAAATATTACGATCAAAGAAAGACTGATAATGTAGCTTTTTGCTTGCGCGTGTTAAAGAGATAATACGATTTCTGTAAAATTTATATTTCCCCATATCATTAGATCTAAAGAGGTTATTTTTAACTTTTATAGCCCTTCTGATTCCTTTTGTTATCCAAGGTTTCGAAAATTGTTTTGCTTTTCTTTTAGACAGAGTTTTAAGAGGTGCATGTTTATTAATTAATGTATTTAATTTATTATAAAACGACGAAAATAGTCGATCAGGGTCGTTTTTTACGAGTTCAGATGTTGATATCCAATCCACTTGACTGATATCATTAAGAAATAAAGATTCACTAAAACTAGTAAAGTCACGGGTTTTACGTTTACAAGTGTTGTTTGTGGAAGAATTTATTGGGCTCATTATACAGAACTGGGAAAAATGATCACTTAAGTCAGTAATGATATTACCACTTAAAACTAAATCACTCAATGTGTTAACAAAAATATTATCAATCAGGGTTGCCGAGTCACGATGAACGCGCGTGGGTTTGTCAATGCCTGGAAGCATTGCGTGGCATTGTAAAGATAGAAAAAGATCATGTGCATAATTACAGTTATTTATACGAAGTAGGTCGATATTGGTATCCGATATCACAAAAACTGGGTTACCTTTGGCAGTGAAAGAATCGATTTTTTCATCGAGGTATTTCAGAAAACAAGCTGGGTCATTATGCTGTCTATATAGAAGACAGCAAAATATGTTTTTTTTATTTGGCACAATAATTTCAATGCACAATGATTGAAAACTTTCATTGGACATTTTTTCTACCACATAGTAGTCGTAATCGTCACGTATATACATTCCGACACCACCGGCCGATAAAGGTGTCGGTATGAATTCAAAAGCGTAACCTGGAATATTGTAATTGAATCCTGCCAAATTTGCATTAGTAATTCTAGTTTCTGTTATTCCGATTATGCTAAAAGAAAAGTCAAGCTCATGTAGAATATGGCTTTGTAAATTTTCAATATTCGTTCTAAGGCTACAAACATTATTATGGAAAATGGAAAAATTGGAATCAAGCGAGTCGTCAATGCCCAGACTGTTTTTTGTTTTATAGAAGCTATTCGGGGAAAAGTAACGGCATCAAATTTGGTTACTAACAGTATGTAAGTCAGGATCAATATTTTCCCTAGAGTTATGATTAAGACTAAATAAATCTATATCATATAGACTAGGGAGATTATTAAGATACTTTTTACAAGTAAATACATCGGTAAGACTATTGTTAAATATCCCATGGACGATCGGGATATTAACACCAAAGTAAGGAAGCTCATTTCTGAAAATATTTTTGTTACTATTTATAGAGAAAGATTTGACAGAACTCATTTGAGAAAAGAAACTAGACAGAGTTCTAATTACAACATATTACTAGTTACTTAGCTGCTGTGCTCCTGGGGTTGCGCTGGGTCTTGCTGAACTGTACTGCGAGTGCGGAGTTTCTGTGTCAAGTTGGATAGATCTTCGCCATTACGTATCTTGAAAATGTAAGACTCCTCCGACTCCCGTAGCCACACAATACCTCCTTTGGCCCAACAGAACTTAAAATTGTAGAGCTCTTTCAGCTTCTTTGCGTCATACAGGAGAGTTTATTGCCTGGGTGACAGGTGCTCAAAAATTACTAGATCCTTAGTTGATACATCTGGGTTGAAGCCAAGATGCTCACCTGTCACGTCGGCGGCTTTTTTCCGGCAATCCAGAACAACGTTCCTGGCAAGTGTACGGGTAAACCTGCATACGATGGGATCAGGGCGGCCCGACGGCCGGCGGGACGACACACGGTGGGCAATATCTATATCCATGATACTCACATGTTTGGCTCCAATTAGGTGGAATAATCTGAGACAAAGCTCCGTAGTCGCTTTCTGCATTTTCTTTCTCATTTAGTAAGGGCATTCCCAGAATCTTAACATTATAACTATACGAATAATCTTCCGTATGGTCAACGAAATCATCAATTTCCTTGCATCGCTTCAATATTGAATCTAGTCTCTCACCAATGCCCTTCAGCTCGTGATTAACCTTTCCATGTAAAGCGACCATATCGTCGCACTGGTCACTGACATATTCCATCGTCTTCGCTTCCTCAGAAGACATCATGGCCGACTCCATGTGACTAGACGCAGCCTTCTGTTCCTTTATTTCCTCCTCAAGTTGTTTCAATTTTTCTCGGAGTTTTCAACCTCGTGCCTAAGGCTCTTGTTTTCTTTTCGCAAGGATTTAGTTTGGTCACCAGTCATGATTTAAAGAAAAAAGTCAAGTTTTTAAAGTTTTCAAGAGACGAGCAAAAAAACCGTGACCGCTCAGCTCGAACGCACACAGTATCTACTTAGAAGATTATATTGGCTTTGTAATTCCAATTCTCCCAGATGACAAGTTCGGCATGTAATCTCAAGTGAATACTTGTTTTTGTGTATAGTTCTTCGCAACGGGAAGCAGAAATAAGCCAGCCGAAAATCAACAAATCGCACGTTAAAAATTGGATTCTTCTTTCATTCATACAATTCCGATACTAAGTAAGCATCTGAGTGTAAACTAGGGCAATAACTTTAGAAATGTGGACCTCCGAAGCCAGAGAAAAGGGTGAGCTATCTTCCCCCTTCGAAGTCCGCCATTGTTTATCTTGAACATCAGAGCCTAATCTAATGGGTGATACCGCTGGTTAATTTTCGCGGGCTACTCAGATCAGCTGATTTGCATAATTATTGCGCAACTTGAGCTAACACTTGAGTCATGAGTGACATCGGGCCCACCACAATACCTCGTGTCTTACGCTTCGCGTATCCACGATTTAATGACTACATAATTCAAATTTCAGTTCCTTTATCTTTCTTACACTAATATGACGTATAATTTAAGATTCCGAGTTGTTTACGTAGACCACAGATCTCATCTTAAAACCTTTGCTGAAAGAAACGTTATAAAGATTAAAGAATTCTGCATGAACAGTAGTTCACTTGTTCATGAGGATTCGATGTTATAGAAATGTTTGAATGGCAATTCTGTTTTAGGAGTAAAGCGAATGACTACGCAAATCGAATGGAATAACTGGAATGTTGCAAACAGATCATTACACTGGAAAATTCTAAACAACAAAGAGGTTATGATATCACCTGGAGCATAGAATCCCCTAACTCGTCGCTGGCGTCGAACTATGTTGCTAGAAAAAGTGCATTATTATCTAGCTTCGCTGAAAAAGGTAAGCTGTAATTTCTGTATGAACGCAGCCCTTTGTGGCCGCTTATTTTTTGAACGGAAAAAGTCAACTTCTCGTTTACGATAAAACGGGATAAACACCCGTAGACATAGACAATTTACACACGTTTCAATTAATACTGTTCGTGTTTATCAAATCATGTATTTCTGGAAATGCTTAGAACATCTGAAACTTTGTCTGTAAGAGAAGAAATCCTTTATTCTTATTGGTATAGCATTTGGATTTTTTTAGCATTTGATTTCCAAAGCCCTACCCTGCCCTACCACACTTAGTTGTATTAATTATTGTTAGTTGCGTTCAAAGATCTGGATTGTCTTCGACTTATACTGCAAGACCAGACGGCAAGCATATATCTTCATCTCAATAACAATCTAAAGGAGACGTCCTTGTGTCAGTGGATATTTGTGAACGTCTCAGTAAACTGCTCTATGAATCACATCTACGAGTCAAGAGGATGTCTATTACCGTGCCTTTAACAAGGTAAAGTCAGGGGCGTAGCCAGAGGGGGCGCCAAGGGCATCCGGGCCTACCTCTATGAAGCACTAAAATACGGTAAATATGTGACAAATATGTCTCAATGTGTGAGAAATGTACAACAAAAAGAGCCTGGTACCTCCTCTGCCTCCCCACAATTCTGACTACGCCACTGAAAGTCGTATATTTGCTGCATGTGTTTTGATAAGGTTAATATTTTACTTTTGAAAATACAACTGAAATAGAGTCCTAAAACTTTGTAGTCTGACGGCGCGTTTTGTCATGTCATGGAATATCAAAACGAAGCCTTTTACTTCGTGCTCTGGATATTGCAACTTGATTCAATGTATACAAGTGGTAGATCCGGGACTGCTGACACTTAATTATTCCATGCACAGCTTTTCCACATTGGAAAACTTCCCATTGTCGAGGATTTTCTCCATCAGTTGCTGAATTTACTGTCATTTCAGAGACGATAACAAGTCTAAACAGTGGCGTCATATGTGCTTCACTTGGAGATCTGAACTGGGAGAGTGGAAAGTATACATCGATGGCACTGCGTTCGTATTTGGTTATGGCCTTCATGAAAGGAAGACCATCTTTAGTAAGAAAATCAATTAAAATAATTTAAAGAGCCCGTGTCAACCACTTTATTACTGTTTTGGTTTGATATTAGAAGACGAATTGCGTGGAAAAATCTCTTTATAACCATCTAAAAACAAAGTTTCATATTTGATTTACCAAATTCAATCCAGAACATTGCTCTATATTCTCTAAATCAGCCGATCGAAATGGATACTCTCCGACTTAGTACGTTGCTTTGCTGTCAAAATGGTGGCTGACACAGCTCTTTAACAAAATTAAATGATTATAGTCCTGTAAAAACGTCTTGGAAACATTTATTCAAGAATGCCGATGGTAATAATTAAATTACCATTGGGGATGGTGCACCAATCAGTGGCTCCACTTAACCAATCGAAGCTGGTTAGGAGTCTAAGCAGACGGGTCCACGGGAAAGGGGCCTATAGCTACTAAAGAGAAAGCTCAGCATTATTTTGATACTTTCGGTGTTTATTTCCGGAGTGAAAGTTTTGGATGAAGTATGACAAATCACAGCGTTATTTTAATGTCTTCGTGTTTATTTCCATAGTTTGGATGAAGTATGACAAATCACAGCGTCATTTTAATTTTCGGTGTTTATTTCCAGAGTTTGGAAAGCTTTGGATGAAGTGTGAGACATTGTCCCAATCATATCAGCCAACCGACATCTGGATCACCAACCTTAATCTTTGGAAACGCGTGTTCACCGAAACGAAATTCGGTACATGTCATACTCTACTTTTGAAGACCATGGCGATGTTCTGAAATGGCCTGACGTATTGAAACATAATGCTAGAAATGTAACTGAATGTCCGACGCCTTTAACTGGCAAAATTGGTGAGTTAATTTATACATGTTCTTTTCTCTATAAACTCAGTAAGCTAGTGAATTTAGCTCATTACATCTTCCAAGCCTTTTATGGCCATCTAGTCTTCATAACATATATCAAACCCACAGGCCCTGCATTACATCGTTATGCGCTAACAATGTGTATTACTACGGATCTCACCGAACTGTCGCGATATGTTTGAAATTCATGCTGCTATCACGCCCAAAAACATCTACAAGTTTACCTATACACTCCTTTGCTCACGTGTATTTCAGCGGTCTGCCGATGTAACAGGATTTTGGAACGCTGCAAAAGCATCAAAGAAACGGCGCCAAATGAACTTATCAATGCCTAAATTAAGTGAAAATGCAAACAATCATCCTTAAAGTATACTTAAAGTGCTACTCAAGGCTGAAATTGTTATGGCTTATTTTATTGCACATTCAAAATAAGGAAGAATGCAGTTTATTTCGCGTTCATAGCTCATTTGGTTTCAGAGATATTGAAGATTTTTACTTATGCAAATTAGCAAAAATGACGTCACAACAAGAGAAGGGCAAAAGAGGCGAACAAAGTTTTATGTAGAACCCCATGCTATGACACTATCTCGCGTGCTGATTGGCTGAAATCGAGGGAGATTTTTTGTGGAATTACATGGCTGCAAAAGTAGAATTCAATGAAAACACAGGACACCCACGAAATTAAATTTCAACACGACAAATTTACAATTTATCAAGCGAGAAAGCGAGAACAATTACTTTCTAATGTTTTAAACTCTGTCAAACACTGCATATGAAACGTCTTTTCGTCAACGAAGACGCTTCGCTAGCAAGATTTTTAAGTTGCATTTTCCTGAAATTGAAGCAGTTTGGCAATGGCTTTTCCTTCGCGCGCGTAAAGCCTTTTTTATTATTAAATCAATAAAACCACCGGCATGGGATTCAAAGAAAATCCAATACCCGAATCAGGAATTCCACACTAAATCTCACTTGAAAAATCGATATCGCTTTTGTCGCTGCGCGACTCGGGCGATATCGATTTTTCAAGGGAGATTTAGTGTGGAATTCCTGAGTCGGGTATTGGATTTACCTATATAATTCTGTTTGGGAGAGTTAGACTCACTTAAAACTTGGTAATAAACAGCCTTGAGTAGCACTTTAAACTAAGATTGTTGTCTAAAATGATGTCTTGTTCGTGGTAAATTCCCGCCAAGAAACAACAGCAGACAAGCGTTACACAATTTAGACAAAACACGGACGAATGTAGGCGGAGTCGTAGACGTTTGTGGGTGAGGTAGTGGCGTGCATTTTCAAGGCAGCGCGACAGTGCGTAGCAAGCGCAAAGGAAAAGGGAGAGGGGCGTTCTCGGTGCCACTCTCCCCTTCCCTTTGCGCTACGCATGCTAGGTGGGATCCGTAGTAGTCCGTGCCTTGTTCAGTGTCTGTGTCAAGTAATACACAGTGCATGTTATGGATAAAAGTATGTTTCCATTTAGGCAACGTGCTAGGAATAGCAAATGAGAACAGTCCAACAGTTTGCAATCATCACTAGCCCAAACTATGAGAGATCATCGGAAACTCCAAAATTGTGCCTCAAGTTCTTGTACAGATTCTGGGGACCTGGTGCAAAGTACTTGACGATTCTTCAAAATCTAGATGATCCATCGTTTCCTCCCAGACCCGTTTGGTTGGAGAAAAACAACAACACAAGTAAATGGCGCAGAGGACAAGCCTTGCTGACAGCTGTAACAGGATATAAGGTGGGACACTTTGCTTGCATAACATTATAATAATTATAATATACCAGTAATATACAGTACTTATGATAATTATAAAAGTCGGAATGTAAAAATAAGATACGACGAGAACCAATAACCCTACCCTGCGTTTGTAGCTTTTTGCTAACTTTTAGCCACAAGGTCTGATACTACTTTTCCCAACGTCCAAGTCCATTGACTTGATACATACCTGTTTTGATTACCTCACGCATAGATTGTAATTCGAGGAGAAACTCGCGGTGGACCTTCTTTGATGACAATAGGAGCACTGTACAAAATAAAAGAAGGGGGTTGTCAATTTATACCATCTTCTGCCAGCGAAGGTTTGTAAGAAGACCAATGACTTTTTTAAGTACTGTTGTTGCCGTTAGGACAGCTGACTGGAGCACTGGCTAAAATCGAGGCAACAATGTTGCAGCAGCTTCCTCGAATGCGCATCTATTAACGATGTTTCCCTGCTTAGCCACACAACTTTGAGCTTTTTATCCAACAAAAATGTTTCTGTTCTCCCTCGGATCTTGTGTTGGACAATACAATGTTTTCTCGTTTAGCCTCTTCAGGAAACATCGCTACCTTCTTATTTGCCATAGATCAGAGACATCAACCGTTATGTATTTGTCTACTATCCGTCCAATGAATGTGTCTTTTCTTATCCAGCATGCAACGAAATGCTGACCAGTGACAACGGCTATGTGCTATCTCCGTACTACCCTGGTTTCTATGGTAACGAAGCTGATTGCACCTGGCAAATAATTGTCCAGGCAGATTATATTATACGCCTGACGTTTGTCGACTTTGATTTGGAAGATAGCTTGCGCTGTCTTGCTGACTACCTTGAGGTCTTTGATGATGTGATGAGTACTTCATTGTTAATTGGGAGATACTGTGGAACAAAGTAAGAGCAACATGCTTTTAGAAAAGTCCTTGGCTGCGAAAGCTGACACCACTTAGGTGGGGGGGGGGGGGGGGGGGCTTTGTTGTCAGTGCAAGATTTTTTGTATACCTCTGTTATGCGGTGACAAATTTTTCTCCAATAAGAAAGAAGGGTTTTAGTCACCATTTTGCTGTGTAGGAAATTTTTTTTCCAAAAAGCCCCCCACCCCTTCAAGAGTTAAATGGTCGGCCCCTTAGCGCTCGCCGAAAAAGACTCTCACAAAGTGACGTCTGCGTGTTCAAGCCACAAACATTCCATACCGATGATGTTTTTTTTATTCGTATATGGTCATAAAGTATTACGTGACCAGTTTACCTTATTTGCGTTTAAAGTTAAACGAAAGTTCGTCTTTATTCCCAGCCATCCAGATTTCATACAGTCAAGCTCCAACAGACTGACCATAAAGTTTAAAAGTGACTCCAGCCATTACAGAACTGGGTTTCAAATACGTTACGTTTCTGTAAAAGGTACGATTTCGATCATTTCAGTCGAATGTTAAATGTATTTGGATTGATTAAAGTTTGTTTAATTTGCAGATGTAAAGGACAGCCATTGTGTTGAAGGTAGGCTTGCTGCTTGTCATTATCTTATACAATAGCAATATAACTTTATCATTCATAGGATTATGCTAATTTGAACTAAGTTTTCTTTAATGTTTCATTATTTTTATTTTTCTACTAGTTATTTGGCTCTAGTTTTCGATAGGCAAACACCTAAATTGTTGTACGTTTGCACATTTGGCACACTTTAATAAAGAGTTACCATTCGGGCTCATTGCAGCCATTTGCTCGGCATTTTTAAAGTTTAAAGAAGATCTTCTTAATCTGCCTGGCTGGAAAGTTACTTAAATTCGAAGCGGCACGCAGTGTGTATCACTGCTTTGGAGTTAAATTAATTCCTTGTCGGTTTAACTGTTTCGTTGCAGACTGTCCGCAAGATTGTCATTGTCGCTATATTGAAGGGCGAGGGGTGGTTTTAACGTCAGACAAGCTATTGACAGTTCCAACAAGACTCCCAAAAGAAACTTCGGACGTGTAGGATGACTTTTCAGTATCCTTTCTTTCTCATTTATTTTTGCTTATTAAGCGTTGTCGCTAACTTCTATATTTTGTTGCAGGATGTTCAGGGATGCAAGATATATCATCTGCAAAGGGGGACTTTTCTCAACTCACATATCTCGACTACATGTAAGGAGATGTAAGATTGTCTGTTTTTAAATGGATTGAGATTTTAACGGATTGAGTTCTTTATATTTAAACTATTCGTCACGCCCATCGGTCACAAGGTCTTGAAGAAGTGGAGGGGGGCGCTTGTCCATCCCCAGTGTAAATTCCCATACAAGCATCAATCATTACAAGCCCAATCACCACCTTAAAATTTGCCCAAAGACTTTTCATTTTTACTTTTTTGCGCGGCTCGGTGCTTTCTCCATCACTTGTCAAATGTGGATTAGGGTTCTTTCACCCCCCCCCCCCCCCCCTCCACCCTCCTCCCTCTCTCTCTCTCTCTCTAGGGGGAGTGCATTAGGTTTCACCACAGACATTTTTTAGCCACATATTGTATATACTGTGCACCCCACCCACCTCTAAAAAAATCTGATTCGCCACTGTTTTCTATCACGGAATTAAGGAGATTTTACAAATACCACCTCACTCTCCTGAGGAACGTTTCAGCTGTCTTGACTCCAAAAATGCTTTCTTTTTTTCAACTTTTTAGCGATATTAGCGAAAACAGGATCTTTCGAGTAGAAAGCCCATTTACTGTTCTCACCGGCGTGACAATCCTGTAAGTACTGAGAACCCTAAGATCGAGTAGTTGCTTTAGTTGCAGCGACTGGGTCCGGCGGTCATGTTATAGCCACTCCATCAGATTAGCTGAAGAAACTTGGCTAATCCGTCCTTGCATATTGCTCTTCAAGTAACGTAAGAAGGAGATCTTCCAGAATTTGAGAAGTATAGTGCAACTTATTAACAGAAGGTTGTGAAGTTTAGCCGTTATTCCTGTTAAGGAGGCTCATAGCAGTTTTTCATGTCCTCACCCCCTGAACTTCAATGGTCTGTATCTCATACGGAAATGCACAGAACGGAAAGTCAAGTTACAAGTAAACATGCTATGGATTGTTCTTTGTGTCGACATATGTTTTGTTGACATTGGTGCTTACATGGCAACGTAATGGCGACCCTCCAAAAATTTTAAGTTGCAAATTCACCCAGACAAAGAGAAATTTGGGCTAAACCCTCTTAATGCCAAAGACGCTAAGCTATAAGCATTACTTGGACAAAGTTTGAAGAAAAAGTAGCATCGCGTTTTCGAAATATAACGCGGTCATTTTTTTTCTTCAAAAAAATTGAATTTTTTATTAGCCTACTTTCTGACCCTCAAACTATGCCTAAAAGCTCGTAGTGACTTAGTTTTCAGTTTCGCATAAAAAGGCCGAGGCGTTTTCTTTAAGCACAGAAATTTCAAAGCCACTGCTTATTCCGATCACGAGTAATCTGAAAAGTTTTAAAAGCCTTTTCTTGCTCACGCCAAACTAAACAACTAGTCCTGCGTTTCAATGCCTAGTTTAAAAAATCCGAGATTAATCTTTGTCTAAATCTCCCCAAAGAGAGTTCAATTATTCTATACCTTGTTGATGTATTTTTAGAGTCATAATTCTTTAAAAAAGCCGCTAAAAAAAATTAAATCTTGATGCGGTGTTTCGCTTGACTAGCGTCTTTGGCATTAAGAGGGTTTAGCCCAAATTTCTCTTTGTCTGGGTGAATTCTGTAACTTAAACTTTTTGGAGGATCGCCATTACGTTGCCATGGAAGCACCAATGTAAACAAACATATGTCAAAGAACAATCCATAGCATGTTTACTTGTAAAGTGACTTTCCGTTCTGTGCATTTCCGTATGAGATACAGACCATTGAAGTTCAGGGGCGAGGACATGAAAAACTGCTATGAGCCTCTTAATACTGGACACAGCTTCAAAAGTCGAAAGTAAGCCGGGTCAGCGAAGGCATCTCTAAGGCACAGGAGAACTGTGAAAGACGCTTTTCAAGGGGCCAAACTCATACTTCATAAACTCATACTTCGTGCTAAAATAAAATCATCTCTCTCTCTCTCTCTCTCTCTCAAAGCAATCTTTGTTTTTGTTCACAAAATTAATCGCATCAGAAACTCTGACTTAATTTGTTCAGCAAAATGCGCTAAACTGACCAAAACTAGCTTCTTTGGTATCAAAAATGGCAACAGTGCATTGTGGGCAGCGTAAATTGGCCCCTGTAATACTAGATTATTTAAGATTATTTAATACCCCCCCCCCCCCCCCCCCCCCCCCACACACACACACACACACCACACACACACACACATCCGTTGTCCAACTGCATTTTATATCATTGTGTCTTTTTTTCTTTTTTTCTTGACAGGCGATTGAATTCAAATTTTATCAGAACCTTGCAAGAGGACGTCTTTCACGGCATGCCGAATCTCCTAGCTCTGTACGATCCAAGAAGTATTTGTTATCTCGTATTGTTTTATCCTTAAAGTATTTTATTTACGTTTTTTATTTATATCACAGGGATATTGGAAATAACCTCTTGTCATACATAAAGAAGAACACATTCAAGTATCTTGGAAAACTTAAAGTGCTGTAAGTTGATAGTAGTGAGAAACAAAATCAAGAAAATGAGGACATTCAAGCTTTCGTGCAGTCGTGCACTTTATTCGGTAGTTGGACCCCTTGCATTGCAGTGTCGACACAACGGGGGAAAATTTTAAGTTTTAAGTTTAAAATTTTGAAAAACGTGGTAGACAAGAATAGAAGAGAGACAATGAAGAAATTGAATGGATTTCCAAAGGTCAATGCGGTCAGGACATTTCAGACGGATTTTTAAATTTTCTATTTTTATAGCTTCCAATTCTGATGGTGTCCCACAACATATGTGCTATGTTGTGGGACATTTGTTATAGTACGCGTATAGCTGAAATCCTGCATGGTTGTCTTCATTCACTATTAATTTGAGCGTGCAAGCAAGCGGTTCTTAAGCCCGAACTAGGACACATGTAGCGCGCAACATTGTAGCCGGACATGTTTTCTTCATGTTTCCCGGTTTATAGCCACGCGTGAAACATTGTTGCGCGCAACATATTTTGTAGCGGGGACACAAGGAAATGTTTCTTCGCAAGACAAGAAACATTTTATGTGTCCGAGACGCGTCACACGTGCGATGTTTCCTAGTTTAGCCACTCGAGGAAACATGCAGGACACATGTTGCGCGCTACATGTGCCCTAGTTTAGCCGTAGCTTTTCTTCTACTGGTTTGGACAAAGCCGCCACACATGTAGCGCCAACACGAAAGGAGAACCAGGCTTTACTGCATTTTAATCTATTCCCTTTTTATTTTATTTTTTTTAGAAGTTTGAGGCGGAACGTTCTTGAAGCATTACCTGACAGGATATTTGAAGGCAACAAAAACCTCACAGAACTGTAAGTATATTCCCCTGGCTGGACCCCTTGTGATCTTGCAATCTTTCAAGGAAACCTGTTATTTGACATGTCAGTTTCATGAGAAGCTACAGTGCCATATGAACTCAATCAATATCACTGAAATCAATAATTTTGCTCTTGCTTACTCTTGCTCGACAGGTATCTTGATAACAACAGGATCGAGAAAATCAAGCGTTCCACTTTCCAAGGATTGGTTTCATTGGAAAAGCTGTAAGTAGAATAATTGCATTGTGATTTAACATGCTTTGTAAACGAATAAACGTTTCCGTTTATAGATATTAGATATTAGAGACCTTACGCTGCGACGACGGCAACGAGGACGACAACGGCAGAGAACAATACACTTGATTACAGAGCACAAAGCGCCCACGTGTAAATGTATGAAATCAAATGCATTTCAACCGTTTTCTTCAAAATTAGAACGTGAAACTGCTTTGTTTTACGTTCTGACTACCGATTTTGTCAAACTTTTGTTCGATATGATTGCAATTGCGTGTAAATTTGCTGCTAACAACGTTGAGATGCAATGGTGAGTTCCAAACTGTTGTTGCATATTACGAAATATGAACAAAACCAGTAGACGAAGTTAACTGAAACGTCGTCGTCCTCGTTGCCGTCGTCGCTGCGTAAGGTCTCTATTAGTTGCTTCTGGTAACGCGGCAAGAAGGTAAAACGTTTTTCTTTTGAACAGAACACTGAGCAAAAATTCAATAAAGGAAAAGGAGATTCCGCAGGACACATTTCAAGATATGAGGTCACTCAAGTATATGTAAGTTGATCGATACTTCACCGCACTGCAACGCTTAAAGTAGAGTGACCGGTTTGAGGTAGAGTGACCAGAGAATGAGGGGAGGTTATCCAAGGGCTGCATGCATAGTTTCAAAATAGTCAGACCTAACGGCCTGATAGACCTTCTCTGTATTTACTCTCTAGTGAACTTGACAGCTTCATCATGTGTTGTTACGCCAAGCAGTCCATATCCGGAGTTACTTGTATCTCTTCTGGTAACCAGTTCTCCAGTTGTGAAGATATGCTGAAGGAAACTGCTATTCGTCTGTGCATCTGGGTTCTGGGCATTCTAGCCTCTGTTGGAAACTTTGGAGTTATGGTTTGGTGGATTTACTTGTCGCGTCATGAGTCAGGTCCTAGACATGGTAAAGGAAGTATTCAGTCCTTCATGATTTCCAACTTGGCTTGTGCAGATCTATTAATGGGCGTGTATCTTCTGATCATAGCTGTACATGATATCATGTACAAGGGTGATTACTTTCGATACGACGTTCAGTGGAGGTCAGGACTTTCCTGCCAAATAGCTGGTGCCATCTCGACCCTGTCGGGGGAAGTCTCTGTCATGATGTTGGTCGCTATAACAGCTGATCGAGTGAATTCCTTACTATTTGATTTTTCTGCGCGGCGTTTGAACATGAGAGTTGCACGTGCTATGTGTGCTTTAATCTGGATAACAGGTCTTGTGATGTCGTTTGTGCCTTTGCTGGTGCCTAAATACTTCAAAGACCAAGCTTCTGGCTTCAGCTTTTATGGGCGCTCGACTGTTTGCCTTCCCTTGCAGCTATCTAATGACAGACCGGCGGGCTGGGAATACTCCGTTACCATCTTCATGGTGTTTAACGGTCTGGCATTTATTTTCATCCTCGTCTCATACGTTGCAATCTTTATTAAGGTGAAATTGTCAACCAGAAGTGTTCGCTCTAGTATGAAGAGAGATTCTACTTTAGCCAAACGCGTACTGTTTGTGATTCTTACTGACTTTTGTTGCTGGATGCCAGTCATCGTTCTTGGCATCTTGTCGCTGACAGGGAATTCCATGATCCTGAAGGTAAAGCTTATGCTTGGATCGCGGTGTTAGTTCTTCCAGTCAACTCGTCCATCAATCCATTCCTGTACACATTTTCAACGCCACAATTCAAGAGACGGATGACCTTGCTAACTACCAAGATTGCACATGACTTAACTACGAAAAAAAGTCACGACACGCAAACCAAATTATCACAGTTAGAACTACACAAATATAGCCCGTCCACGTCAAAGCAAGTCTTGGCGGTCCAAACTTAAAGAGAGACAAATTGAAATTAATTGAAAACTAATGTTTATTTTTTCTAAATGCTTCTAAATCAACATGCTAATCAAATTTGATAAAGGTAAAGCACAAATAACTTATTTAACCAGGAGTCCATAGGAGCTTACATCACCCATATAGGGTTAATGAGGCAGCGTTTTTGCTGACAGATCTATTTTTAGATCACTTCATGGCACAATTGCAATTAACATGTGAATACCTCTCATTGTTCTAATTTAATCTTAATCTATGCATGCTGTCTAGCGTAACCAGCAAACAAAGGATTGAAATAGCAACTCTATTCTAAATAAAAACGGGGAAAACGGCGCGCCTCAATTTTATGAGCCAGCTGTAGGCTCCTTATTATGGGCTCCTGAATATACTCATGAATTTGCGATATTCTATGTAAGGGACGCTTCTGATTGACCGATGTACCCATTCAGGCACCGCGGAGCCGAGGGGGCTAGGTAGACTTACCCCTCCCCCCAAATAATTTGGCCGCCATTTTGAAAATATTTGTCCAATTCATCAGGCGCTTCTCAAGAAAACTAAAAAAGTTACAAATTTCAGACCCCCCCCCCCCCCCGAAGTTATTATGCTCCGCGGTGCCTGATTTTCCCGCCATTTGTGCACAAGGAGCCCGCAACATAGATATATTGCTTTTCATTTCTTTTCTGTGAGGAAATGAGAAGAAATGAAACGTTTCAGTCACTATTAGAGTAATATTATATAATTGCTACCCCAAGACTGTCTATCCTGATTTTAAATGGCTAGAATTGATGTTGTGGTAAAACTGGAGGGCAGCTTTTCAAATCTTTCAGGTTACCTATAATATGTGGATATGAGCACAGGATGTGAATTATAGACTAGCACCGGAAGTAGTTTATAGGCTAGTACCGGAAGTGGTTTATAGACCAGCACCGGAAGTGAATTTTATAGACTAGCAAAAGGGGGTACCCTCCGCCCTCCCTTCCTTTTTTTCAAGCAAGGGAGATACCCTCCCCCTTCCCTTTTTTAAACGAAGGGGGATACCCTTCCTAAGACTACTAGGGGTATCAGGTTACCTATAGCTATGTGGCACTAGGGGTATCAGGTTAACTATACGCCGCATCTCCGGAGAAGTAATGACGTCATAGGCTATTTTAGTAACATGGTTTATTCTCTCTTTACTATCCATTACATTGTCCCTTATTTAGCTATAAAATAAGAATATCTATTACATAAAATGTCCCTCTGGAAAATGTCAGTGTAGCGATACCCTGGGCTGTCAATTCAATGGCGCTGGTAAAATCGTCCACCCCACTTTGGCACTTCTGGCTGTTCTGGGATAGGCTGCTTCTTGGACATCTTGTTGAGTAAACATTTTCGCTTCTCAATGGCTGCTTCGGTAGCTTCTTTCCAGGCAAAATCATCCTTGTCCATGAAGTTCTGTCGTGTCTCTATAATTTTCTTGTAGAAGGGATCTTTTCTAAACTCATGCATCCACGTCATTGTCTCGAACAGCACTTGTCTCAGTCCGTTCCTGTAGCTAGGCACAAGATCGTTAGTTGCTTTAGCCTCAGCAACTTCTTGGTTATTTCCAAGTTGCTCATAGTGCTCAACCAGCTCTTTCCAATGAGTTTCATGGCGGTCCATGACTTCTTGCTGAAGACGTTTCCAAACATCTATTTCATTGTCCTCCTGGGAGTCATTGTCCTGAGACTCTTCGCCGCCAGAGCTTGAAAAGCTAACTTCGTCTTCGGAAGAGGACATGTCTGGTGCGTCCTACCCAAAGTTCCTGCCTGAATGAATAACCGTTTCCACGCCACCTTCTTATATACAATTTTCTAAGAGGCTAGGTTACCAAGTTAGGCTAGGTTACCAGGTTAAACAACTAAACATAAGATCGTTTTCGACATCCCATCGACCCACCATCGACATCACATCGACATCACATCAGCATCTTATCGGCATCACATCGACATCACATCGACACCACATCGACATCACATCGACATCTCATCGACATCTCATCGACATCACATCGACATCACATCGACATCACATCGACACCACATCGACATCACATCGACATCACATCGACATCACATCGATATCTCATCGACATCTCATCGACATATCATCTCCTTTCAAGTTCTTATATCAGTTTGAGCACTTGATAGCATTAGTCAGTCTGATCCTAACCTTCATACAGTAAAGATGTCAAAGCGGTATAAGAAAATATGTCCTGTTTGCAGCAAACCAGATTTATACTACCTGAGTGATCACTTACGGCAGGTTCATCATCTTTTTGGGGATGACAGAAAAAGATGGCTCAAAATAGCTGTGTTCTCACATCCAGACAGACCATCTATTTCATCGAGAATCGTGGCTACCTATAAAGAAAATGTACCACGTCAGATGCCGTTTTCAAATCAGCCTGAACTTCTAAAACGACCCTTTCAAATCAAACCAAGGAAAAGTTCAACACAACGTCGCGTCATAAGTGAAAAAGCATTTACCACTCAATCCTATCCCGATTTCAAATTCCGACACAACTTTTCTCTACTGGTGATGGGCCAAACTCAATGCGACAAGACATACTTTGTACAAAAGATTCTTGAAACAGAAAGGATTGTCTACAGTGAAAAGAACAAGACACTGATTGTTTGGTACTATAACCAATGGCAAGACACCTACGATACCTTGAAGAAATCACTGGGATAGTGTATCCGTTTCGAAAGTTCAACAACATTTTGATCCTCGATGATCTTATGGCCGAAGCTTCCGACAGTCCGCTGATTGCCCGTTTGTTTACTCAGGGTCGTCACAGAAATGCCAGCGTCGTCCTTATGCTTCAAAATATGTTTCCCAAAGGAAAGTACAATACCGACATTAGCCGAAATGCCCAGTATCTTGCCTTATTCCGAAGTCCTAGTGATCGGAAGCAAATAGGAATTATAGGAGAAAGAATGTTTGACAAGAATCGAGACAGATTCATGAATGCCTACTTCCAAGAAACAGAAAAGCCTTATGGGTATCTATTGGTAGACAACAAGCCAGATACTCCACCAGACAAGCAAGTGCTGACTGGCGTCTTTGGATCTTGTCGAGTCTTTACCGTCAACAAAAGTCAACCAAAGATAAGCGAAGTGACTCCATTCATTCCTCAAGAGCCGATAATAAAAAGTGTAACAACAAAAGAGAGTCGTCCAGCGATTCCATTGCTCGTGTGGTCAGACGCCCCACCGGCCGTATGGCAATCAATCGGTGGCGGTAACAAACCATCCGTTACAATTCCTGAAGGGTATTACCTCGCTGAAATGTACAAGACTTCCAGCTGTCCTACCCAACCAGGAAGGTCCATTATTAGCGATGGATCAAAAAGCATCTGGCCTGTGAAACTGAAACTGAAACACATCACGACCGGGGTTACCAAATGCATTACTGTCTATCCTGATGACCCCACCATCAATACTTTTTTTGAGGAATCGTTTGAGTTCCTTTGGCCTGGACAGCCCAGAGTATCGTTACACTGGCATTTTCCAGAGGGACATTTTATGTAATAGATATTCTTATTTTATAGCTAAATAAGGGACAATGTAATGGATAGTAAAGAGAGAATAAACCATGTGTTACTAAAAATAGCCTATGACGTCATTATTACAATACAATACAATACAATACAATATTTTTATTATTTCCAATATAAAACATATAATGCAGTAATCAGTCAACCCGCAAATAGCATAAAGCTAATCGGGGCGGGAAGCTGGAAAAAAAATGTTTACAGATAATGTTATTACAATATTCCTCTTGTATTTTGTCTCTTTCATCTAATCTACCTAAATTCAACAATTTTTCTTTTTTTTTTCAATAATTGTATTTTGTTAATATTATTAAATAATTTATCTCATTTTCTGTATTTTTGAAACGATATCCTGGACACCAATATACATATCCTCCGATAAAAATATTTTTTACTTATCCGGAGATGCGGCGTATAGTTAACCTGATACCCCTAGCGCCACATAGCTATAGGTAACCTGATACCCTAGTAGTCTTAGGAAGGGGAGTGAGTAGGGTATCCCCCTTCGTTTAAAAAAGGAAGGGGAGGGTATCTCCATTGCTTGAAAAAAGGAAGGGAGGGCGGAGGGTACCCCCTTTTGCTAGTCTATAAAATTCACTTCCGGTGCTAGTCTATAAACCACTTCCGGTGCTAGCCTATAAACTACTTCCGGTGCTAGTCTATAATTCACATCCTGTGCTCATATCCACATATTATAGGTAACCTGATACCCCTAGCGCCACATAACTATAGGTAGCCTGATACCCTAGCGCCACATAACTATAGGTAACCTGATACCCTTAGTGGCGTATATCCACATAACTGTAGGTAACCTGATACCCCTCTAGTGGCGTATATCCACATAACTGTAGGTAGCCTGATACCCCTAGTAGCGTATATCCACATAACCATAGGTAACCTGACACCTCTAGTAGCGTATATCCACATAACCATAGGTAGCCTGATACCCCTAGTGGCGTATATCCACATCACTATAGGTAACCTGATACCCTACATTCTTCACATTCCTGACCTCCGCCTCAATATTCCTGACGTGACTCTGACGTGACCTTTGACCTCCACCTCAAAATTAGTATTCCACCACAAAAAAAAGCGCTAATTCGGTCCCTACTGTACTACTGATATAAGGTAAGATTGTCAAACGCTATTGAGCAGTTCGCGGACTGGAAACAGCGCTCTAGATATACAAGTGAGGGGTCAAGAGACGGTTATTTTGTGCCTCTGTTTATTGCATACAGGTCTGTTTCGCGCAGGCCGGGCAGGATATCAAGAAAGTGCTGTCGTTTTTATGACATATCCGCGCGGGCTGCCTGTGGTGTTCAAATCTCGTCTCAGGCCCCTCGGCCGGGAACAAACACAAAATGGCGACCAAGAGAACGATGTTTCTCGAGTATCTGCAAGTTTTGGTAAATTTTCCTGCTTTTTTTCGCTAAGATACGAGGAAAAATACTACAGACCTTCCGAATAAGGGGAACGTTTCCTAATAAGGAATTGGGCAACGTCGGCAAAACGACAGTTTTGGCGGAACTTTCTTGATATCTGAACATGACGTCAGTGGATTAACAGAGTCACGTAACTTCCACCCCTACACATTTTGTCTCTACGCCGGCATTTGCTTATGAGCTGGTTGCAGTTATTCAGCGTGGCTAGCTGGGATTTTCATATTTTTAAAAATACCTCTTCAATACATAATTTGCACCGCTTTGTGGTATTAGAGTGATGCGGCGCACGACCTAGAATCTCCCACTTAGATTTGCACGCGATCTAGAAACTTCCCCCAAGACAAAGCTGTATAAATATATGTATATTATTATTTTTTAATTTAATTTAACCTTGACAGCGATGTTTCCGAGTTGCCGCAATTAATTCCGATTCAGCTGCTGTATTTCCCTCGACGCGCAATATTTTTTATCAATAGATATATTTTTTCACTTGAAGTTTCCCAGCTTGAGGGTTGCGGATCTCTGCCGATATTCAATTCGAATATTACGAATAAAACAACGCAAGTGGGAAGATCAACAAATATCAAAGTTCCGAAGATTAGCCAAAAGAAAATTAGCAGAAAGTATGGCATGGAAATTTGAAACAACGCGAGTGCAAAAAAAAAGGATAGGTTAGCAGAGCGGTTTTATTTGAATGGGAATTGTGTTTTTTCATTTCTTAATACGCATTTTGCTACTATTCGGAATTCGAAAATTTGTCAACTTTTGCGATATTACCTGCTTATTTGCCAAGTAGCTCATTTATAATGGTAATTGAACTGAGTGGAGTGCAATTTGGTCTGAAATCATACGCGTGATTTCAAAATCAAACGAGCGCGTAGCGCGAGTTTGATTTGAAATCACAAGTATGATTTCAGACCAAAATTGCACGACACGAAGTTCAATTACCACTTTATTATATAGGATTCTTTCATTTTATTTTCTCGAAACCGGAAATGCCTCACAATAACATTGTATGCAAATCGAACTCATTATATGCAGAAATTGTCATTTGACAAACAAAACGATTTCAATCACTCATCTGCAAAGTTCATTCAGAGTTGAGATCACTCATTTAAAATTACACCCATACACAATTCAACAAAGTAATCTTCATTTTCTGACACAAGGAAGGAATGCTCGTCGCTTTTGTTGCGGCCTTGGAGATGGAGTGGAAGAGCGGAGTTGGGGACGTAGAAATATTGAAGTTTTGCGATGGAACTGACTTTGCTGGGCAAAAGCTGACTTGCGATGGCTTAAAATCCAAAACTTGGCTGCAAATTATGCTTGGAAGCCATGAGCTGTATTGCTAAATTTCATCGCTTGCTGCATCTGGCTGTGGATGGTAGTGTTCTTCGTGTTTGAAGAGAGTGGAGTTTGATAGATATGAGCAGAGGTGATTTTCAAGATGGCGGCATCGTTTCAGTTTCACTATCAGCTGTGAATCTGCGGAACACTTTCATCCAGCTTTGTGTTAACTGGGAAGTGTTCTTATTGATCACTTTAGACTTCAGCTCTTCTACCACATTGTCTACCGGAAAGCATGTAAAATCATCATCTTTTGATTTTGTGGAATTTGCTGTTGTTTGTTTTTCGGTGGACTCGGATTCCTGGACTCGGGACCGGAATTTTGCACCAGACGTGCTGGATTATTCCCTTGAAAATCATACATATTGTCGTGAAACTGATATCATACTCTAGAAAATCGACAGATAAAAAGGTACTGTAAATATTAAAGTTTTATCCATAGTTTTGTCTTTGTTTCTTGTTTTTCTTTTCAAGCAGAAGAAGAAAGGGGAGAATTTCCCCAAACAATTGCAAGAAGATGGTTTTCCTGCCATTATTTTCCTGTAATCTGATTGGTCAGTGCCTTTTAACCCTGAAATCTGATTGGCCGATTGATTTTGGTGCTTCATTTGATTGGCTGAGAAAAAGATGCGATGTAAACTCAAAAGGATGCGATTTGGGAATAAATCGCACTGTTGTAAGCCAATCAGATTGCAGGGATTGACAGTGATTTCCAAATGGATATAATAAATGAATATATCTGATATCCTACAAGTAATTTTCAAATACATAGAAAAATACCCCGCTGCGGACAGAAATAAAAGAAGCCAAGAAAGAAATTTGCATTACAGTTGTAAGTTGAGGTAATCTGCTATACAACAGGGATAATTTAAATAGCAAATGGGATGAGAAACCCCATATTATTTATTTAATATACTCCTTTTGTTGATACTCAAGTATTATTAAAGGTCATTGAACGACTTCCAACTCGCATTTCGACTTGATAAATGGATTAAAAAGGCCTAAATGGGCACCTATTAATTGCAATTATTGAAGCGAAAAAAAGTTGTTTTTCAGTGCTGCTTGTGTGCTTTCTTTATCTAAAGAATTACACTAGGGTCAAGATTAAATTAGGTAGATCTTTTTTGTTTTAAATGATGCATTTATATGTTAATCAGAGAAACGCTTTATAGAAGGATTGAAGAAGCATTTTAAAAGTGTTTTTCTACTTCAATAGGTTGACAGGAAAGTAACGTCATTATTTTCTATTCTTGTCCGTAACGTCTTTCTTTAGTACTACCAACTCTGCAAGAAGGTGTGGCTTTCTTTTGATTAAAGAAAACGTTCTTCGATGTTTTTGCAGTCGAAAGCAATAGAGAAATGGATTGATGAAGGAGTTCAAAAGTGTCAAATTAGCAGCTGAAAAGAAAGCGGGAACTAAAACATGCACCCAAGAGTGGCAGGAAACGCAGAGGGCCAACAGGAAAGTGAAGATGAAATACGGAATGAAACAACATAAAAAACACAAGGACAACAGTAAAAATCAAGTTTGTCACTTTCCTTTCTCTTTCCATTAGAACTCGTGTTGCAATATCTAAGGTCTCCCTTGAAATTTTCTTGCTTTGCTTTCTTACCAAGAACATGACCGCTGACGAAACCCAATGACTGAAACGAAGCCCCCAAGTGTTACGATTTTGAGTATTACGACAAGTATGACAAAGTGATCCCTGTGTAAACGGCATTCAGTGTTCCAAAACTCACCCAGAAAAGCCATGCTAAAACAATGTTTGCCTTCACTCTTGTTTTGGTGATAATAATTCCATACAGGAGAGGCTTCTTCACCGAAATATAGCGATCGATTGCTAAGAGTAGGACGTGTTGTAAAGAGATATAATTGAAAGCGTCAAACAAAGACATCCCCTCTGTATAAGTCTGATCTCTATGAAGCCCTCGTTTCACGTAAAAGGAAATCAAGAAAGGTAGATAGAACCGACGAGCACATCTGCTTAAGACATGCTAGCAATTATCATGCCTGTTGAAGATCTTCGGAGCACTTTTAGTGGGTCGCTTAGAGCCGCCACGAAGACCGCTAAGTTACCAATGATTACAGTCGGGCAGAGTATCCCTACACTAGCAATAAGTGCGTGTAGCATTGGTGTATCTGGATGCAGATAGCGGAACATCTCGGCAAATTGATCTTCGAATGACCTGTTCATATAATTATACGTTCCAAAAAGCGCGGCCATCGCTAGAGCTTTTGACGACACACCTATCGAGTGGCGATTTTGCAACTCAGTTGTTACGGCCACTTTCAAGAGGCGGAAAATTGCAATGAATGCTTTAACTCGAGGACAATGGAATATAGGAACTTTCAGTTCACTTTTTCTTTAGACGAACACAAGATTCGCCGCTGCTGAATGAAGGCTGCATGACCTAGAATGATCTCATTTGAGTTCGAGCACACACCAAGACGAGAATTGATGTTTATGACGTCATAAGAAGTGCAGCAAATATTTGATTGGCGGACTGTTGCAAATAAGTTCAAAGAAATGCAAAGTTCATTTGTCATGTCTGTTGGGCGTAGGAAATTATATGTCTCTTTCTTGGGATAAAAGGAAGCTTGTCGTTTTCATTAAGTCTGGTTTTCACTACCAAATACAAAACCAAACTTTGGGGTACTTAAGGTGACTCCACGAAAAGTCCAAGCGTATTTTCTCTAAATATAAATTCGGTCATAACTTTTATAATATTCTTGTGACGGATATCAAACTTGGAGGAAAGTAGGGGGCATCTTTTAGCAATAGTTTAACATACTTCGATCTTATTTGCGTTAATACTTTGAATCGATCCCAGCTACAGTGGACCCCTTTTTCCTCTTTAAACATCTTTAAAACAAAAGTTTGCTATCACTTTTGCACGAAATTTTAAATTTGGTGTTCAATTTAATTGCTTCAGATATTTACAGAGCCTTAGCCAATCGCTCGTCCCGATCTTTCCCGCCGCTTTCTCCTCTGTTTCTCTCGCTTTCTTTTCCCTGAAAAAAAAAAAAACGGGAACGCTTGCTACGCAGGCTCCACAGACGAAGGCATTGGTCCATCTTTCTAAGAACACTCACTAGTTGTTATGTACAAAATCGAGTTAAAATTTGGAATTTAATTGAGCATAAAGCAGGTGATTTTGACATTCTTCTATAACAACAGATGTAAGCAACAACACTGGAGAAGACATAATTTATTTGTGTGCAAAGGAGAAGAAGAGCAACTACTTCTGAACAATTATTGGATCAAGGTCGAGGCAAGTGTAATCAACCGAAAAATCTACAGTAGCTCTTTGTTGTGTTCACAGATTGGCTTAAAATTCAAAGAGTTCACACATGCTTTCGACTTGCATAAAAACCGTTGCTCGCTTCAGCAAAATCAAAGATTGACCCTCATGGCTTGTAAACAAGAGTGTACTGACGATCTTAGGAACTGACGAACGTATTCTCTTCAGGATACTTTACCGGTTTTTCTTTCTGCTAGTAACCATATTTAGTAGTTGTGCTAGCGGACGTCTCGCCTCGCTGGCAAGAATTAAAGGGGACATGACAATTCCAGGACACTCAAAACGGTGTCACCTTTTTTACCGATATCCTCACTAGTTGAGATATGAAAAATATGCCACTCAGGCCCAGATGTAGTTTCTTAAGACATATGTCCCAGTAAAACACTATTATATAATAAAAACACCTTCACCATACCCACTTACAAGAGCTATACGATACTGTGTGCCGATTTTGTTTTCTTCAGCCGATAGAACGCCGGGTATCGTTACTACGAAATGCTCTCTAGAAGACGGGGTATGATAGTGAAGACCCAGACTTTAGATGCTTTTTAGAAGAATTTCTGTTTCCAGAAATTATCCAATAAATTTAAAAAAGAAAAATACATATATATATACGGAAGGGATCGGAAATCCCGGAGGGGTGGGGCCGGGGGAGGGGGGTCAATTTACCTGATCTTTTCCATACAAATATTGTATTTTTATTCGGAAAGGGGTGGGGGAAATTTTACAAAACCCTTCCGTTTGGGGGGGGGGGGGGGGAGGCATGGATATTTTTGGAAGCACACAATTGAAAGAAATGCCTAGAGCCTAAATGAACCGTTACGTTTTCGGGTTAGACACTAGTCAATTGAAGTTTCATTTGATCAGCAGGTTTCATTAACAAACAAACACGGAAGCAGTGTTTGGACCTCGAGGAATTGTGGTAAAACAAAGGCCTTTTACGATTTTTTAAGTTTATCATTCTTTATGCGCGCAAATCGCGCAGCTTTTTTCAACATATCAGTTGAAAGAGGGTAAATACACAAGAATAGTAGTGCAAGTGATATTTCTTCAGAAGGTTCAAACTCGGTGTTCAACAATTGAGCCTTCCTTCACTTACTATCAAACTGCAAAACCTTGTCTTAAATATATATAATACCTCAACGAAAATATGCATCCCCCTTCATGTTATGAAATAAACTTGACATCCCCCTTTTCCAGTTCTTAAATTTTGAGATTCCCCTCAAAATCCTCTGCCCCCCACCCCCCTGTAGTATACATAATGAATGCAGCCCAAGAGTACGATGTTTCTCGAGTATCTGCAAGTTTTGGTGAGTTTTCCTGCTTTTTTCGCTAAGATATGAGGAAAATACTTACAGACCTTCCAAATGAGGTAAGGCGGGGAAATTTCCTAATAAGGAAGTTTTGCAACGTTGGCAATTTGACAGTTTTTGGGCGAAATTTTGTTGATAACTTAATTGCGCATTGCGGCTAAAGAAGTTCCTTTCTTCCTTCCTTCTTAATAGATGTTCGCGATATTAAAGGAATTTTTAATGCAAGCCGCCAGGGTACGGTCCGACATTAGGGAAGAGGTCAAAACACACAGGGGAGGTGGTGGGTAACGGCATCTACCCCCTTAGGTACCCAATACTCATTTTCTCAGAGCATGATCTAGGGCTACCTGTTTTTATTGCACATATGGATTCCTCTCGCTGCGAGAAAGCGTTGGAGCATTCACCTTTTTAACATCTATTTTAAGGAGATACTTGCTCCTGAAATTCAGCTCTGAGAGGTAGGTGGCTCCGGGCACTTACCCCACCCCCCTAAATTGGGTACCAAAAAACTGTACGGATGTTTTGCAGTTATAACCGGGAATGATGTCAAATGGAAAGTGATTTCCTAAAAGTTTCGAAATTTCCAGGTTCTGGCCGGGGTAAGCTCAAAAGGTTGTCCCGAATTTCCGAATTCTTTTCCCGGGTTATGGAAGGAGCGGGAAAACAAACAAGTGATTTTACACAAAGAAAAACAAAGATAAATGTTACATACCTTGATTAGGCATACAAAATACCTGAGGATCCTTCATTCCCGCGCCCATGTGGCTTCTAAGGCACATAAACTGTTATATTAGGATCCGATAACTATATCGTAATAAATAAATAAATTAATGTTCACTTGATCAATGTTCCATTTAAGAACTTATAACATGTTATACTGTCCAAGACTGTTCATGACTGACAAGTCATTTTATTGCATTTCATGCATCATCATCATCGTCTTAGTCTCTCTCGTTTCCTCTTTCTTTGTTCGCTCTCTTGATTCTGTTCGCTCTCTTGATCATCACTCTTGCTCACGTTTCAATCGGCGCTTTCGTTTCCTCCTTCCACTAGAAGGCAGAGCTTGTTAACAGGGCGTTCAAGGCTTCCGGATTTGGTCCTTACCACTGCACGTCTCACGTAGCCCCGTTTGTCTGGTAGAACCTTGATAACCCTAGCCAAGGGCCACACGTTTCGAGGCGAATTGGAATCAGCAATTATAACGATGTCTCCCACTGTGAGGTTCCGTCTTGGTCGTTGCCATTTCTGTTTTGCTTGGAGTAGAGGCATATACTCTTTCCGCCAGCGGTTCCAGAAAATGTCTGCCATGTATTGGACCTGTCGCCACCTTCGACGGGGATAGTTGTCTTCCTTTCGGAATATGCCGGGAAGAAGTCGAGATTGTGACCGTAGAAGAAGAAGGTGGTTTGGGGTCAACGCCTCCAAATCGTTATGATCTTCTGATACTGGGGTAATGGGGCGACCGTTTATAATGCTTTCCGCTTCACACATTAGGGTGATAATTCCCTCGTCGTCGAGTTTTTGCTCCTTGGTTTATGAGCTTAGGATCTTGCGAGTTGTTCTTATACATCTTTCCCAGATGCCTCCAAAGTGAGAACCAGAAGGCGGATTGAAAATCCACTTGACCTCCTTCTGTAACAGAAAATTGTGTATCTGTTCTTGATTCCACTCTAACAAGGCCTCGCGCAGTTCCTTCTCTCCAGCTGTGAGATTGGTACCATTGTCGGATCTGATGATTTCGGGTTGGCCTCTGCGTGCCATGAATCGCCTGAGTGCGTTTATAAATGAATGGGTGTCCAAGCTGTGGGCTACCTCGATATGGACAGCGCGTGAGGTAAGACAGGTGAAAATAACCCCGTACCGTTTAACCAGGGTTCTTGCTCTCTTGACTAGAAAGGGACCAAAATAGTCGACTCCAGTCGAAGTAAAAGGAGGTTTTCAAACAACATACGATCTGGAGGAAGCTCGGCCATCATTTGAGAACCGGTAGGAGCTTGTCTGCGGCGGCAGGAAACGCACGAAGATAAGATGCGCCTTACAGTGCAGCTTGCTCTGGTGATCCAGTACTTGGTTCGTAATAGTGAAAGGACATACTGACGTCCCGAATGCCCTGACAGCTCATGATAATGGCGGATAAGCAACGTTGCCACGTGGGAATCTTTCGGAATTAGAACTTGATGCTTCGCTGCATCTGGTATGGAGGCTTCCATTAAACGTCCTCCGACACATAACAAGCCATTTATAAGCAACGGACTCAACTTATACACGCCGCTTGATTTTCCTACGGAGGGCACGTCTTCTTTCCGTTTCTGGTTGTTGATTTTCTTGTTTTCAAGATCTTCTTTCCGTTTCTGGTTGTTGCTTTTCTTGTTTTCTAGAAGACGTATCTCGTCAAGGTAGGACTTCCTCTGAACGTAAAGTATAATGACTCTTTCAGGATTTCTCATTTCATCCACTTGGATAGGCACGATGGTGTCGGAAAGGATTAAGTTAGAATCAGAAGACTTCCTCTTTTGCAAAGATTGGAGGAGTTTGCTTTTGTATCTCAAGATCCAAACAACTGTCTTCTTCAATTTTAACCAAGATAAAAAACGCTTAATGAGATCATCAATTGTTAGCGCCGTAGCAACATCTGCTCTTATGCCGAACGAAATGGTATCTCTCTTCACTTCTAGATCATCATCTGCAAGTTTCTCCATGCCCTTCGGACGTTGAGGCCATGCTTCTTCGTCTTGCCAAAGGAACCCTGGACGATTGATCCACTGCTGGCAGGTGAGAAACGCGTGCACGTTAAACCCACGTGAGCAGATGTCAGCAGGATTTTCATGGGTGCTAACAAATTTCCACTGCGAAGTGACCGAGTTATCATGGATATTTGCTATACGATTTGCAACAAAGGTGTGAAACCTTTTGTCTTCATTCTCTAAGTAACGGAGTACAGATGTGCTATCAGTCCAGAAACGCGAAGCTTCTACTTCGATCTCTAACTCCTTCCTTATCATCTTGTCAAGGCGGACGGCGACGGTGGCGGCCGTCAACTCAAGTCTAGGTATTGTAATGGCCTTCATGGGTGAGATTCTTGATTTAGCCATCAAGAAAGTACAGGAGACTTCACCTTCAGAATCGACCATCCGTAGGTATGAAACAGCACCATAGCCAATTTCAGAAGCGTCTGAGAAATGGTGTAATTGCGCATGCGAGATCGAAGAGTCGTCCTGTGGCTTAATGCATCTCGGTGTTGCAAACTCAGCAAGTCGGGGAAGCTCGATTAACCATTTGCGCCACCTCTCTAAATAGATCTTGGGGTATATCGTCGTCCCAATCGAGTTTCTTGCGGCTTAGCTAGCGTAGGACCTTAGCTGGAAGAACAAACGGTGAGGCGAACCCAAGAGGGTCGTACACGGAGCTAATAACGGATAATATTCCTCTTCTAGTGGCGGGACGATCTGGAATCGTAATTCGGAAACCAAGCTTGTCGGATTCTATACTCCATTTTACTCCGAGTGCTCTTTTGGAGTGGCAAGGCATCTCTGCCGAGATCCAAATTAGAGATATCTTTTGCACGTTCTTCTTTGGGAATAGAATCCATTACCTCTCTTGAATTAGAAATCCATTTCGTCAATCTAAACCCACCAAGATTTAGTAATTTGCAAAGCTTTGGGACGTGCTCAATGGCGCTTTCCACAGTTGGTAGAGACTTTAAACAGTCATCAACGTAGAAGTTGTTGTTAACGGTGGCGATGACACTCTCGTCGCAATCTTCTTGGTTGTCTTCTGCTGTTCTTAGCAGGGCGAAGTTTGAGCAACTTGGAGAGGAGACTGCTCCGAAGAGATGTACCGTCATTTGGAAATGGGCGGGGACATTATCGACATCTCCATCAGGCCACCAAAGAAAGCAAAAGGCATCGCAGTCATTTTCTGGAACTTGCACTTGGTGGAACATAGCCTCTATATCTCCCATTATGGCTATCTTATCTTGGCGGAATCGTATGAGGACTCCAAGGAGACTGTTTGTAAGGTCTGGTCCTTGCAAGATGTTCTCATTCAGCGAGGTACCTTTGTATTTTGCAGCGCAATCAAACACGACGCGCAGCTTGTTCTTCAGAGGTTGTGAAACACCATGATGTGGCAAATACCACACCCTACCATCATCTCTGTTCAACATCTCATCAGGAACTCGTCTAGCATATCCTTTCTCTAGTAGATCTTGGATGACTGCAGAATACTTAGCGTGAAATTCACCATCTTTACAAAACGACGTCTCAACAACCTTAGTCGGTGCTCTGTCATTACTCTGTTATTTGGTAAGCATGGGTGTTCTTGCTTCCAGGGAAGTGCGATCACATAATGGCCTTTCTTGAGGGTTACAGTTTCTTCCATTATGGAAAGAGCGCGGAACTCCTGTTTGGACATTTCTGTCTTCATATCGGTGGTATCATTGAATTCTCTATTGCAGAATTGAAACTGCTGGCTTAGCACGAGATCTGTTTTAATCAAGCTCACAGTATGGCGTCCGCCACTTCGATCAGGAGGACCATTCACGGCCCATCCAAGGCGCGTTCGTGTAGCATAGGGTCCCTTTGAGGGGCAGTTGCGGACCTCGAGAGGCTCTAAAGCTTGAGGCACATCACTGGCGATCAACAGTCCTATTTCGGCATCTACGTCGGGGAGCTTTATGTCACATAGATGAGGCCAACATTGTACGTCATTCGTCTTTGGGATATCTTCTGTGGAGACAGGTATTATGCGTGTCGAGAACACCAATGACAGTTCCACGAGTTGCTCTTCATTCAGGTCGAACACTTCCAAATCGCGGACGACGTTACCGTTCACAACGTTATTTTCGTGGCTCATTGTTGTTAGGGAAAGCGCCGACTTTTCGCCTTTGATACCGAGTTGACGCATGAGATGATCTGTACAGAATGTAGTATTCGACCCGTTGTCAAGGAAAGCGTAAGTAACTATGGTCTTGTTGCTATTCTTGTGCTTTACTTTAACGGGAACCACGGCCATCGCGGTCACAAAACGCTTCGTAGCACAGAAACCGTTGCGTGCAGATCTTGCCTCTCTGTTGGAATCATCGCCGATTGCATTGTTCCGATCTGCTCTATTAGCCGATAGGTTGTCATCATGCAGCACAGTAGGATGTCTTTTACCGCAATTTGGTAGTTTACAAACGCTTCTTTTAAAACGGCCACGTACACTGTGATTGTCCGCGAGACAGCCAAAACAAAGACTCTTGTTCTTTAAGAACTCGATGCGAGTCTGATGAGGTTTCTTGCGCAGATCTAAGCAATCTTCCAGGCTATGAGCATCCGTACAATATAAACAGGAAGGAAGTTGGCTGGAAATGGTAACTTGCATATTGCTATGATTATCCGTACTCATATTTCTGTTATCTTCATTTGTTTCCTCTGGTAGGTTTAACTCGCCTTCAGCATGCGATTCTCTTGCAGTAGCTTTCGGAGCAAACACAGAGGGAGACTTTTCTTGTCCACGAGTTATGCTTCCCGTTAACTTTCCAAACATCGGATTGCTGGCAACTCTTGCTCTCTTCTCAACGAAATTTGCTATGTTATCGATACTTATCGGTCTGTTTTTGACATAAATGATATCGTCAGCTACCTCTCTCCAACGCTCCTGCATCTTATAAGGGAGACGACCGATTATTCTTTGCATGCTGTCGGTATTTTCAATCTTGCTTATAAAGTTGATACCTTTAAGAGTGTTCTTGCAGCTAGAAAGTAGCACAGACAATCTTTGTAACGCAGAACCATCTTCACCTTTAATTTGGGGTCCCTTTGTTACCCGGTTAATAGCGGCAATGGCGACTTGATATTCTTGCCCGAATCTGTTCTTGAGTAGTTCGAGAGCGTGCTTGTAGCCAGACTCAGCGTCTCTATGTAGACAGCCCCTAACAAGTTCTTTCGCTTCTCCAGAGGTATACTGCTCTAAAAAGTATAGCCGTCTACTGTTGTCGTATTCCTTGGACTCTATTAACGTCTTGAAAGCGGAAATGAATGAACAGTATTCTAATGGGTCACCTCCGAATACAGGTACCTCAGGACGAGGGAGGGACATTGCCAGCATTCCACGAGCTAAAACTTCCTGAATAGAATCGTCTCGGTTGGCGGCTTGTCTGGACAAAGGAAAGTTCTCGTTGCTAGCTGGTGTTGCACTTGAACTTAAAATAGGAAAGCCAGTTGGTCCAGCCAAACCGGGATGAACATTCTGGTCAACTGAACTGAGAGGACACTTATGACTCGATGAGTGAGTTTGACTATTCACCCAGTCATTCCCTGGATTAGCAGTGTTAGCGCTTTGATATAAACTCGAGACAGGGGGGGCATCCTGACGAACATACTGATTAATTTCACTGTGGGGTAATCTTAACTGATTTCTTTCTCTCATTGCTCGGCCATCAACCTGGTATAAGCGTCGATCAGGGAGATCAAGGCGACGAACCGTCATATGTTGACCCTTGTTAGCTACAGAAGTACTTGCAGCAGGATACATAAAGGAGCATCGATCAGATGGTACACAATAACTAAGTGTAGCCCGTTCGCTTGGATCGAGGGGGAGATGGTGGCTAACTGTCGTCCGGCTGCTGTTAGCTGCAGGATAATTTGCTGTAGTATATATGGAACATGGGACATCAACTTCATATCTTTCTCTAGCACCGGAAATGCTTGGATCAGGGGGGACATGGTAACCTGCCACACCCTGGTGAAGTGACCAGTCGGCTTTGGAGGGGGGTACATCAACTTGATGTCTTTCTCTATATACCTGACTTGCGTCGACTGCAGGAACACCGGCACCAGACATGGTTGAATCAGGGGGGACACGGTAGCTGACAACACCCAGGTGAAGTGACCGGTCGTCTTTGGAGGGGGGTACATCAACTTGATATCTTTCTCTATATACCCGACTTGCGTCGACTGCAGGAACACCGGCACCAGACATGGTTGAATCAGGGGGGACACGGTAGCTGACAACACCCAGGTGAAGTGACCGGTCGTCTTTGGAGGGGGGTACATCATCAACTTGATATCTTTCTCTATATACCTGACTTGCATCGACTGCAGGAACACCAGAACCAGACATGCTTGAATCAGAGGGGACACGGTAGCTGACCACACCCTGGTGGTGAAGTGACCGGTCGTCTTTGGAAGGGGATACATCAACTTGATATCTTTCTCTGTATACCCGACTTGAGCCGACTGCAGTAACACCGGCACCAGACATGCTTGAATCAGGGGGGACACGGTAGCTGACAACACCCTGGTGAAGTGACCGGTCGTCTTTGGAGGGGGGTACATCAACTTGATGTCTTTCTCTGTATACCCGACTTGAGCCGACTGCAGTAACACCGGCACCAGACATGCTTGAATCAGGGGGGGACACGGTAGTCGACCACACCCTGGTGGTGAAGTGACCGGTCGTCTTTGGAAGGGGATACATCAACTTGATGTATTTCTCTGTATACCCGACTTGAGTCGACTGCAGGACCACCGGCACCAGACATGCTTGAATCAGGGGGGACACGGTAGTCGACCACACCCTGGTGGTGAAGTGACCGGTCGTCTTTGGAGGGGGTACATCAACTTGATATCTTTCTTTGTATACCCGACTTGAGTCGACTGCAGGAACACCGACACCAGACATGCTTGAATTAGGGGGGACACGGTAATTCACAACACTCGAGTGTCCACTCTGGTCTGCTTCGGGGGGAGGTACATTAAACTGATATATTTTCCTTCGACTTCCCTCTATTCTACCGATAGAATAGGGGGTGCTTGCGTCAACAAACTCTGTAGACCTCGATTCATGACTATTATCGCTCGTCAGAGACATGTGGTTGGTGTATGAGTCCCGAAAAGGCTATTACGTCGACGTTCAGAAAAATCTCCATAAACTGCATCGATCCACAGTTCTCCGGCTGAAGTTTTTTCGTGATCAGTATCAATTGACATAGCATCAGCATGAAAGGGATTGGGTGATTTTGCATGCGAAGAAAATAAATTAGGTACTGAATCACAAGGAGCAACATAAAATAAATTCGATCGATCATTGTTCACATGATTTAAAGATGTATCGTGTTCAAGTTCTGGATTAAAAGTTTCATCGTGTTCAAGTTCTGGACGCAGATTGACGTTAAAATGTTCCACTCGTAATCTCAATAGTTCTAATAATGAAGTAACGTCATCAAGATAGACTTCAATATCTTCCGCCGGTTCAATCATAACTAAGTCTCTGTGAGAGTTTTTTAACTTAGTATACTGAGTTTCCAGTCATTGAATTTTGTTCGAACGTCAGAAAGCTGATTTACATTACAAATTATGGAAGGAGCGGGAAAAACAAACAAGTGATTTTACACAAAGAAAAACAAAGATAAATGTTACATACCTTGATTAGGCATACAAAATACCTGAGGATCCTTCAATGGGTAAAGACAAAACATCCAAATAGGATGTTTTGTCTTTACCCATACTGCCTTGCGTTCTGGGGGCGTAGGCTAGAGCGCTCACAAGACCGACAACCTTTATTGAAATAGCTGTATACACCGATGTCACGGACCAACGGAAGGGTTTAGACGGAAGGGTTTAGACAACGTAGACAACATCCGTTTTTTTTTAAAAACAAGCAAACTGTTTCATCTATTTTTATCAACATAATCTATCGATGTGACATGTGTAGTCCTTTTCATTTTAAATTAGCCAGCCAGTGACATGACAAGTAGTCATTTCCAATCAGTTTCACCTGCTCGCTTAAAGTCAATTACCTCTCAAATTAAACTAAAGCAGACTGGATATATTTCATGCTCTTTCTTTTAATTTAATTTCCCAAAGCTCTTTAATATTTTCTATAAAAACAACAGAATAGCATGTGAAGACCAGGAAAGTTTCAGCCAGTAGCATCATTCCATTTGACCAATTAGACAACGTTACTTTATATCGAAAGTTTTTAATTTTATTTTTATTCAAGTAATACTCATTAAGAATTTGCAGTCCTATATAATCTATACTTTCTATAGAAGCTGTTCAAACAGAAATTGTCTGGTGATATTAGCCTTCTATCGAATTAATTATCATCGATGACTTGCGAAAATGAAGGACCACGAAGGAAGTGGACAGTTCAACGCTCGGTGTTTGCATTGAAGATCTTTTTATTTGATAAAGGAGGGGAATTTCACAATGCGCAGATCTTCGAGCTTCCTCCTCTCTAGGTTGTACGTATCATGGCTCTGGAAATCGATGATAACTCTTCCTGGCTCAACCACTCTCAAAATAGCCCAAGGCCGTTTGGGAACTTTTATCCCACTATAAATTTCGATTGGGATGATATTCTGATAGTCAGCATATCAGCCGTTATCGTTATCGGGAATGCTTTTGTCATCTATTTGACTCTGGGCATACGAGAACTCAGGGAACAACACTCGCCCAACTGGTTCATCTTTTCGCTCGGAATCGCAGACTTTCTCGTTGGATCCTTTTACAATTGTTTCTACTATACTTGCATAACACTAAAGTGCGCGTACTTTGCGCTGAGCCTTGGATACTACATCAGAGAAATTATCTTTGTAGCTTCCGCATACAGTCTTTGTACACGTGTTTTAGACCGGTATTTAAGCGTGCTCCATCCTTTTTCGCATCACTCCTTTATGACTCCTGCAAGTTGCATCGCCCTCATCATGTTTTCCTGGTTCGTAGCCATCGCCATCAGCCTCCCAAGACTGGTCTACTTCTTCATGAACCTTCCACAGCCGTCTTCACTATATCACGCTTATATGTTCTGTGTTTACTCGTTGCCAACTTTGCTACTTATATTTTTCTACGCAAGGATTCTATCCGAAGTGAAAAGGCACAAAGCTCAGATAGAAAACATAGAGATGCAAGTCTCCGTGAACAGTTCAAGCTACCATCAGCCACAAAACGCAAGCTTTAGAGAAAGACAGAGAAGAGCTAGCCGTCGCAGGTCATCTTGGTTGTCCATAGGTGTTATAGTTTTCATATTTCTCGTCCTCAATGTATTCATTCAGTTTTGGCTCGTTTGTTTTTTGTTCGTAAAGACTTGTCCGCAGTCAATCGTGTTCAGAAGAATTATAACAATTGTAAGGAACGCTAATTCGTCTGTCAGTTTCTTCGTCTATGCTCTTATGAAAAAGATTTTAGAAGAGTATTGAAGCAAATGATCCACTGCAGGTGATCCTCTGCTCTAAAAGACGACGAATCGCAGGAACTTCAGAAAGGACCGGAATTGGAATTTCAAAAAAATGAATCCATCAATTGAAAATTTCTATTAGCAAATACAGTAAATGTAAGGAAAAAGTTTCAGAGAAATGGCCGCCCTCTTAATCTGCCCGTGGTTCAAGAGGGACAAACGCATGACAAACGACTCGCATGATGTAAAGACAAAGCCGAGTAACCTGGGTTACATTGTGGGTCGGAGCGCGCAAGTAAATTTTTAGAGGGGGATCGAGAAACGATTAGCAAAAAGCTCACTTCCCTAGTAGCTTCCCTGTTTTTATTCCCCGACCACACGTATCCGGATTCGATTTGAATACGCTGTGATCACATTACGTGTGGACGCTGAAGTTTTCGTATCCGGAAAGAAACAGTTGTGGATTAAAAAATATCCGGATACGTGTAGACGGGGCATTAGAGAACCTGACTGTCTTAAAAACAGAGTGACTTTTGGGTCGGCTCGATTGTACTGTGCGCTCGCTGTCAACAATATTAACATTTTTTCCATTCATGTCAATTTACTATTAGCAAACGGTAAATAACAGTTTGCACAGCAAATGAAAAGAAGCGTATTTTCGAAACCATGCAGTCGGTCGCGCGGTTTAGCGTTAGAGCGAGGAGTTCTGGGTACGAGAACGTTTCTGATTGGTCCATTAACCTGCACGCGCAGACGCAAATGGAAAGTTACGTCACAATAAATATATACAGTAAGTGAAAATCTACCGCAATTATTATCATGTACTACAACAGAGAGCGGATTTTGGTGGCTGCACGGACGTTTTGATTGGTTTATATCTTGGGTCTTTTTTACCAGCCAATCAAATACAAAGGATGAAACCAAACTGCACAGTGATTCTTTTTTTTTTCTGGTCACGACTCGAAAAGTCATTCTTACGTTGTCCTCTGATTGGTCACTTTCTGGAATTATTTTGTTTCTGATTGGCTAAGTGTCATTCCTTTGCGTTAGTTTCCGAAACTCATCTGAAATCCGATCTCTTCGAATCCACAGACTCTCATTTAAACTTCTTATTGTCTCGTTTTGTTTCAATTTTTTAAGGAATCAATCGCATGTACCTATCCATAGCGAATTTTTTGAATCGCCAAACATATCTGTGGCTTAGGCCCTTAAAGTATGTACTTCACACAGCCAACCCGTCGTCAAAAACCACTGCAATGGTTGTTTACCAGCTCAAACAAGGTAAGCATGGTAATTAGCGCTGAGTAGCCCTCGGCCGTGCTTTATATAATCACGCGCATTTCACGGGATAAAACGGGATATCAAAACCAATAATGTTGTATACTGACCCAAAGATAAATTACCACTGCTGGCTTCGTTAATGCTTTGGTCATGTGAATGATTTCCTGACAAATCAGAGAAGTAACAAAAACGTCTAAAAACACCGGGGGAACAACAAGTCTAGAGGAACTATTCGTGTGCGCAGACAGACAGACAGACAGACAGACAGACAGACAGACAGACATAAGATCGAGCTTATACGTCCGCCGTCTACAATCGAATACAGCTTTTATGTAAAAAAGATAACTCAATTAAGCTTTTAAATCAATATAGGACTCTTTGTCGACAAATTATGCCATTTTAAGAAAAAAGGAGGAAGGCATGCAGGCACGTGGGACAAAGAAATAAGCTGAAATTTGCAGTTTATAGGATTATTATTGTTATAACAGTTTTCGCTATCAAATTTCAAAGTTTGAAAACAGTTCAACCTGCTAAAAATTCAAACGCCGATTCGCAATACCATTCCACCCGCTAAAAAAACGACGAATGGGCCCTTATCTGGGAGTTGAAAAGTTATTTAACAAAAACTCGATTAGAGTTCATGTTGCAATAGCTTCTAAAGATTCGAATCCTTTGGAATCGGGTAACAATAACCGTATTGGAAACAAATATTTTTAGACTGACTTCTATATAACTGTTAAAAAAAATTGAAGAAATTTATTTCTTAATACAACATCAAGCTTCAAATCGGGCTTCAAATCAAATCCGAAAATCCTCAAAACCAAAACTTTTTCTGTAAGCTCGCAGCAACACGAAATGAACAGTCACAGCAGTCACCCCTCGACGTTCAGAAATTCAAAACAAATTTTATTAAGTTTCTACTAGAGTTTCAAAGAAACTTTCAAAAGTTTTTCGAAAATGGCAAAAACAAAAAAAGTTTCTCTGTCAAATAATTTTTCGCATTCTGCTAAAATTACACGGGTCTGGATTCTATAATTCCTGTGAATTAGAATATCGTGTTCCCTGTGTTATTTCTCACACTTTCGTTTGAGAATCTCGGCAAAAAGAAAAGAACATGGCAGAGCACCTTTAACACACTTGACTGATTGCCACCGGCACCACTTTGCAGTGCAGCTGTTATGAGGACGCCGAATGATGAGCCAATGAAAAGCCAGCAGGCTGTGGTAATATGATAATTTTGGCTGTCGCTTATATTACTTGATTACATTTAGGGTTTGTCTTACATTTGCGGTAACTACACGCGAACGGCAAGAAATGTAATAAAGACGAGGTTATAACAGCTACGGTTAAAACAATTTGAAAGGAATACACCAAGTATATCGAGCTTTTTTGTTATAAGACAAGAAACACAAGGTTACTGCACATATAAAGATTGAGGCGATGGAAGAGAAGCCGTATTTAGTTAAACTCGAAGATGCAGTTGAGTCGGTCCATGTCGGCGGTGATTCTCGGCACAGTGATGGATATACGGAACCTAGAATACGAGGAGGAACGAGGAATCCCTCGCCGATAGCGGACGAAATGTATGATGCTCTTCTTATCCTAGCAAAAGGCGAATCTCTTTCGCCTGTCAAGGATCGAACTCGAGTGGAGAAGTCAGCCGCCGTACGGTTTTGGCGAGCTAATGGAAACATTACGTGCCAGCTAGAGAACGGAAAACATGTGCTCTGCTTTAAGAATCGCAGGATATTAAGATTGTCAGAAATAAACAAAGTTGTCGCTGATGCAGTCAGCAAACGAGCCAAGAGGATCGGGGCTCGCAGGTTGGTAAAGACTTTGAAAGAGAAATACGTAGGACTTAGCACTGCTCGGGTACAAGACGTGTTGAAACCAGGAGAAAAATGCGAACAAACATCCTGAACATCAACAACAGCCATCTGCTAACAATGGTGTCTTCGTCGGCGAGCGTTGAATATAATTCTACGTTGACTGATTCCGGTTTGTCACATCGGTCAGATGAATGAAAATGTTAACCAGAAAGCGAAAATTGAATACTAATTAGTTAAGGGTGCTGTGACGGTATTCGTTTCCTGGACAACGAGTCAGGTTAAATTTTCTTTTCTATGAATTACCCTCTTTGATGTTTGGTTTGCTAATGGCAAAGTTATTACCCTCATAAGCAGATAAGTGCCGCTCTTGTAAGTATCGCTTATTTCACATAAATGAGATTTGCATAAAACCACGATAGTGATGGCCAAAATATTAGAAATCGTCAGCTTTTTATTACCATTTTCATCACATAGAGACACAAATCTCGGGCTCTTTGTGTCAATTCTGTGGTGTAAATGTTGCTTAAATTTAGGATTTTCAATAAAACCTACTGATAAACCCTAAGAACGCTTGTTATAGTGGAATCAACGAATTCATTCAAGTTGGTTTTATTGCTCCAGCAATTCTATTTTGAGGATTTGCGATAGGTCGGAACTATGAAGTGTCAAAGCATTTTGCTTTTCTTGATACCCCTACTTTATGTTATACTAGGCTATACTAGATTCAATCGCCAGTGTTGGTAGCTATCTCAAGGGCATTCTGAACTGAAGAGTAAAGGAATAAATGGTTCATGCTTATCATGCGTATTCCGTTCTGGAAGCACATAAATAGTTGAGAGGACACGAAGGTAGCGTAAGAGTCGCACGAGGCGCGCTTGCTCGCTCTATAGCTGGAATTGTTCGCACTGAGCATTTGAAATATTACTAGAAAAATCACTGTAGAAAATCTTAAATAGTAACAGAACTCGTTTGTATTTAGAAGTTTTTTTCCCATCTTCTCTGCCATGATTATTTGTGTTCGGGGGTAGAAGCGGAATTTTGAATTTTGAATATTGACTTTGAAGCTAGTTTGAATATTTACAAATTTAGTTTGAATATTTGAGAACTTAGTTTGAATATGAATAATCAGAATATTGCTAGTTTGAATTTGAATAAGCGAGGATTGGAAAATTTCAATCAATTAAAAGATTTTTGAACCTTGTCTGTCGACCTATGATACCTAACTGATTTAACATTCACTTCATTCAATACTTTTAAAAACATTTCTGCGCGCATGGCGCGCATAAAGAATGACATCTAATATAGTCTTTCTGAAACCTGCACAACGAACACACTAGCCTCGCGCCGTTTACAACAAACTCTCCCGAAACTATGTCCGAAAGAAGAAAGAAGATCCCTTAGGTAAGCGTGAGTTCGACGTTACAAGCATAGAAAACCGTCATTTGGGCCGCGCTTCACGCAAATAAAGAAGATATAAATTCGTCATTTGCAGGTTTTCTTTACTACTGCACAAAAAACGGAATGTTCATCGCTCCCTTTCTCTGAGGTTAGATGAAATGCGTTTATCAAAATTTGTAAAAATGTCTTCTATGTCACATGGGGGGGGGGAGGGGGGGGGGGGGGGGTGATCAGTTCTGAGGGGGCATCAAGGAGGGAGGATCACTACATTTTGACCGCGTATTACCCAAAATCCTGTTACCCAAGCTTCGAATGTTTATATTTTCATGAAACAAACAACGGTCAAAGCAAGTGGGTACCCGAAATCCACCACCTCTTTCAATTTTCCTAGAATCCGATTTTCGACTGCCGATACCTCGTGAAATAATTCATGTATCATGCGAAAACCTACCGTTGTTCTTTACACGAAGAGAACATCACATTTCTGCATTAAAACCGGGTATCTTTTATTTGGCATCAAGGAGGGAGGATCACTGCATTTTGACCGCGTATTACCCAAAATCCTCGTACCCAAGCTTCGAATGTTTATATTTTCATGAAACAAACAACGGTCAAAGCAAGTGGGTACCCGAAATCCACCACCTCTTTCAATTTTCCTAGAATCGGATTTTCGACTGCCGATACCTCGTGAAATAATTCATGTATCATGGCGAAAACCTACCGTTGTTCTTTACACGAAGAGAACATAACATTTCTGCATTAAAACCGGGTATCTTTTATTTGTGCTTCGAAAAATAAGTACTGGATATACCTATGGGGGTTGTAATACCCGATACCCACCACCTTATTATTCACCATCCCTGATACCCATCGGGTACGGCGTTGTTTTGTCCTCACCTCACTGCATAGTATAGTTGAATCGGTAAGCAGAAGTTTAAAATATTAGCAGATGGAAGTTTGAATATTAGTCGAGGTGGAAGTTTGAATATTGAATTTAGATGTTTCAATATTGAATATTTCAGGTTTGAATAATGAATTTTGGTTTGAAAATATTCATTGTGTGTAATTATTCGTATGTCATTATTTATATGTTATTATTTGTGAACGAAAAAAAAGAAAAAAATCACTGAAAAGATAGGATGCGCTGAGAGTTTGTTTTGCGGTCAAATAACCATTAATAGTGGTTAATTCTAGAATAGAGAAAAATATTGGTATAGATGAAACACTATAGACTTTCTCAAAGTCCTCGCTTCGCCCGCTTTGCGACTTGTGGCAAGTCAAATGAAACAATTTGTTATTTAAGTGAAGTGAGCATTTCTACAAGAGGTAGTAGCAGTACATTGCCAACGGATCAGTCGTTGCTATGGCATCAAATTGCCAAAATTGATTCACTCCCAATTGCTACACATAAGTACAATGGCAGTAGCACAACCAAAAAGGCCCCTTCTTCGGTACGAGGGCTTGAAATCGTCTATGCTCCGCGTATGAATGGCCATATTTTGATAAGTAAATTCTGGATCTATCTCGGACCGCTGGCATGCCGAACACGAAGTACAAGATCATCCTTACGCTTTTTCTATCGGTCATGGCTAAAAGGAATAACTCAGAAGGACCTGATTAATAATTCATAGGCTTCACGGTAGACAAAGCTACATATGCCATGATAGGGGCCGACCATTTGACTTTTGAGGGGGGGGGGGATGATTTTTTTTGCAAGATTTTTTTTTACGTCTCTAAGATATTGTAGGATATTTATTTCGTAAAATTAGTTGAGGATTATGACAAATATGCTGTGCAGGATATTTTTTTTTTTAAATCATCCACCCCCCCTCCCCCCCTCAGAAGTCCCCATCAGAAGTCAAATGGTCGGCCCCTTATGCCATGTAGCTTCGTTCTATTGTTTATCCTATGAATTATTAATCAGGTCCTTCTGGGTTCACATTAGTTACGAACCAAGTTAATGAGGAGACTAAGTGCGCGCTTGCGCATTACGTTCAAGCACCAAATTAATTGATTCAAGAGACAAATTAGTATTCAACTCTAGACGGGAGACTAAAACGGAGCCTAGCAACACGACTGAGAGCATTTGTTTTTTCCTTTATATTTCCCTGCACCAGAAATGATGGCGCCTTTTAATCATTCAGACATTATGAAGAAAGATGACAATATCCCATGCAATGGACAGTTTAAAGATCAATTCAATTTCAATTCAATTTATTAATTATATTTTTCATATTTACAGTTCATCCACACTGCCTGCAAATAGCGAAGCTAATCGAGGCAGGCAGTGTGAGGGCAGTACTATTATTACATATTATAAATATATTATACTAAATCGGCGATTACTAAGAAAAATAGTTACTAAATTTAAGAAAATAATAATAATCAATCAATGCTATAGTATAATACCCATTATTGTATCATTATAACTTTACATCATCTATTTTGTTTTCCTCATTTCAGAAGCGATGGTCATTAGATCAGCATAATTATCCTGACTTTGGACTATTTCAAATAGTAATTCGTTAATTTTCTTTTTAAATACATGTTTAGGCAAATTTCGCAAACTTTCTGGTATACTATTCCAGACTTTAGCACCTACAATAGAAAATGAATTTTTGTGTTGATTCAGTCTGGAATAATTGATATAAAAATTTCCAGCAGACGAGGCTCTGGTACTATAAGGATGTACATTTTGTGTTGAGGTGAAGAGTTCTGTTATATTTTGTGGAGAAGTGTTATGAAAGACGTCAAACATTAGAGCGGCTAAAAATTTGAAATAAAGGAATGTCACTGGCATTATGTTAGATTGTAGGAAGAATGGGATAGCATGCGAGTCGAAGGGTGCAAAATACATTAAGCGCATAGCTCTTTTTTGTAGCAAGATAATTTTTGTAGGTGAACATTGGCAGCCTGGCCCCAAGCAACGAGGCCATAAGAGATGTACGGGGAAACTAATGATTGGTATATGGTAAGTAGAGTCTGTAGGGGAGCCAGGTGTCTTAATCTCGATATAATTCCGATATTCCTGCTAATTTTTGTGGCAACATAGTCTACATGAAATTTCCAGGAAAGATGTTCATCGATAAGGACCCCAAGATATTTTATGTACTCCTTTCGTTCTACGAGTATAAATCGATTGCTAGACGTGTCAAGTAATTTAATATTAACTTCATAATTCAATCGTTTTTGGTATGGATGAAATATTACATAATTAGTTTTCTTGACGTTAAGGGATAATTTGTTGGCAAGAAGCCACTCCCCGACATTGGACATCTCACGATTAACAGTGGTTTCAAGAGATTTTAGATTTTTATCAGCATATAAAATATTTGTGTCATCAGCGAATAAGAAAAAAGTGAATTTATCTGAGGCATTAAAGATATCATTTATATAAATTAGGAATAGCAAAGGGCCTAATACTGAGCCTTGCGGAACAACGCAAAGGGTATTTTCCTTCCTTGAAATATAGGGACCCATTTGTGTGGTTTGAGATCTGTTGGTTAAGTATGAGAGAAACCAGTCATTCATTATGCCTCTAATTCCATAGTGCGACAATTTGTTTAAAAGTATTTTATGATCGACAGTATCGAAGGCTTTTTTCAAGTCAATGAAAATACCACAGGAAAACATTCCCTTATCCATGTTCGATTGAATTTTATTTACGATATCTAAAATTGCATGCTCGGTCGAGTGTTGCTCACGAAAGCCATATTGCGCTTGATAAAATATACGATGCTTGTTAAGAAATATTTTCAAACGGTTGTACATTATTTTTTCAAATAACCTATTAAAAACTGATAGGAGAGAAATAGGGCGGTAATTTGATGGTTCAGTTTCATCGCCATCCTTATGTATCGGGATAATTTTTGCATGTTTAAGTTTGGAAGGGAACATTCCTCTCTCAACTGAGGTATTAATAATGGTAGTTATTGGTCTCGAAAGGATATGACGAGAGCATTTTAAAAGGCGCGTTGGACAAGAATATAGTCCATGTGCTTTATTTGTTGGCGTTAATGCAATTTCTGTTTCGACCTCAGTAGAAAGTACCGGCTCAAAAACGAAGGAGTTGTGATAAGTTATTTTTGGGAGATAATCCGAAAACTTTTTCTTCGGGTTGGGTAAATTTGAGGCAAGCCTATGGCCGACTGTCGAAAAGTGAGAATTGAGTATATTAGTGTTGGTTAGAGGATCATGGGATAACTCTTGATTATGTGGGCGTTTCATAGTCATTATTACCTTTTTGTTTTCATTTTTACGACTTATAAGCTCATTTATACCTTCCCATGTCCTTTTTATATTGGAAATATTGTTCTGAAAATAGTTATGGAAAAACAACTTCTTGCTCATACGTGTTAGTGCTGTAATTCTGTTTCTGTAGAATTTATAAAGATCACGACGGCCCCCAGATAGAAGTTTATTTTTCACTTGAATAGATTTTCGTATTCCCTTAGTGATCCATGGCTTAGAGAAAGTTTTAAGTTTCCGTTTAGAAGGAAATTTCAAAGGAACATGCTTGTTTACCACTTTATTCAGCTTATTATAAAAAGACGAAAACAATTTATCGACATTTTGCTCCCCCCCAGACACTACTTGTTGCCAATCAATATGCGATAGATCACTTAAAAAATTTTCTTCAGAAAATCCTGAAAAATCCCGGAAAACTTGAGAACCATATTTATCTGAGTTTGCAGGCACAGCAGTAGCAATGCAAAATTGGGTGAAGTGATCACTGATATCTGAAATTAGGTTACCACTTATAATATTGTCTGTTAGCTTATTAGTAAAGATATTATCAATTAGTGATGCTGAATGTCTGTGCACGCGTGTCGGTTTGTCAATGGTAGGAAGGAGACTGAAACTCTGAAGAGAAAGGAGAAAATTCTGAGCATAGTTACAAGTCTTACAATGCAAAAGATTGATATTTGTATCACTCATTAAATAAATAGGTTTTCCAGATGAACTCAATTTTTCTATAGTTGCGTCAAAATATTGTTGGAACTGTTCAGGGGTGTTATGCTGTCTATACACAACGCCGCTGCAAGATCGACAATTCGTAGGATGAATAATTTTGCTCAAAGCGTTGCTATGCAAATCAGTGTTATCTGGAAAAACTTCAAAGCGCGTGCAAACTTCTTCCGCAATTTATGACTTATTCGGTATTTTCCCAACGAAATGAAACCTCACACAATTGTTATCAATGTTTCCTTGAGATTATGTACTATAATGAATTTTAATCCGGTACGGTTTTAACATATAATTTCACAAGTTTTGATACCCACTTCATCTCAAAAGTTCCACATAAATAGGCTTATTGTCATGTTGTTGCTCCATAATATTGCTTGATAAATTTGAAAACATTAATATGCTTGCCTCTTAAATTCATTTCACTTGCTGGAAATTTAATCAGAAAGTAACCTGGTTATTTGTGCTCGTGATTTGGTGTTTCTTTTGTAATGTATAGACTGCAAATGCACTCGTTCAAGAATGCTACACACGATACACAGTGACGCGTGCCCGGATTCAATTGAAAATCAAACGCAACACTCAAAATTCGCGTTCTAAATAAATAAATTGAACTCTATGCGATAAAGTTATTTGTGCTTGCGACTTCTTGCGGGTTTCTTTTTTTGTAATTTATAGACGAAGTCACTCGGTAGAGAATCCTTTACGCGAGCCTTGGTTCAATTGAACATAACAATTGAACCTAAAACACTCAAAATGCGCGCTCAAATAAATAACTACAGATATGGACAAATTATTAAGATCAGAACAGTATTTCATTCGTTTACCACAGTAATTGGCCTGCTGGTAAACTAAACATTGACGCAGTCAACGGTATCATATGGGAACAGCTGCTAACAGCGACTATTCATCACTCGAAGAAACGTTTTCCTTTCTGTAAGTTTGCAGCCTACGAAAATATCCGAAATCCGGTCTTTCTGTAAATTAAAATATGGTTTCAAACTGTCGTATCTAGGAAAACACCGACGTTCCTCTTGAGAGACGGGACCCCCTTGGAATTGAGTTGGCTCACCAACTCAATAAAATCTCCCATCTCTTTTGCGTTGCTGGTTTGACCTGTTCCGCTGGGACTGGGATTAGGCTGGAAGCGGTGCTTTTCATGAAGAGTCCTTGGTTAGGGCTCAAAAGTCAATAGAAACGTGCTCACTCATCGAAATGTATGCGTATCTGTGAGCTTTCATGGATATGCCACACAAGAAAGCCTTACAAAGAGAAAGAATAAATATAGTCGGTAGATGGCATATCTTTGGAACTTGCATTTAAAACACTGTTACCTAACGTGTGCCACTCAGCAATCAAAAGTTACCTGGCATCAGTTCAACCCTGTATATTGGCTGTATTTGCTATACACTTTATCTGACACTGTTCAAAGCCGTAGGAGCTTTGAAAGCTCCTACAGTTGATGTGCAGCTCATCTGCCGGGGCGAATCAACTATTATGTAACGGGTCGGGATCGGTGTCTTTCAATTGAACACGATTTTCATACTATACTGTACTACTATCTTTATTCAAGTTACATACGCTTTATATAGGTGCTGGCTCTCGGAAGGTTCCCATGGGAGATTATCCTGATAAGGGGTGTTTTTAGTGCCAAATGTAGGAATGTCCGGTCAATGTCTAGAATTCGGACTTAGACCAAGACTATCAGATCAGAGCATGTGCACTAACCGTGAGAAAAGGGATTATCTTAAAAAGGGGAAATACCGTTAAATTCCAATGGGAAGTTCCGAGCACCACACTTTTATAAATATCGTAATCTACAAAAGTGTACTTATGATGTAGACGTAGGGGAAACTACAAATGACTACAAATATACAATAATTCATGTTAACTGGCATGACTACAAATTAACTAGTGAATTTACTAGAATCGCTTCGTAACATTCCCCCCGCCTTTGTCTGGCGCATCACCAAAATTTATCAAAAAGGTGATTTATATAAGAGGCTGACACGCGCGCCTTAAAAAACTAGAAAAATATCTTAAAAATACTACAAAACTATTCCGGCAGACGCGTGTTAGGTAAAACATGTCTGAAAACTTAATCTTCGTTTCCATCTACTAGGCGCGTGATCATTTTTTGGCATAATTGTGGCAATGTCCGGCGGTATGCACAAACGATGCGCGATCGCAATATAACCATGGCGCCGTAATTGAAATAACATTTGGAGATAGAGATACATAAATCTCCATATCCCTCTGTTTTCCTCGTGGGTGTCGCCATAAGCAAGAATGGGGTCCAATATAAGTTTTCTAAGGAATGTTTGTTTAACATACAATCTACCAGCTAAATCTATTAGAGCAGCGACGTCGTGGACTTCACAAGAGAGTTCAATGGTGTATTCGTTGTTGATTACGTCATCAACTAGTTCAATCAATAAATCCAATGTCTGCCAATTGGTATAACTGTAAATAATGAACTGAAATGAAGATTCCGGTCTCTGGTTCCTTTCTTCTAGGAACGTCGCAAATGCCCCACTTACAGATGCCAGGTTTATTGCCGTTCTTTCACTCACTCGTCTTACAAACGTTATGTCTGCGAGAGCGATCGTGATGACGGTTTGTTCTTCCATTGGAGCGTTTTGACCGTTGGTCTGTATACCCTTGTATTTTAGCGGTAGGCCGCGTGGTAGCAATGGGTTGTATAGGCTGAAGGACCACACTTGACTCTGCACGCTTGTGTTTTCTGTGACACACTGTTGTGACAATAATAATCACAAAATTCAGTAATGTCACAGAAGATACTGTATAGAGTAAAATCTGATCTGCGTAGGTCAATGTTTTTTCTTTAATCTTGTCAATATCCTTTCTTGTACGCTTCAGTTCGTTAGTCAGTTTTTCGTCATAAAAACTGTAAAATTTATCTAAATTTTCAATGATGGTCTTGTTGATCGTTACAGGTTGTGGAATCTTTAAGGAATCATGATGTAGGTTTAGTGTGTCCTTATCCACAAAGTTCCATGGAATATATTGTAGAGTTTCTTTGGTAAAAATAGGTAATGATATTTCCATAGATTTAGGACATTTTGTTAGGCCAGACTTCATGCCTTTGAACGTAACATTGCAAGGAAACTCGTAGATGGACAGAGGCGTGACAGCTAAATGTCCGGTATTGGTTTTCAGTGTTCCATGGGAAGTACTTAAGTAGAATCGTCCACCAAGAGGAATCATTGAATGTAATCCATCACATCAACTTGAAGGAAGGTGGTAACGAGGGAATGACAACTTAATTTCTGAATTCCAAGGATAGCCAAGCCAAGAAAAATTTTGCTCTGTTTGTAAAATATTGGTTGGACACAAATAACCATTTGGGTTTTGGAAACATTTATCAAGGTCATTGATAGTCACAATATATTTCGAGTACGAACATGAAATAACGGCTAAGTTTGTCTTTTGCACTGGTCCTGTGTAACAAGAGTTAGAAATATTAAATTTTATAGGTGTTAAACGTTCTATTGTACATAGTGAGTTCTGGTTTTTTATTTCTGGGATAATGGTGAGTAAATTAATATTGACACTATCTTTTTCATGTTCGACGTCAGTCATTGGCTGACCCAAAACAGGAAGACCTTGTTTAAATGCCTCCACAGTTAATTTGAGTGAATCGTCGCTATTGAGTCTAGGAAGGAGTTGCGAAGTTATAAAACTTGGTAAATCGGATTTACTAATCAAACTTTTTTTATTTAGTTTTGTAAGAAGGTTCATAATGTCCTGAATTTCGAAAAACCGTAATATCGTAGAAAAAGTTCTAGTCAACTCTGTTGAAAATTTAGAAAGAAATTCCATCAGTAATTGTTGATCACAATGAACTCCGTTGGAAAACTTCCTTATTTCTTGTTCCCAAACTTTGAAAGTTTTATCGATCAGTTTCATATCACGTCCTAATTGTTGGAGTCTTGAATTCATATTGTCTTGTATCTTAAAAACATATGTTATTTTACCATTCAAAATATGAACAAGATGTTGAGTTATTGCCATTGCTGATGTTATCTCTCTTAAGGTTTTCTTAAGATTTTGGACATGATTCGCTTCACATTTCTTACTAGAAATTGCCTCATAAATCAATCTTGGAACACCCATCATGCCGCTATAGCAAGCCCAAGCTGTTCGCTTTTCTCTTCTATGTTTTTCTTTTAGCCAATGTTTTTGTTCACGAGTAATTGTTTTACAGTTTTTGTATGCCCAATGCTTACAAGCTTTAACTGAATTTCGATAAATTGTTGGACAAGTCATAGTGGATCGTAAGCCAGTTTCGTAATTATACAGACGAGCAAGATAGGTTGAACATTCGATTAAGGACGAGAGTCCTGATAATGAAAGCAATCTTTTGGCTGATATTTGTGTATTCCTAATAGACAATAGCAATTGTTCGAAAAAGGTTGCTTTGATTGCTGAACAGGAATGATTCGACATTCGTTTAACATTTCCAGTAGCTACTAGTGGCAAATGAGTAGTTACATGAAGAATCCGAGTATCTTCATAGAAAGTTAATGGACGGGCCGTGTGACTTATTAAAAGAGACGACGGGTAGAAAGTAATCTTTTCTGTCAAGGAACCGAATTGTTGATTTACGCCAAATTGAAAACAATATGAAAAGGTATACAAAAACACGAAGTAGCTTGGTTTGACTATCATGTTATTCAGTGTTGTCACTCTTTGCCTGGAAGTAAATAAAGATAACTTAGTGATGTCAGACTAAACATATTTCATTTCCAAACAATTATTGTCTCTTCTTAAGAACTATCGCCGTAGCTTTTCAGTCTCTCCTCTACAAACTTAGGAAGTGTAACAACTGTGCAATAATTAGAACAACTAAAATGGCCGAAAACATTGCTGAAATGCAAACGAAGATCCCATGGAAATGGAACTAATGATTGACTTGAGTAAGTATTTGAGTAAGTCACTGATCTTGATATACTGTTGAGCACTTTTTGTTTTCTGATGTTTTATCTAACTAAGTTATACATATATATTTTTATAGAATGTGGTCTGTGCAATGAGCAGAAAACTGGGGAGAAAGGTACTCCCAAATATATAACGTTGTGTCCGTGTGGACACACGTTTCACCGGTCTTGTGCCGATGGGCATGAACTGCAGAGAACCAACTTTAAATGTCCAAGTCCTGTTTGTGCGTAAGTAGTTACACATTCAAATGTTCATTTCTTAGCTAAACTTGTGGTAGGAAAATAACTATATATTTTTTTTTTAGATATCGGCACGAAATAGTACGTGTGCTTTTTATTGAAGTCTATGAGGTAGATACAAGAAAAAATTAATGATCAGGTAAGATATTGTTTGGTACTTGTTCCTAAAATGGTTGATATTGGTATGAAACAGTATAACTCTAAAGACAAAACAAGTCAAAGGTGAAAGTGGTTGCCGCTAGATAACGTGGGAAATTCGTTTGACGAATCAGTTACCCTTTTGGAAATGTTGAATTAATCGCTTGTCTAGAATGTTTTTTGTCGGTTCCCAGGTTTCTGAATGATCAGCCCATAACACTAAGTATTCAATTTTTCTACCTTGCTTTCTTTTATTTAACAGTTTTATAGCTTGAAAAATAGAATGATCATCACTATTGTTTTGCATTTCCGATGTCGGTACGTTCGAAGTGCTAGGTTCGTTTGCTTTCGCTGTAGTGCTAGCTTTGTTTTCTCCACTTGCTCCATTGGGCCTAACATCTGATTTCTTTTTGGGCATTTTAGAATCAGTGCTTTTCTTGTTTGAAAATTCTTTAGCTTGCTGTGATTTTCCTTCTTTTGTTTTGGTTTTTTCACTTTCTTGTTTTGGCGTTTCCGTGTCGTTTTGGTTTTCCGTATTTTCAAAACTATCATCAGGAATGTCTGAAAAATCTAGACCAAAACCTTCAGTAATGCTCTCGTCTGGAGGCAAAATTGGTCTTTCATCTGGGTCGAAACACTTTTTCATTCTGTTTATATGAACAGCAAACTTTGCTTTTCTGTTGTTCATATCCCTAACATAGTAGTTTACTTCATTAAATCTCTCCACAATTCTAAATGGTCCATGCCACATGTGCAGCAATTTCTTTGCCAATCTTTTTTTTGTTGCAGGAGTGTAAACCCAAACTTTTTCCCCTACGTCTATATCATAAGTACACTTTTGTAGATTACGATATTTATAAAAGTGTGGTGCTCGGAACTTCCCATTGGAATTTAACGGTATTTCCCCTTTTTAAGATAATCCCTTTTCCCACGGTTAGTGCACATGCTCTGATCTGATAGTCTTGGTCTAAGTCCGAATTCTAGACATTGACCGGACATTCCTACATTTGGCATTAAAAACACCCCTTATCAGGCTAATCTCCCATAGGAACCTTCCGAGAGCCAGCACCTATATAAAGCGTATGTAACTTGAATAAAGATAGTAGTACAGTATAGTATGAAAATCGTGTTCAATTGAAAGACACCGATCCCGACCCGTTACACTGGTGGAGAACCCGCGACTTTCATTGCAGAACTTTGAAGGTTAGTGTGGTGTATGTTGGGTTTGACAACTTTCCCTTGGACTCTTTTGAGATGGCCAGCCATTTTACACATTTTCATCACTATGATCATCACTATTGTTTTGCATTTCCGATGTCGGTACGTTCGAAGTGCTAGGTTCTTTTGCTTTCGCTGTAGTACTAGCTTTGTTTTCTCAACTTGCTCCATTGGGCCTAACATCTGATTTCTTTTTGGGCATTTTAGAATCAGTGCTTTTCTTGTTTGAAAATTCTTTAGTTTGCTGTGATTTTCCTTCTTTTGTTTTGGTTTTTTCACTTTCTTGTTTTGGCGTTTCCGTGTCGTTTTGGTTTTCCGTATTTTCAAAACTATCATCAGGAATGTCTGAAAAATCTAGACCAAAACCTTCAGCAATGCTCTCGTCTGGAGGCAAAATTGGTCTTTCATCTGGGTCGAAACACTTTTTCATTCTGTTTATATGAACAGCAAACTTTGCTTTTCTGTTGTTCATATCCCTAACATAGTAGTTTACTTCATTAAATCTCTCCACAATTCTAAATGGTCCATGCCACATGTGCAGCAATTTCTTTGCCAATCTTTTTTTTGTTGCAGGAGTGTAAACCCAAACTTTTTCCCCTACTTGAAATTCACGATGTTTACTTTTCTTGTCATAGTAGAACTTTGCTTTTTGATGTGCGCGTTGATTATTTTCTATAGCAATTTTACGTGCTTGCTCGACATTTTCAACAACTCGTCTTCTGTGTTCTTCTACTGATGTGGACAATTTTGAACTATCCAAACTTAGATATTTACTGTTTAAGCAAAGATGCGGTTCAAAACCAAAAAGTAAATAGTGAGGGCTCTCATTAGAGCTCTCATGTGGGCTTGTTCTATAGGCATGTAGGACAGCTGGAATATACTCGTCCCAATCTGTGTGAGAACTATTAACATACATTGATAAACTTTGTATCAATGTGCCATTGAACTTTTCAACTAGACCGTCTGTCTGTGGGTGATAGCTCGAGGTATTCAATTTATGAATTTGAAATATCCGACAAATTTCTTTGATTAATTTGCTCATGAAATGTTTTCCTCGATCTGTTAATAATTTTCTCGGAGCAGAGTATCGGAATATCATTTCACGCACAAAAATGTCTGCTATTGTTGCAGCTTCCATGTCAGGCATCGCAAAGGCTTCTGGGAATTTTGTTAGGTAATCAGATATGACAAGTATATACATGTTCCCTTTTTTGCTCTTAGGAAGTGGACCAATTATGTCCATTGCACATTTTTCCCAAGGCGTAGTCACAGGTTCCGAAAGACACATTGGTTCTCTTAGATGGCTTTTAGGGCTTTTACGCATAGAGCAATCTACGCACGATTTGCACCAATGTTCAGTATCTTTAAACATTCCAGACCACCAGTAATACTGACGTAATTTTCCAAAAGTCTTTCCGATTCCAAAATGAGCACCCGTTATGTGATCATGAACATTTGAAAGTAATTCATATTTCAGACATTCCGGAACGACTAACTGTGAAATTGTTTCTTTACTTCTGTGTTTACAAGTTTATCCTCTCCTATGTAAAAACAGTCGGCAGATAATAACAATTCTCTAGCTAATTTGTTATCACTAGGTAATTCGCCGGTTTCTAAGTAAACAATAATGTCTGAAAGTTTACGATCTTTCCTTTGTTGCTCATAAATTTTATCAGCTTCTGGGGCTTTTTCTATGGCATAGAGTTCGCACTTTTCATATGCGCGTCTACTAAGAGAATCAGCAGCCAGGTTTTGTTTGGCATTCCGATAGACAATATCAAAATCATACTGTTGAATTAACATTGACCAGCGTGCTAAACGTCCTACCGGATCTTTTATAGACATAAGCCATTTTAGTGCGTTGTGATCAGTATGAACTGTGAATTTGTTTCCACTCAGGTACGGTGAATATTTCTTTATTCCCTCGATTACCGCAATGCATTCTCTTTCAGTAGTTGTATAATTTGTTTCACACTTGTTTAGTGCGCGACCATTATACGCGATTACAGCCTCTTTTCCATCATCACTGAACTGTGATAAAGTCATTCCTACGCCAGTTGAAGACGCATCCGTTATCAAATGAAATGTTTTAGAAAAGTCTGGAAATACTAAAACCGGTGCTGAAACAAGTTCGCTCTTAAGTTTCTTGAATGCCTCTTGGCAATCATCGGTCCATTTGAATTTTACATGCTTTCTTGTCAAATTGTTCAAAGGTTCTGCAATAACATGAAAATTCTTGATAAACTTCCTGTAATAGTTGCATAAGCCTAAGAAACCTCTCAATTCCTTGATATTAGTAGGAATTGGGAATTCTGTAACTGCTTTAATCTTACTAGGACATGGTTTAATTCCGTCTGGTGTTACAATATGACCAAGATATTTCAATTCTTGTTTGGCAAGCACACACTTCTTTGGATTCAGTTTCAGATTAGCATCTCGCATTCTAACAAACACTTCTTCAAGATGCCTGAGGTGATCTTCTGGAGTTTTAGAAAATATAATAATATCGTCAATATAAATTAACGCACTCTTATATTCCAATCCTCTGAGAATATGTTCCATAAGTCTCTGAAATGTAGCGGGCGAATTGCACAATCCAAACGGCAAAACTTTAAACTGATAAAGTCCATTGTTGGTTACAAAAGCTGTCTTTTCACGAGAAGATTGTTCTACCTCTATTTGCCAATAGCCACTCTTCATGTCAAGACTTGTAAAATATTGACTACCAGATAAACTATCAAGTACATCCGATATCACAGGGATCGGATAAGAGTCTTTCTTTGAAACAAAATTCAGTTTCCGAAAATCAACACAAAATCTCATTGTTCCATCCGCCTTTTTCGCTAAAACAACGGGCGAGGCCCAAGGAGATATTGAAGGCTCTATGACGTCATGTTCGAGCATTTCTGTTAGCTGTTTTTCTATTTCTGCACGATTGTCAGGATTTGTCCTATATGGTTTTTGTTTGATAGGAACACTATCCCCGGTATCAATTCTGTACTGAATAATGGAACTTCTACCAAGGTCTTTAATATTTGATGCAAAACAGTCTTTATACTTGAATAGCAACTGCTTTAGGTTCTCTTCGTCTTTCCCAGAAAAAGCGCAATTTAAAATGTCTGGTAATTCCGATGAATTATTCACAGTAGCGTCTGTAGCACTATCATTTTCGCTTTTCTCAGATGGTTCTCCAAGTTCAAAAGTTTGAAATTCATCGTCATTCAATATACTTAAAGAAGCTAGTTTTGTCCCTGGATAAATGCTTACACTCTTAGAATTAGGGTTTATTAACCTTAGGGGAACAATTCGTTCATCATTGATGGTCACGAGCTCGGCGGCACCTACAATACTAAGTTTTTCTGGCAATTCTTTTCTACAAGTTACTAAAGCAACCGAATTCGTCGGGGGAACCCCATCAACTTTTGCAGGCAAAATTGTTTCTGAATGTGCTGGTAATGAAAAAGCATTTTCTGAATAAACTACAAATCTATTGTTCTCACAAAAATCTAGTTTGTTCTCATTGTGGAAAGCAAATTCTTTTTGTATAATGTTCAGCGAAATAGTTGAATTCGAAAAATCGATATTCGCCTTATATTCTGAAAGAAAATCTTTACCCAGAATTGCACCATACGACAAATTGTTTATCACACAGAATGGAAAGAAGAAATCATAGCCTTGTAATTTGAAATGCAGCATTATTTTCGCCACAACATCTAGGGACTGTCCATTTACTGTTCTGATTAATGGTAAATCTGTTTGCAGAGTATGAAATTGTTGTTGATCTAATTTGTGAAACACGTTTTGGCTAATAGCGGAAATTGCTGCTCCACTATCAATAAGGAAACTTGTATTTCTTTCGCCAATTTTTCCTTGGACGGATAACGCACGAATATCAATCGGAAAGGTAACTGCATATTTTGAATCTTTACTTGTCACTTCATAATTGTCTAGTTTTGGCTCTTCTTTGTTTTCGTAAATTTGCGTAATGTTTACATTGAAATTCTCTTGTTCTTCATTTTCTGTTTGATCATGATTCCTGTTATTTTCAAATACTGATGCATCATTGTCTTCAGATTTTTTTGTTGTGTCATTTTGTTTCATACTTGTTAAGATTTCTTTTGAGCCTGTTTGAATTTCATGGTTTTCTTCATTCTCATGATTTGAAGTTTCATCTTTCTTGTGATCACATTCACTTCTTTGTAATACCGGTATTAAATGTTTCATGACTTTTTCTGCAAAGATTTCGATATTATTGGTACTTATGCTTGAAGGCGTCCCCTCAAATGTTTTTCCCAAAAATTCGATTTCTTCAATCATGATGTCATTTATTTCTTGAACTATTTCCTGCGCAGGAATTTTGTTTTCATAGACATCGAGTTGTATTAAATTTTCTTCATTAATTTGTTTTGTTTTTGTTCAATGCTTGAAAGTTTAGAAGTATCATCTGAATTTGCAGTTGTAACGCGTTTCCTTTTGGCTGAAAGCTTAGTTGGTTGTCTTATTTCTCGTTCGTGTTGATGATTCTGATTTGTGGCCCCTATCACGCTAATTCCAGAGTTACCGTTCGAGACAGAGGCCTTTTTTAGTTTCCCTGGGCGGGATATGGCCGACTTTGACGTCCAGAACGAATGGCTTGAAAATTCTGGGGAGGGATTCTAGGGTCCCTTTGATATTGATTGCGATTTCCCTGGTTCCTTCGCCTACAATTGTAGTAAGTATGCCCGTAAATATTGCAATTGGTACAAAAAGGACGTCCTTCTACACTTCTCTGTCCCCTGTAAAAATTCCTACGGGGTTGGGGTCGAAAGACAGGGGCTTGGGGGTTAAGCTGACTTCCCATTTGTTTTCTAACCTCCTGTCTGATCATTTCTTGCATGTCTATGTTCTGGTTTTCATGCTGAAAATTAGTCTGTCGTTGACCGATTTGGCTAAAAGTTGGTCTTTCCTCACGAATTGCAGCATTTATTGGTGCTGAATTATTCTGAGAAAACATCAGCCCTTTTAGTTGACCCATGATTTCCTGTGTAATTTGCTTAGTGTCTACGACAGGCGTAGCAGCGGAACGTTGAGTTATGCTATCTTTTAGCATGGCGTAATTTTCTGCTTTTTCAAAGGTATCTGGTTCCCGTAAAACAACATATTCTTTGATTTCGTCTTTTAGACCATTCCCCATTTTCACAATATCCCGTGATGCTTTGCGCCTGGCACATTTTGGGGGGGTTGGCCGATTTTTCTAACAGAGTTTATGTGAAGGCTTGCGCGATAAAATCGGCTCATGGCTCGGGATTGTGGCGAATTTCTGTGGAAATCTATAGGTTTTGTGGGAATCCATGATGTCTAATGCTGAGCGCGGTTTCGAGGTGATTTCAGTTGAAACGTGGATATCAACGAAGAACGGCTGTGCTTGCGCTCTGTGGTCGCGACCCGTCGCCGCCATATTGGATCGAAACTACAACCACCGTGTTGAAAACTGGAAACGATTTCCACGCATTTGGAGCCTGAAATCGTTGTATATCCACTGATAAAGCTGCAACAATGTATCAGAACTTGATCTCAAGGCGTTCAAGTGACATTCCACAGATTAAAGCACGAAGATGGTGAGTTGAAGACTCGATTTTAAGTGCGGGAAAGACAATATTTTCATTGCTTCGCGTCAATGCGAAAGCACAAACAACTTTCACAATCATTACAAGACGATATTTAAAGCTTGCAATCCCTCGAATGAGGAGAGAAAGTGTTCTGGTGGCCATAAACTCGCCTAACTGGATTGGAAGTTGGAAAATACTGTTGATTTGCGTGCTTCAAATGCAATGAGAACTCGAGTTTGCAGCCATTTGATTTTTTTTTTAGCTGGAAGCTGGACGGGTGTGTAATAATTGTCTCTAAAAACGATACTATTAGTAGATGCTATAGATTAATATTAATAATTTAGTAGCATCGTAGAATTTCTTTATTCATGGTACAAATAGCAGTTTTAAAGTTATACAGTCGAACTTTTAGTGATAAACTGATGATTGTAGCTGGTAAGGTCTACAATGGCTTCACTTTTGTTTCTACTACATAAAATATAAACTCTCAAAATAATTTTCTATCCAAGTTATGCTTTGTTTACTGCTGATGCCACAAGAATTACTATTCAAATCCTACAGAGTTTTAATTTAGTTGTGATCCAAGCTGGAGGCAATAAAGTAAGATAACTGAGTTAAGCTTTATGCTGTGGTGTTATCAAAAACAACAAAATCTGAAATATTAGGCTAGATATCAGAAAATTGTTGTACGGTTATTAGCAATACTGAAACCTTCAAACCACATGTGGTGGATTTTAGTATGGACAGTGCTTAAATTAAGCCAGTTACCCTGGTCCCAGGGTGAAGTTTCCATGTTTTCGAGCCAAATTCAGTCATACTTTGGTTATTTTAGTGTCCGTTTTGCCTCGGTGATTCTAGTCTTGCCCTGTTTGTTGCTGAAACTTCACCCTGGGGACACTCACTTGGATTCTCAGTTCTATCATTGGCAGCAACAAAATCCTATTATTCATGGGGAGATGATTAAGATCTCATTCCAGTACTATATCCTGCTGCCAATGAGAAGGTGCTAAATTCATCATCTAATGATAGGAGGCCCCAAAGCTCCGCCTTGAGACTGACATTTTTGATTGATAGAACTGAGAATCCTAGTGAATGTCCCCAGGGCAAAGTTTCAGCAAGAATCAGAGCAAGACTAGAATCACTAAAGGCAAACGAAACTACCATTGGAAGAACCCACGGAAACACGGAAAACACGGAAACTTCACCCTGGGATCAAGGTAAAAGCCAAGCAATGTTTAAAAATCTTTTAATAATTGCTTCTATGAGAGACTTTCAGAACTTTGCCATACTTCTGTAGTGTGATGAGTAGTTAACTGTGATGAATAGTTAACTATCACTAGGTGAATAGTGGTGGATACTGTATACCGAGATGCAAAGCATCAAGGTATATATCTACCACTAGGCACCGACCCTGAGGGAGATAGTTGTTTTAGTATATACGAAGTCAGTAGCATAAAATATTGTGGATTAAAAGATCCCAAATGCAGTATCGATTGTGAAACTAACCACCATTCTAAGAGTTCTCAAAACAGTAAAATAGTGTTGGGTATATCTACTATTTCAGGAACCAATCAGGAAAATAACATTCACTGATTTGGTTTGAAAAAAACAAGGAAACAAGGGGTTCACATGGATAATTCTAGCCTAACAGGTTCTTAAAATCCAGGTTCTTATATGTGGGTTTTTACTGTATACTAAATTGTTATATTCATCCATGTAATGCAGGGAAGCTTGCCAGTCTCCTCATTTGGTCTTCCAGACACGAGGTCGCCCCTCCCAGTCACCCTGGTCTTTTTTGCCAGGAATCATCCTGATTTTGCACCAACAATGCAGATAGAAATTATAATTTTCCAGTGTTTTGACTAGTGTTGTATGACAATCTGAAATTATCCAAAATAAGAGCCAAGAAAGTTAAAGAGTTCTGAAAGTTTCAAATCACATTACAGTGCCCAAGAAGCCATGACATACTCCCTAGACAGGATTGGAAAAATGGAAATGAATATGACAAAATTCATGTCTCAAACCCACATTTTCCAATCCTTTCAAGACCATGTTGTACCCTTGGGTAAGCAAGTTCTGGCAAGATAAATTTATCGTAAAAGCTCTGTAGCTTAGGGAGGTTCTCTTGCCAGAAGCCCTCATCTACTGCTACTCTCTTTACTATGATTACATTCCCATCCGATGCAACAAAATCTCCCCAGTTGCGCTCAGTACATAACAGTTGCTGTTGTATCTGGCAGTAGCATTGGTGGTGTTCATTCACAATGAGATCTCCAGTGGCATCACGCTTCAGCACTCCTTGTCTCAGCAAGGTGTCTTCAAGGGTTTCATGTAATCCTGGGTGGATTTTTTTTACTTCAATCAAACCATCCTCGCCAATTATGCCATCTGGAGATGCACCCAAAAATGGGTGGTCTCTTGATACGAAAAAGCCACAACTTTTGACTTCACACTTGTTTTTCTCAGAGTACTTCTTTATGATTTTCTCTTCTGATGCAAGACCATCTTTCATATTTTGGTTTGCAAAGCAATCTTTATAACCCAGAATATCTTTTATTGCTTTAGTCGGGCTAGTTGTTGGCCTCAGCAAAGCCCGTTTACATTGAGATGCTGTTATGCGTGGTTTTCTGCATTTAAACCATGCACTACATTTACTTTGGCATCTTGTGTTTTTTTCCACAGCATCTCTTTGAGCATCAGAAAGGAACAAATTCCTTTTAATCCTTTTTGCCCGTTCTCTGATCTCATTTAGGCTGACTGGTTGTTGTTTGGGTGGACTAATGAGTTCTTCATCTGACTGGACTGAGAAGGGTGAAGTGCTCACTTCCTCTTCTGTTGAATGAGGAATGTCAAGGTCTTGGACTTCTTTATAGGTACAGTGAGGAGATGATACAGGGTAGTCCTGAGAGTGTTTCTTTGGAGAAGTTGTTATCAAATGAAAAACTGGAGGTAGTTCACTTTTTGTATTACTTAAATATATATCATGCTTTAATTTGAATTTCCTTTGCAGATCATCATCACTTTGTTTTGTATACATACTTTCAGCAAGACTGGCTGAAGGCTTTGCCTTTTTATTTGGAGGCTCTATGCCAAACTGGGATTTATAGATATGGATGTCTTCAACTAAAGTAGGCTCACACTTGGTAGCTTTAGGATTGATCCACTGACATTTGACTTCAGTACACGTAGGGTCAGGGGGGAGCTCGTGGAGGCCTTCTGCAACCACATCACAAAGCACAAAAAGTAAAGCACCTACATGGCTGCAGTCTCCTCTCAAACCAACTGTGCAGGTGCAGTGTACAAATATTGGCCAAGCAGTTTCATTATCAAGCACAACATGTACCACCTTCAAAACATCACTATCAGTTGTGAAGGAGGGGTTACAACAGGCTCGTACAGCACATAAATTCACAAATGGCGAGCCAAGTACTTGAAATCTGGAGAAAAAAATTAAATATGTAAAACATGAAACTTTAGTGCCAAATATGGCATATGTTAAAAATGGACTGATGCAGTACATACATTACATATTTTTTTTTTGGTGCCTTATACAAGATTGTACCATGGTATCATGGTCCCAAATAAAATTAAGATGAAGAAAGTTGATGTCATTATCACTGGGTCCCTTTCATAAGATTGTTTCTTGTACTCGTGCAGTCAGAAAATGTATTTTGCAGTTATAATTATTTCCACAGGTTTATGAAAACCACTCTACAGATTTCTGAAAGAACCATATGAGGGGCACTTTACAAGTGCTGCTCGTTTTCTACTCCCCTTTTACATATTGGGCATATCCTCTTCTGGGGGGGGATGTATGATTAAAAAGGTCTCGATGGTGTGAACAGGGGGTAATGCGGGCGTCCCCTGGAACCCCCACCCCTGGGATGCCCCTGGAACAGCTTAGGGGATTGGGTCTGGGTTATCTTTTCAATGTCCATTAATTTTTAAGACATTCTGCAGTACAAGGTAGGTGGAGAATCAGGGAGAAGGAAGTAAAGGTTGTATGGAAAATCCCTAGCTTACGATTTACTGTACTATTACTATCTGCCAATGGCCAAGATTTTCTAAACAGGTCACAATTCATTTTATCAGAAGGAGGTAAAGTTGCCTTGACAAATAGTGACTACCTACCTAACCAGGCCAACTACCTGCTTGACACACCCTGAATGGCCCTATATCCGCTGGATTCTTGATGGTTTTTGAATCTTTCTCTAAATACAACACAAATAGTATAATGTTTTTTGTTTTGTGGCATTCAGTGCAACATATGCTTACATATTGATTTACATCTGTATGGCACGTGTTGTAAACAAATTACTTCTAAAAATAAACAAACCTCAGAGAATGGATCCCTTGTTTATGTTGCCACGCCCTCAAAGTTTTGTATCTCTTTATATCATCTCCACTGATACCCTTTCCAATCAGGTAGCGTTTCACCAGAGCGATATCTATTTTATCCGGAAATCCAACTAGGGACTTTTCCCACCCACGAAGTTTGTGAAGGCATGATATGGTTATACTCTGGGTTGTGCTGTCCTTCGTGTTGGTACAGTTTGGGGCGTTATCTTTGCTACAGGTCGAAATGTTCAACTGGTTACAAATGGTATCAACTAAAGCTTTTCTCCCTCCATCTGTTGAACAATTCAACTCGGTACAGAGACGCTTCAAGTCCGGCTTCGTGAGCTTCGAAACAGACGCGTAAGTCTTAAGTTTCCCGACATCAATTTTCCCTCGAGAAGCCATTTTGTTACCCACGTGCGCCGAATTTGCAACATGTGGGCGCGACGTCCTTGCCGTGCTGAGCCACAGGCGCACATGATTCAGAATAATCTTAAAATCGTAGGATTCCGGACCGCTCGCGAGCCAATCAGAGCGCGCGATTTGATTGATAAAAAAAAATGGCAAAATATAACAAATCAGCTCGCGACCAATCAGCGCGCGGAATCACACTTGTGTAATTATACCAAGTCTTTTCTGCGGTGTGTTTCACGTCAGTCATAGCACCTGTTTTCTAGCCTTAAAGGCATTTTGTTACAAATAGCAAATAATAAAAATGTTGATGTGGCCAAATGAAAAATGGCACGGATGGGAACGAGAAACAGTTATTTATTTTTACTTGGCCTAGTAAAAATCAAAACCCCAGGTGCTATTCCAACAAAAAAAATATACGAGCAGTTACTCGGAACTATAAAAGAACTTACTCTATTTCTCAGGACGAGAGATTAGAGTTACATTTACATGATTAACAGCAGAAGAGAGTTACTTCAAATTTCTTAAACTTTTACTGTTTACTACTTTTTGCCATGACCGGGCTCCCTGTGGTTTGCGCGCCAAGTTTGATTGCTCTCGGATTCAAAACACTCAAAATTTTCACGAAGAAAGCTAAAGAATGGGGAAAAAGGATTTTTGCTGTGTTTGGAACTGTTCTAGCGAAAGGAACAGGAAAAATATTCACTATTATCGGATTCCCAAAGGGCGTGGGAGAAGTAAATGGATTGACCTTATTTCCAGAGGGCCTAATTTCAAACCATCTGAGTTTGCACGAGTTTGTTCAGAACATTTCGTCGGAGGGAAAAGGTCTTTTCACAGCAACAGTGAAAGCTATTTCCCTACGTTGGGAGGAAGGCCACGGAAGCGGAAACTTGAGCATGTGGCAACTGCCAAGGAGAATACAAAGAAAGCTAAACAACAGCAAGGAGTTGACAATGAGCAGAAGGTACATATGCGTGACTTAATTTACCAATGGCAATGCCAATATAAAAAGGGAAAAAAGCATAAAATAGTGATCATTATACTTTACATTTATTATCAACAACTTGATTTACAAAACACAATGTTTTCTGAATGTGAGCAGCAAGTTTAATGCCGGGGGGGGGGGGGGACTCCCCTATTTTTGGGTGGGGTCGTACCTTTTAGGGTTTAAAATCAGGCCTCTGGTACCTTTTAGGGGACAAAATTCGATAAATTGCATTTTTTCCACGTAGGTCCATCCTACCAAATCAAGCAGATCACACTTGTTGGTAGCCTGAATTTCAGACGTATTTTCCCTCGTAAAAAAATACGAGAGAAAATACTTCTTGTTGGTACCTTTTAGGGTTCAAGCGATGCCATTTTAGAGACCTTTTAGGGGTAAAAGCGAAAGGTCCAGATGATACCCCCACCCCAAAAATAGGGGAGTGCCCCTACCCCCGGGTTTAATGGTACAATTGACCCTGTTTTGCATTTTTCTGCAGTGCCTTGAATGCTAATTTCCCTTCAAAATCCCAAAATTACCACAGTTGTAAATATGCAGTACCATGAGTGAATAGTAATAATATTGATTCCCAGATATTTACTCTTAATAAATTATTCAATGGTATTATGCAAAAATAAGCTTTAGTAAATACACGAGGCAGGGGCAGTGTTGAATATATAAACATCAGCCACTAAACAATAGTCCCTTCAGCCCTGATGGCACTTTGCAAAAAGAGACTGACCAAAAAATGGATGACAAATCCATGTAAACAATACAATATTAACCAAAAGGGAAAAAAATAAGACTGTACTTGAAGTAAGTGTAATATTAGAATGTATCTCATACAGAAGCAGATTGTGTGGTTCCAGAAAATATCCATACCCCCTTTGCGGAAGGGTGTTGAAAAGTGACCCCCCACCCCTCTGGAATTTCCAAGGAAAAATACAGTATTTGTATGGAGGGGGTATGGATGATTTCTGGAACCACACATTTAAGGAAAATGATTTTGTAAACTTTTCTTATTTTCTCAATTTCAATAGGCATCTCCCATGTAAAAACATAGACGGGATCCCGCCTGGGATTGGGCGGGATCCCGCCTTTTCACCAGTCGGGATCCCATCTGGGAAAGACGGGATCCCACCTGGGATCCCGCCCGGGATTAGTGGACATCCCGCCTTAGCGGGATCCTGCCATCCCACCCGGGATCCCGCCATCCCACCCGGGATCCCGCCATCCCACCCGGGATCCCGCCATCCCACCCGGGATCCCGCCATCCCACCCGGGATCCCGCCATCCCGCCCGGGATTAGTGGACATCCCGCCTTAGCGGGATCCCACCTGGGATCCCGCCATCCCACCCGGGATCCCGCCATTCCACCCGGGATCCCACAATTCTACCTGGGATCCCACCCGGGATCTTGCCATCCCACATGGGATGCTGTCACCTCACTTGGGATCCCATCATCCCACCCGGGATCCTGGGATCCCGCCATCCCACCTTGGATCCTGCCATCCACCCATCCCGCCATCCTCCCGGTATCCCACCATCCCACCCAGGATCCCGCAATAACACCTGGGATCCTGCCATCCCACCTGGGATCTTGCCATCCCACCTGTGATCGTGTCACCCCACCTGGGATCCCAACTGGGATCCTGCCATCCCTCCCGGGATCTTGCATTATTCTGCCACCTTACTCGGGATCTTGCTATCCCACCCGGGATCTTCTCATCCCACTAAGGATCCCGCCATCCCACCCAGAATCCCAATCGAGATCCTGCCTACAGGAAAGGCCATCACAGCAGAGAATTCTGTCTTTTATATGGACTTTGAAAAAGAAAACTTGTCTCATAACACAGTTATTATTATCAGCAGGTTTAACCAGGGATGTGTCCCTGGTTTAACCTATGTGTCCCCTGATGTCATCACAAGAAAATGCATTTACAATTAATGAGACATCGATATATGTTTCAAGATTTCCTAATAATGTGTAACATGGCTAATGCTTACAGAGGAACTTAATATAACTTGTCTATATTGCATAGACACTTGCCGAGACCCCCGTCTTTGCAAAGTATGTGGAAAGCAGTTTTATTGCTTAATGAAAATCTTGTGAAAAAGACCTGTGAAAAAAACTTGTGAAGCACCTGTGAAAAATGCTCTTAAAAGAACCCCAAAATTTGGCCAACAAACCGGTGAAAAAGAAAGATTGTTTAAGAACTTCAAGCAATTTTTGCAAGAAGGTCAAAATTTTGTTACTCTGAAAAAATAAAATTCACAATTCACAAAATGTTGCATTTAGCAGGAAAAACCTAATAATTCTTACACTCTAGCTGATGCAAAATACTATACTTTTTCAAGGATTGAAAGTTATGCCCCCACCTTCCCCATGCCAACCCCCAGAGACAGCTCACCTCATGCGAACAGAATCCTACCACAGTGACTATATGCTGTTACTTTAAAAGAGCAGATTTCAGATGATGCCAGAGCATAAGAACAAACAAACATGCAGTCTCTTGTTTTCTGCAATTACTTTGTCTCCTTTTGCAGCTTGTGTTTTTACTCTCCCAACATCACAACATGCTCTATTGCACTCAATTTGTACTTCTCTTTTGTACTTATGCATTTAGATTTCAACACTCAATATCAAATCCACTCTAAGAACATAATGTGACACCAAAACTCTGTGCAGGTGATGAGTCTGTTTTATTCATTTTTAAGCAATGTATATTGAAAATGGTGAATAAAACCCCATGGTAAAACTATGAATAATTTTTTACTTGAATTCATGTGCTGCTTCTTAGCTCCTTCACTTGTTGCTGGCTAGATTATTTGATTGTTTCAGACTGAAGGCAGCGTGAAGTTCTGTTGATGGCAGTATGCAATGCATTCTGTTTTACCTGAAAAACGTGACAAGCAGGATACATTAGAACTTGCTTAAGCTTAAATGACTCATTAAACATAGTTTTACAGGTGTACAGGTCACTTACTTACTTGCTTACTGCGGCGGCCTCAGCCGAACCTCGCATCTCGAGCTCAAGTCGCTCCTGTTGAGCATACAGGAGCAAGCTCAGTGGTATTGGCCGCACCAGTATCGCTCCGTAGAGTGTCAACCATAGTTGTCGCTGGTCGGCCGGGGTGGCGGTTGCCGTGCGTTGGCTCCCACAAGACGAGATGATTTGCTGTGAGCTCTTTGTGGCGGTAACAATGACCGGCGAGGCCAAGTCTGCGGCAGGCCACCCTGTCAGATATTCTAGGCAGATCACCGTAGAGGACGTGGTTCGGGATGTGGTCACTCCAACAGGTCAAGCCTTGTCTAATTACCTGTATGTCATTACAACAGAATCAAATGCTCCATGATCTAGTGCCTGTCAACCTGCGAGTGAATAATTAAGACAGGTTGTGTTATAAGCGAGCATGTTGAACACTAGTTGTCAAGATTATTGTTACGAAAATGCAAAAAATATTTTAACTTAGGTATTGGTTGTTTTTTGAAAGGTATGAATATAAGTGATAAGCTGTTGTCCCTGCCAAAGTTCACAGAAATGTTGTTCATTACAGCCATTCTCAGTTACATGCTCTGTTACATGCAACATGAGGTTGCTTGGAAAAAAGCTTGCAAGCGAAAACCTGTTGTTTTTTTTGTCAAAGTTTCCATGACAATGCACGTGCTTTCGCCGGCTTGTCGTGCTCAGACAAGACAGCAAAACAAGTTTTCGCTTGCAAGCTTTTTTCCAGGCGACCGTGTGTAACTGAGAATGGCTGTAAGCATGAAAAATATTTGCCAAGGCTATCCAAATTATACATTCCTGGCGCAGGTTGTTCAAAGGTGGACTAAATTTAAACCAGGTTTAGTTCTGAACAAAACCATCAAGTCACCATGGTAATTACTCCTGGATTAGTGCTAAACCACTTTCGAGCAACCGGACCCTGTATTATTTGTTAAACTTTAAAATTCAGTTTCTCTGGGTCCGGTTGCTCGAACGTTGGTTTAGCACTAATCCAGGATTAATTACCTAACATGGTGACTTGATGGTTTTGTTCAGAACTGAACCTGGTTTAAATTTAATCCACCTTTGAACAACCCGCGCCTGATCTCCATGCGAGTTTTCATACATATAATCATGTGAACTCTGAAGCAATTACTAGTCAATCCATGGTTTAGCAGCTTATTCCTCTGTCTCAGAGATTTTGCAAATACTCCTAAAGCTACTACTATGTTTGATTACAGGATTATGAAACTATGAAAAACCACAGTAATTAATAAATGGCAACTTCATACAGATTAGAGTGGATTTCAGATAAAGTGTTGTAAGTAGATCATACTTGTGTTTTCTTTTCGATTGCCAATTGAGGTCAAGAGGTCTTGAAATTTGTTTAGTCAAGAAAATTACGAGTTGTAAAAATGATCCCTATGGCATTTTGTTTTCTAAGCTTTTTTGAGCAGTAAAGAACGTTAGCGGCCAAATTATACAAGGAAAAGAAACATCACATAAGTATACATAATAACAAATACTTGCCTATGTTTGTAGCTTATAGTTTCTTTCAAATGTCGATACGATAGTAGAGGCGAAGACTGAAGACATGTTTTCCTCGTTTTTGGTGATGAAAAAAGACGACGCGTGTGCGTCGCGTTTCCCGCCTTTTTGGTGTCACGTGACCTTGCGCTAACGTATGTGTGGGCTGCCTGTGGTGTGGTTAATCAAACATGGCGCCTTCCTCCTTTGCTTCTTGTTTCGCGGTCGTTCCTTGCCATGAAATGTGGAAAGATGGGTGCAAAAACAGCTTATCCGAAAAGTGGGTTGAATTGCTAAACGATTTAATTATTGAAGATTTTTCTAAATGCATTCGGACTGTTTTTTTCTGTAAGTTATGCCTTTTTCTTTGATGACAACTGAATTCTAAGAGAACATCAGTCAATGGGCGAGTTCATAAGCACAAGACAAATGTTACATTTTTTCGCAATAACTAAATTGTAAATTACCTAGAAATAGTACAGAATAGTACATAATTCTTCAAATTTATTATCATGGATACACATGAAATTTGGCAGAATGATATAAAGTTTATGTTGACAAATCTTATCTACATGAGTGAACTTCCAGTAGTTATAGCTGTGGAATAGGTAAAATCTCATTGTGGCTCAGGCCTAGTTTATATGTCACTTAATTTCGATAATTAAATTTGTCTCAATTAAATTTGTCCGAAATACGATGTATAAACTAGGCCTCAGTGTACTTTAGTCTATAAACATAGATGTACTATGTAGACTGTTGGGGCTTTCTCACATTATATTACTGAGGTAGGGGTGTACAATATGATGGGTAAGAAATCACAGTTTGTGATATCTTTTAGGAGTTTTCCCCTTGAATTTTGCAGTAAATTAGAGTAAGTATTATTTGGGAAATATCAGGTTTAATGCTGTTGGCCACTGTCAATATTATTGGGGGGCCTCCCCCTCTCCCCAATCATAATTACAGGGGGGACAAGAGTGCCCCTCATCCAACTGCTTCAATCACCCCTAGATACTGAAAGATGTGCCTGAGAAAATAACAAGTTATAATAATAATGAAAATCAAAGCTAGAGTTGGGAAATCATGGCTACGATCAAAATCAAATTTAATTAAACATCGAATCAAAACAAAGGTTGTTATTTTGATTTCAAAAGAAAACCAAAATTAACAGTTTCTTCACATCATATTTTCTCATACCATTTTGTTGATACTTAAGATATAGAATTCACAGCTTTTTTTCACGTTTTTCCTGATTCAAAATGTCACATTTTTCTCATGATTTTCACAGGGTTTTTTCACAGGTCAAAATAGTTCACAGGTTCATTCACAACATTTTCACAGGAATTTCACATGTTGCTCTCCAGTCTCACTCTCATCCCACTATGGAGGTGTCCCATCATTGCAGGATCCCCGGATCCCAGCGCCTCCCACAAAAAATCCTGACAATTCCCAACACAGCTGATAAATTTCCCTGCACTCTTCTCTTCCCACCCAGGTTCTCCCTCTTATATCCCACTGTGGTGTCCCATCATTGCAGGATCCTGGCTTCCCCACCTCAAAAAAAACTCCCTCTGGGATTCTGCCATCCCATACGGGATCCCACCCATTAGGTACTCAAGATCTCACTGGGAATCCCACCTGACCCTGAGAAATTTCATCCCAAGAAGGATCCTGCTATCCCATCCATTTGGGATCCTGCCCAGGAAGGCTGGATCCTGGGATCCCTGGGAAATGTTATCCCACCTGGGATAGGCGGCATCCCACCATCCCATCTTGGATCCTGCCCGGGATGGCCATTATCTCACCTGGGATAGGCAGGATCCCACAATCCCACCTTAGATCCCGCCTGGGATGGCAGGGATCTCCGCAGGAAATGATATCCCACCTGGGATAGGCGGGATCCCGCCATCCCACCTTTGATCCCGCCCAGGATGGCAGGATCCCAGGCGGGATCCCACCTACCTGGGAAATGTTATCCCACCTGGGATAGGCGGGTTCCCCCCTATCCCAACAAGGATCCTGCTATCCCATCCATTTGGGATCCTGCCCAGGAAGGCTGGATCCTGGGATACCTGGGAAATGCTATCCCGCCTGGGATAAGTGGGATCCCACCATCTCACCCCACCTTGGATCCTGCCCGGGATGGCCATTATCTCACCTGGGATAGGCGGGATCCCACCATCCCGCCTTGGATCCCGCCCGAGATGGCAGGATCCCAGGCGGGATCCCACCTCCCCGGGAAATGTTATCCCACCTGGGATAGGCGGGATCCCGCCATCCCACCTTTGATCCCGCCCGGGATGGCAGGATCCCAGGGATCCCAGGCGGGATCCCACCTACCCGGGAAACGTTATCCCACCTGGGATAGGCGGGATCCCGCCATCCCACCTGGGATCCCGCCTATCCCGGCCGGGATCCCGCCTGTCCCGGCCGGGATCCCGCCTCTCATTTTTACATGGGCTATGACAGGTGTCAAGCAAAGGTCTCATTGTCAACAAGTTCCTAAAATTCCCTTGAAAGAATCTACTTTAACCACATATTGGCACCAAAAATTACCAAAAAGTGATACCATGAAAGAGCATGACTATGTGAAAACCCAGGATGATGATTTGATTTGTGATGTGCCTGAATTGCTGAAGAGAATTGCAAACCTAACTCAGAAAGCCACTAGCTTGGAAGAAGAAAATGTGAAGCTTCAAAGAAAGTGTCTAAACCTAGAGCAGATAAAGTCAAGTAATGAACAATGCCAGTTTTGGACAGGATTCCCAAATTATGGAACTTTTAAGTCCTTGTATGATTACCTAGAACAACCTGCTATGTCCAAAAGGTTGTGGAGAGGACAGAAAACATTGACAAATAAGAATTTTAATCAATGTGGAAATAAACCTGGGCCATCCTCCAAATTGAGTCTCATAGAAGAATACTTCATGGTCATTGTAAGACTTAAAGTTGGGCTTATGATAAGAGATCTTGCACAAAGATTTGATTTGTCTGAGGCATCAGTGTCCAAAATATTCACTACTTGGATAAACATTATGTATGTTGAGCTTAAAAACATCTGTGAAATGCCAGAGTGTGGAGAAGGGGGAAAAGCCCGCCAATTCAAGAATTTCCCCTGTCTACGAGTTACACTAGATTGTACTGAGATATTTACACAAAAGCCATCAGCATTGCAAGCAAACAGAGAGCTGTATAGCAATTATAAGTCCCACACTACATTTAAATACCTTGTCGGCATCAGTCCCCATCCAGCCATTGTGTATGTTTCAAGAGCATGGAGAGGAAGGGCATCTGATAAGCATATCACCTCCAAATGTAATGACCTCATAGAAGCACTTAACCCAGGAGAAGAGGTAATGGTGGACCGGGGGTTTGCTATACAAAGTATTCTTACCCCCAGGAATGTCAACTTGCTGATCCCTGCTTTCAAGGGCCAGGGACGGTCTCAGTTGACCAAGCAAGAGGGAAAAACATCTGAGCACATTGCCCAAGCACGTATCCATGTAGAGCGGGCAATGCAACGCATCAAGATCTATCACATCTTAGACAATGAATTCCAGTTATCCATGAGCCATCTTGCAGATCAAATCTTTACTGTTTGTGCATATCTTGTTAATTTCCAGTCTCCTTTCTTAAAATTATGACTGCACAGTTGACAAAGCCATGTATCTCCCAAGACTAGAGTGCCATGGTATAGCTAGATTAGACTCATAGTAATGTGTAATACACTATAATATAACACCATACATGGCTACTGGTGGTACCATGTATGGGGGGGGGAGGAGTCATTTTCAGAAACAGCAAGGGGGTAGGAAAGGAAAGAAGAAAAAGTGGGGGGAGTCCCCCCCTCATCCCCCCATACATGGTACCACCAGTAGCCATGTATGGTGTTATATTGTAGTGTATTATACACCTGTCTCCATCATGTTCCTGTAACCTGTAACACATGCACACTGTAGTGACTTACTATATACTATCATATCTAATCTAGCTATACCATGGCACAGCTTGAACTGCAGATATTTTCAGGAGACTCTCAAGTAACAACACATTTGTTCTTCTGAATAAGGCAACACAAATTGCCACACCTATTTTTGATACCTTTTGGGGCTAAAATCTAAAGTTCCAGACAAGTATCCCAACTCCCCAGGACACAGCCATCTACCAGGCTGAACCAACTGATACTTAATGGGAGGATGACTAATTCCCAATTATGCAGATAAAAAATAAACTGGTTGTGACAAATCTTTTGATCACAATTATTTAGCCTCTGAACACACCAGCCTCAGCTGGAGCTTATTACTTCTGAGGCAATTCTGGATAACAGACAGCAAACCCTTATTTTCTTTCTAAAGGGTTTGAAGAGATCACATTTTGTGAAGTCAGCTCTGGTGACAAAGTTTTGAAATCAATGGCTTCAAAAAGAACCTCAGCTATAGTAACAAGAGAAACTTCATTTTCCAATTGCTGTCTGTCGTCCAGTTGCCTTTAGGTCCCTATACTAAAGGTTTCACTCTTGTTCTGTCAGACCACAGCTTCAGAGATTTGTCAAAAATTCACATTCATTTGGGTATTCTGAATTTAAATACAAAACAATAGAGTGGTTTCCATAATCCTGTGAAACCTGCTTTAGCATATCAGACTTTCATTACCATCTACCATAACTCCATTGTTCTCTTTGGTTCTCATTGTTCTCTTTGAATATGGAAACAACTCTATACTCCACTGTTCAGACCAATTAGTCCCATTAAAAAATTCATGAATAATTAATAAGATCAACACAATAGAAACACAATAAGATTCATGGGACAGTAGCATGTTGTAATTCTGATACAACCACTAGTGGTTGTAACTAATTTGCATAGCAACTTTCATGAAACATATCTTGAAGTTTCTCTGCCAATTGTACAAGATTTTTAAAACAGCGGACACTAGAAGGGATGAATTTTTTAAGTAGTTTACAACATGAGCAGCCGTGTTGTATCAGATCTACATCACTCGGGCTACGCGCTCGTGTTGTAAATCTGATACAACATGGCTGCTCATGTTGTAGACATTACATATCATGCACTGACTACCACTGTACCGACACTGATTTGACCTGCAAATAGAAGATTGCAAACATAGACTATTAGACGTAATCCATTTGAAAATGGAGTAACATTGTAAAAAAAATTCTTGGAACAAAATAATTTAAATCATAGTGTGCACTTCTGTCTTACTGTTTTTGATATCTGATCTAATAAATTCTTTTTTGTTTTAATTTTAATCAATGTCAAAGTCATACAATTCTTTTCACAGGACATTCACAGGTTTCCCTCCAGTAGGGCTTACTGTATTCTCACTATTATTTTTTGGCTATTTTCTAAACAGTTGTTGTATTTCAACTTAAAATCTCCAGGTTTTTTTCGTTCTGGGGGTTGACAGATTAGTAAAAAATACTATGAATATTAATAAAGAGAAATTCCCGGTGCATAGAGATCACAACAATTACACATCCAATAAAAGTAATAGGAATACTTTTAGAACCAATGGATATTGAATGTTCGGTTGCAAATCTGAGTTTCCGTATCGTTTGAAACCCGCGAATCAACACTATTTTCCAACTTCCAATCCAGTCAGGCGAGTTTATGGCCACCAGAACTTTACCAGAACACTTTCTCTCCTCATTCGAGGGATTGCAAGCTTTAAATATCGTCTTGTGATTATTTTAAAAGTCGTTTGTGCTTTCGCATTGACGCGAAGCAATGAAAATATTGTCTTTCCCGCACTTAAAATCGAGTCTTCAACTCACCATCTTCGTGCTTTAATCTGTGGAATGTCACTTGAACGCCTTGAGATCAAGTTCTGATACATTGTTGCAGCTTTATCAGTGGATATACAACGATTTCAGGCTCCAAATGCGTGGAAATCGTTTCCAGTTTTCAACACGGTGGTTGTAGTTTCGATCCAATATGGCGGCGACGGGTCGCGACCACAGAGCGCAAGCACAGCCGTTCTTCGTTGATATCCACGTTTCAACTGAAATCACCTCGAAACCGCGCTCAGCAGTTAGACATCATGGATTCCCACAAAACCTATAGATTTCCACAGAAATTCGCCACAATCCCGAGCCATGAGCCGATTTTATCGCGCAAGCCTTCACATAAACTCTGTTAGAAAAATCGGCCAACCCCCCCAAAATGTGCCAGGCGCAAAGCATCACGGGATATTGTGAAAATGGGGAATCGACAAAGTAATGAAGCCACTCCGACTTAGGTAAGTTCAACCTAATACATTGCTGTCGTATGTCCGTTACATAATCAGAAAGCGGCTCGTTTGGCTTTTGTTTCCTTTTACACAGCATTTGTCTGAGGCGCCAATTGGAAGCACTTGATGCAAATTGTTCTTTCATTTTTCTATAATCTCATGTATCGTTAGGTCGTCTTTGTCTTTCAGTGAGTTGAACCAAGCCAAAGCATTTCCTTTCAGACACAAAGGCAAACCTTGAGCCTGCTTTTCTTCAGTCCAATTACAAAAATTAGCCATTTGTAAAAAACTAGTTATGAACTCTGTCACATCTTCTTTTTGTTCGCCCTTGAAAATAGGTGTGGTAAACATTCCCTTCAAATTCACTGCGTCAAGATATGAATCTTGTATTTGCGCAATCCTTCTTTCTTTTTCTTCGTTTAGCGCCCTTAGACTATCGAATTCATTATCAAAACGGTCTGACATTTCTCTAATTGCTGTTAAAAGACCTGGAGAAGACATGCTTTCAGTCAACGCAACAGCTTGTTCTTGTGATTGTCTATGAAAAGTAGGATCCGCACCCTCACTTAATTCAGGCGTTTCTGTCCGAGAACAACAATTTTCACGTTGATCAGAAAATTCTTCAGTTTCAGTATTTGAAAAACTATCTTCTTCATCAGAAAAATCAGAAAAATCTACTTCATTGCCTATTGAAAGTTCATCGTAATTTTCAGGCAACGGAGGTCTAGGTGGCGGACGTTCTTCAAAAACAACCGTAGGTTGACTAACAGAACTAGAAGATACACTACCGTCTTCGATTCGAGTGGACTGACGTGAAGGAGTCAATGCCCTTATTCGTTTCAAAATTTCACTGCTAATACGTTTTGCAACTTGAGTTTCTTTACTCAATTTTTCTGTCTTAGAACTTTCGCCAACTTCTTCCCTGGCTGCCTGGCTAGCCAGGGCTTTTGCTTTACTCCTGGTTACCGGCAGCTTGAAAACTTAAAATATTCTTACATTACAAAGAAAGTACTAATCTGCTTTTTAATTTCTTTACAGAAACTTATTCAAAGAAAATGTGTAAAATGGCTGGCCATCTCAAAAGAGTCCAAGGGAAAGTTGTCAACCCAACATACACCACACTAACCTTCAAAGTTCTGCAATGAAAGTCGCGGGTTCTCCACCAGTGTAACGGGTCGGGATCGGTGTCTTTCAATTGAACACGATTTTCATACTATACTGTACTACTATCTTTATTCAAGTTACATACGCTTTATATAGGTGCTGGCTCTCGGAAGGTTCCCATGGGAGATTAGCCTGATAAGGGGTGTTTTTAGTGCCAAATGTAGGAATGTCCGGTCAATGTCTAGAATTCGGACTTAGACCAAAACTATCAGATCAGAGCATGTGCACTAACCGTGGGAAAAGGGATTATCTTAAAAAGGGGAAATACCGTTAAATTCCAATGGGAAGTTCCGAGCACCACACTTTTATAAATATCGTAATCTACAAAAGTGTACTTATGATGTAGACGTAGGGGAAACTACAAATGACTACAAATATACAATAATTCATGTTAACTGGCATGACTACAAATTAACTAGTGAATTTACTAGAATCGCTTCGTAACAATTACAACAGGGGCGGATGCAGGTTTTTGAAAAGGAGGGGGGGTTGCGTTTTCGGTCCGAGGAGCCGGATTTGCCATTTGGGTTGCTGAAACCTTCTCTTTAGGCCTGCATTCTGTGCATTTTGCCCTTTCTCCATTTTAAACCAATTTTGAAACAATAGGGTGTTCCCGGCGGGGGTGCTCGACGGGAAAATAAAATTTCAACCCTAAGATACCAATCTAGGTGTGGTCAACAAGAATTTTAACCCCTAAAGATACTATTTTCAACATGGCTCTCAAATTCCAGCCACGATCGCGCAAGAAAACGGCTGAGAATACAGCGTACCAGCACTGGCGTCTCGCATTTTTGCCGCGGACACCCTAAGATATACCCTTTTTGAAAAATTGGCCTGTCTTGGGACTTCCAAGTATGCGGGGATGGTTATTAGACTCCCCCCCCCCCCCCCCCCCAGAGAGGGCGGACCCTCACATTACTTGATTAGTTCCTAGTTTCTGTCATAACCTGCCCCTCACGTTACGTGATTCGTACTTAGTTTCTGTGATGACCTGCTGAGTCGGTGTGCTTCATTCCCCCAGCCCCTTTACCACACATTCTGTAGTTGTTCTATGGGTGTGATGCAAGCATTAATCCCGATGTAAAGGGCGTGGGGTTTGCAACTCGAAGTCTTTCTTTAGTCGTCCTCTGTCTATGCAGATAAACTGTCTTTTAAGCATATTGCCACGAGAAAGCTTCTAGTGTTAGGTTTTATATTTGCTCTTCTATTTTGAGTTAACATAGAAGGACAGAGAAAAAAATGGAATCACCAGGATTAGAAACGTCTGGAGCGTTGGAAAAAGGTTTTGCTACGTATTTCTTTAGACTGGGATGCGAAAACATGAAATTCTTAGTTTATTGGGTTCTTAGTTTATTGCCATGCCGTGGACGGACGTAGGGGACGAGCCTATCAAGCCTATTTTTAGGGGGCAGGATGGGGTACTGCCCTTGTCGCTGTACAGGGTACATAAATTCGCCACTTTTTCTAGAAAAGGCTATAGATTTATGCGTATTTTCAAAGATTATTTGCCATGTGGCGAAATTTACGTTTTTTTACTAGGCCAGGATATAATTATGTGCGAATTTTCACAGATTCTCTAGAACAGGCTTCCCCTCTAGACTCAGCGGCACACATACCTAGGCAAAATTCCCTTCGCGAAATTCAGCTACACCCTCACAAAATTTTGATGCCCAATACAGAATCTGAATTGCCTTGCTTTAATCTCAGCCACTATACTTTCTATTCTGAGTTATTAATTTTTGGTAGAGGGACGGGTATTTCTCGCACGAGTGCCACCATCAAAACAACTCAGCAAAAAACGTATTTAATCGCCATCGTTATTCTTTTTAGAAAAAAAAAAGCGTCTCGGAGACAATCTTTCAAATGTCCTTTGACGACCTATAGGCTTATTTATTAAGACTTTTTATATATAAAGTAACAGGCACCCTGTAAAAGTTAACATTCAAGTTTCCAAACAAGAGGCGCGTTGGCTCGAACATCCACGGTACTAACAGTCACGTTAGCATAGGCTGAAGCACACACACTGCTTTATGCTTTAGAATTATCCAGCAAAATTACTTTCCAAATCAGTGCTTATGCTTATGGAGTTGAATTTATTTATTTAGAACGCGAATTTTGAGTGTTGCGTTTGATTTTCAATTGAATCCGGGCGCGCGTCACTGTGTATCGTGTGTAGCATTCTTGAACGAGAGTGCATTTGCAGTCTATACATTACAAAAGAAACCCCAAATCGCGAGCACAAATAGCCAGATTACTTTCTGAATAAATTTCCAGCTAGTGAAATGCATTTAAGAGGCAAACATATTAATGTTTTCACATTTATCAAGCAATATTATGGAGCAACAACATGACGATAAGCCTATTCATGTGGAACTTTTGAGATGAAGTGTATCAAAACTTGTGAAATTATATGTTAATTGTGTGAGGTTTCATTTCGTTGGGAAAATGCCGAATAAGTCATAAATTGCGGAAGAAGTTTGCACGCGCTTTGAAGTTTTTCCAGATAACACTGATTTGCATAGCAACGCTTTGAGCAAAATTATTCATCCTACGAATTGTCGATCTTTAAACTGTCCATTGCATTGGATATTGTCATCTTTCTTCATAATGTCTGAATGATCAAAAGGCGCCATCATTTCTGGTGCAGGGAAATATAAAGGAAAAAACAAATGCTCTCAGTCGTGTTGCTAGGCTCCGTTTTAGTCTCCCGTCTAGAGTTGAATACTAATTTGTCTCTTGAATCAATTAATTTGGTGCTTGAACGTAATGCGCAAGCGCGCACTTAGTCTCCTCATTAACTTGGTTCGTAACTAATGTGGGGTTATCCCTTTTAGCCATGACCTTTTGTATCAGTAGGTATCATTCACCGCTGGTCATAATAAACGGCAGTCCATAACTCACTCCCGATGGCACATAGAGTTTTATTTTGTCCGGCTTTGAATCATAATTACATATATTATTTAGAAATGTTATTGTGTTGTCTTTTTTCGTTTTTCGCGAAAACAAAATACATTTCAATCTAGTTTGCTTCCGTGTATTGTTATTTCCTTTGTCTTTTGTCATATTATCAGATAAACCCTTGGAAAATTGATCGAAAACACTATTTGCATGCATTTAGAATTGGATTTTTATATATTTTAAATATTCATTTCATTAAAATTTTATTATCAGAAATTACCCATTAAAAATTCCCATCCTTTCCCAATTGTTTTGTTTTTTAGTGTTACTGCACTGCAGCATCTTTGTTAGAAACTCTTGTTCATCTTTGCCCTAGTTCTGTGTTCTGCTTTGTCATAGACACCTCTGCAAAACGTAAAACCATGAACCATGCTTCATAAGTCGTAATGGTAATTCCTGCCTAAAACGAAGCGGTTCACGCCAAATTGTGTCTCAAAGTAGTAAACAAAGTGCCATTGGGTGGTTTTAGTTTAGTTTTGTTTGCCAAATCGAGGAAAATACGAGAAATATTGTCTTCATTATGATGCATGGTTCATGGTTTTACGTTTTGCAGAGCAACGTTAATTGAAATAGGTGTATAACTTTTTGATACCAGTTTTTATTGCCGTGATGTCACTACTTATCTTGTAACCAACGTATACTGAAGACAGAGGTCAAGGTCATCTGCACGCCTTACTTCTCAACCAGGAACTGGAACACGATTTCACGTTTGAACTCCTCTCCAGGTCGCAAAACGCAGTTGGGAAATGCGGGCTACAAATAAGAAACCAATTATACCGGTAAGACGAAACGACTGTGACTTCACCTTACTACAAACCATATTATATTTTTTACAACCGTTTTACCACATAAGGTCAAAATTGAGTGGAAACAGGATCCAGGGGAGTTCATCGGGTGCAAATAAACCCCCTCCCCCAACGAACCGATGTTTTTTAGGATCGGTTCGGCGTTGAGGACCTACGGAAAATTTCCAGGGGGGTTGTATTGGACTCTGGAAATTCCACGGGAGGGGTGTGTCTGGAGATTGGAAATTCCAAGCGGGAGGGGTAAAAAAGGTGACTTTCCAGGGCAATTCTAACCAAAAATAGATTTTCCAGGGGTATTTTGCCAGAAAAAATGGAAATTCCAGGGGAGGGGGTCCTTTATGAGGTTAGAAATTCCAGGGGAAAGGGTCTGCTTCATGAGTGGAAATTCTTGACACCCTGTGGTGTCAGTTCAAGTGCAAGTTTATTCAATCGACCCTTATAGCGGAAGCGGAGCACCATACCTAAGGAAATAACGTCCAGGCATAGGTATGGAGTTGATTTTCAAACGTCATGGGCTTTCTCGCTCATTCTGCTCACGTTATTGACGGCGCCAAGTCAAATGACTAGGGCGTTAAAAAGGTATCGCCAAAAAGATGAATGTGCCCAAGTTTGGTTGCCATAGGTGGTTCTCTTCTTGAGATGTGATTTTTTTTGTTTCTTCCTGAATAAAAGGTACGTCCGTCCGTCCGTCGTACGCGGAAACTCATGGGAACCCTGTGGTATACTAAGAAAATTAACAAATCTCGGGAAGGGATGGACCTCAGACTACCAAACTTGGGTGAAGTTATCTAAGTGGCAAGGGGGGTGCAACTGCATGGCCACGTGGTATGACGTCATTGATGACGTCATCATAGGAGAAACATGATATATCTCAAGAAGGGATGAACCTCGGATAACCAAACTTGGATGAAGTTGTCTAAGTGGTAACGGGGGTGCAACTGCATGGTCACGTGGTATGACGTCATTGATGACGTCATCATAGCAGAAAAATGATATATCTCAAGAAGGGACGAACTTCAGACAACCAAACTTGGGTGAAGTTATCTAAGTGGCAAGGGGGGTGCAACTGCATGGTCATGTGGTATGACGTCATTGATGACGATGTCATAGCAGAAAAATGATGTATCTCAAGAAGGGATGAACTTCAGACAACCAAACTTGGGTGAAGTTATCTAAGTGGCAAGGGGGGTGCAACTGCATGGTGACGTGGTATGACGTCATTGATGACGTCATCATAGCAGAAAAATGATATATCTCAAGAAGGGATGAACTTCAGACAACCAAACTTGGGTGAGGTTTTCTAAGTGGCAGAGGGGTGCAACTGCATGGTCACGTGGTATGACGTCATTGATGACGTCATACCACGTCTTCATCGTCATCATAGGAGAAACATGATATATCTCAAGAAGGGACGAACCTCAGACAATCAAACTTGGGTGAAGTTGTCTAAGTGGCAAGGGGGGTGCAACTGCATGGTTACCTGGTATGACGTCATTGATGACGTCATCAAACGTGAAAAGGTTTACATCATTGAAGGGATGAACCTTAGATAACCACACTTGGATGAACAAGTGCTTAGTCACGTGGTATAACGGTGCAAGGCTATCTATTCATGTACAATGGCAACCTTTTTGTCTCGTTAAAAAAAATATGTAACCGGGAGCTCCGCTTTTAGCCAGTGGCTAAATCTATATATTACACTAGTACATTGGTTGTCAAATGAATACTAATATTAATAATGAGTAAAGCCAGCAGGCACGCCTTGGAAATGATTTCAAGTGATTCAATTCTTTAAACAATATCCTCAGAAGTGGATGATTCTGTATTCTTTAACTCAAAGCACATATTCGGCAACTATTTTAGCGGAGCTCCTTTGCGGCCGAAGGCCGCAGAGCGGAGCACCATACCTAAGAAAAAAGCGTCCAAATGATCGCAAAGCGCATGTATGATATCCCCACAGGGTACCCAAAGCATCACAGGTTGCAAAGGGATGCGAGTGAATTTTCGACGTCGAGAGGCATTTTCCCGTGATTTCTGTGAAGCCCTACGTCACAACTTGGCGTGACGTCACAACATGGCGCGACAGGGGGAGGGTGGATGGCGCGCGCTCATGACGTCGCAACATGATGGTATGGCAGTGAGGGGGGAGGGGTGGGTAGTCGGGGGGGGATGCTGCTCACGTGACAGACTACAGGAAACCCAAACATCTTGAAGAATCTTTTGATAGAAAAATATCGACTGTACGCGACTACAGAACTGTGCTACGCAAATGATAATTTGTTTACAAAAAGCCAGGGAGTACAAGACAATGTCTGAGCCGTGTCTGAAGAAATCAGAAGAGTGTCTTCCTATCATCTAGAAGTCCAACCAAGATTTTAGCGCCGTGTAGAATTGCAATATGGCTGTGCATTTCCTTGCGAAGTCATTCTTCATCTTCTCTCCATTTCTTTCACAAAGCCGAGGCGTTTTAATAACTGGGCAGTGACCTTTTGAAGAGTGAAATTAACTGGAAGAAGCCCTCATTTCCACTACGGTAGAAGCTGTGAAGGGACGGTTTTATTTGTAGAAATAATTAGCAACACAAGTCGGGTCTTTAATGGCGGTCGAGCAATTCGTGGTTCAAAATTCCTGGATAAAGCAGTGTTTATTGGGAGATGGCAGGACATTCACAGTTCCGAGGTTGTTTCTATACACGGGAGAAAAAAACTACTCAGGATGAAGGTAGGAACTAAAAGTTAGTATACTGTGTTAGTAAACATCAAGCATTTAACCTTTGAATCCTAGCTAGAAGGGCGGCTAGAACATAACTTAAGCCGGCGTGTGAAACGCGAACTTGTTTTAGCTTAAAAATAAAATATGCATTTGAGTTAATATGCGACCCCGAAAATCTCCAGAATTCCTTTAACTTTCTAATAAGGCTAACTATTGCTTGAGCCGTGTGTGTTGAGAAAAACATTAGGTTTCTGCACGCTCAGTGGCATTTCTCGAAATCAAAACAAGAACCACGAGGTAGCTAAAGAAAAGTGAGTTCATAAAGACTAACATATTATCATTATTCTGATTCACAGATAAATAAGAACGCTGAAAAACGTACTGTATTGTATCGAGCGGCACACAAGAAAACCTCTGCTCGCTGCTGATCCTGCTGTACATTTGGCTGGCAGTCAAAACTACTTTACTTTACTTGAGAAGATGCAAAGATGGTGATGGAGCCGTGTTCTCTTTGCTGCCTTGGATCCTCGGCAACAGGACAATGACTTATGGTACTGAAGTTGTTTACTTTAGTCTAGTTTCCATATAGTCTTATCTGTCTCATCAGTCGACCGTGAAACAATGAAAATTGGAATTCTCTATTTCACATCCTCTTATTTCATAGTGTACTACTCTGTTGCTGTTGCTGTTGTTGTTATTGTTTATTTATTTATTTATTTTCTTTATTGTTAGTTAATTATTCTCCTTTGTTTGTCTCTCCCTTAACTATAACTCCTATGAACTGTACATGACTATTATCTGCTTGACCACTGTTACCAACTCGATTAGCTTTGCTATTTTTAGGTAACTGTGATCCTCTAATTACTTTAGTTCATAACTTTTCTTGAACTGTATCCTGTTACTACAGAGGGCATTAAAGTATTGTTGTTGTTGTTGTTTCACGGTTGACTGATGAGACGTCAGATACGACAGATAAGACTTTATGGAAACTAGGCTTAAGGGTTTCTTGTGCACAGCAGAAGTTATTGAATTGGCACTGTCTACTATTTAGAGTGAATTGAATACATAAAACCTTATGATGATATGCTAGTTAGCTTCTTAGTAAAAAGATACCAGTAAGAACAATAGGAAAAAACAAAAATACAAATGTTTTTAGTATCATCCTTCATTAGCCTTGATGCATAATGCATGTCGAGACAGGCTACACCCTAGTGTGTGTGATATGTATGTGCCCTCTGATTGTTTTTTCTTGGTGATAACCCATGTGTATGTTTGCATTTCACTGTGCAAAACAGTTAGGGACTGGTCATACATTAGAGGGGGGAGGGGAGGGATGGTGCAAATGATAAAGGGAGGGTCATTATTTTTTACGCAAATGTTGTTAGGGTAATACAGGGCCATAGTGATTATAGGGTCGGAGGCCTGTGCCCCCACAGTTTTTCCCCAGTAAGTTCCCCCAAACATGCAGTAATTTCACATGCTGGGCTCTAAATTTGCAGCGCACATCGTGCGCAAGAGAGTTTAAACTTTCCCTAAAAGCTGACTTAAGTTGTTTATATGTTGTCTCTCCTCCCCACCCCCTGCTAGTTTTTTTAGTGTTTGGAGACTAATGCTACGGCTGAACTACACTGAACTTGGCAAGATAGTTATTATCTGGGATTTTAGCAACATAATGTACAGATCTATGTTAAACATAAATGCACACATAAGAGAAATTATAAAATTCTGACTCCACCAATATTTCAACTGTACAAGATACTCTAATAGTATCACTCTGCCCTACTTTATCTATACAAAAATATTGGTCAGAATTTTAAAATTATCTTGTGTGTATTTATTATTAATTGAGAAATAGTCTGTTGAAGTTTAGGATATTTGTGAGTATTTATGTAAAACATACGTACAGATGAAGTAACTTTCGGATTCTTTTTCCCTAAACAAAAGACATAATCGAATCACTGCTATTATTACATGAAATGGATTTTAGAAAGTAATAAAAATGTCTTTTTAGCAATATCTAGATCCAGTGAATGATGGGGGAGGGTCACCATTAATTATGTCACCACATTTGGGAGGGCCAACATTTTTCCTGCATCTTGTCAGGGGAGGGTTTCCAAAAAACATGTAGACCAAAATAGAAATGCACCAGCCCTCCCCCTCTAATTTATGACCAGTCCCTTAGTTGTAATTGCACAGTGCACACACAGTTTGGTTTAGACATAGCTTTTCATACCCTTGTCCCAGGGTGAAGTTTTCCGTGTTTTCGTACCAAGTTTGAAGTCGTATTTGGGTTATATTTCAATGGTAGTTTGTTTATACTTGCTGCAGGTCGACCTCATATAGGATGCTCTGTTTCTTGCTGAAACTTCACCCTGGGGACACTGACTAGGATTCTCAGTTCTATCAATCAAAGGCGGACCTTCAGGGCCTCCTATCATTGGATGATGAATTTAGCGCCTTCTCATTGGCAGCAGGATTAGTTCCGGAACAAGATCGTGCCAATCATCTCCCCTTGAATAATACAATGTCATTCCAGAACTAAACCTGCTGCCAATGAGAAGGCACCAAATGCGTCATCCAATGATAGGAGGCCCCCGAAGCCCCACCTTTGGGACTGACGTTTTTGATTGATAGAACTGAGAATCCTAGTGAGTGTCCCCAGGTGAAGTTTCAGCAAGAAACAGAGCAAGACTAGAATCACTGAGGCAAAAGAACTACCATTGAAATCACCCAAATACGACTTCAACTTGGAAACTTCAAAAACACGGAAACTTCACCCTGGGACCAGGGTAAGCTTTTCATGACTATTTATGCAAATTAAAAATGGTATAACTTTCATTGAGTTGGTGTGATACAAAATCATGTAGCACCCCTATTAGTGATACCCATGGGAATTGATTTTGTTTTGATTAATTGCTCTAGATTTCCATGAACTGATGGAAGATTCCTCATACGAATCTCCATCTTCATAATCCATAATTTTATTATTATGTGTAATGCATGGTACATAGACATAGATAGCACTGACTGTGCGTGGTTCCAGAAAATATCCCCCACCCCTCCACGGAAGGGATTGGAAACGCCAGAGTGGTTGGGGGGTCAACTATCCTGACTTTTTCCATACAAATACTGTATTTTATTTTATTTATTTATTTATTTTTTTTTTTTGGGGGGGGGGTACTTTTCAACACCATTCCATGGGAGGGGGATGGATATTTTCTGGAAGGTCCACACAATGCCAGATTATCAAATACTCATCTCCCATGGTGGGTTTTGCACACATGGAAGGTAGTTTTTCTTATTTCAAGGGGGTGGGGGAGAGGACTGGGGAATTTCAGCACTGTTTTCAATAAAGTGTTGGCCCTCCCTTGCATTTTTAGGGAAAACATCTTGCCCCCCATCTGCAGGGGTCTAGGAAAGGTGCAAACCTCCCCTCACCTTGGTATATGTTTTGTTCCAAGGCTTCTGAGAAGACTATGCATCATGAAAAAGTGTATATATAAAATAGTAGTTTAAGTTATGAACTAGGAGGTATTAAATGGACAATTAATTAAATGGAAAGTAACATGTAAGAGAATGGTGTGCCCTCCCCTGAAAAGCTTTCATATAGGTATGGCCCTACCCTTGTGCCTCCCTACCCCCACTCCCCACCACTCAAGAAAAAAAAACGTTCCTTCCCTTACAATTGGAATTTCCAATAAATTTTACACAGAAATTCAGTCAAAATACCAAAATTGACAACCAACTACAGTATTCTGAATTTCTCTGCTTATTCATGTTGGGTATTTTCTGGGGTGACACATTTTAATAAAAATACACTGAACAATATGTAATAATATGGTACATGTATGGTTATATGTTGAAATATTAAAACAGCTCATGACAAAGAAAAGCTTTTTACTTGATTACACTGTTGCACCTTGTTAGAATTATTCCATTGTGAGGGGCTAGTACCTAATTTTTTTTACCTTTCTTTCGTGCTTATTTTCATCTGTATCTCTGTATACTGCACATATTTAGAGACATTTTTTTTCTTAAAAGATTATTATAGTGACAAACCATGTACACAACCGGGAGCTCCGCTTTTAGCCAGTGGCTAAATCTATATATTCCTTGGATTAACATGGTTGAATCAATTTTGTAGAGACGTTTAAGAGAATAGAGTAGATTTCGCATGACTGTGGAAAGTACCGTGGCACGGCGCGGTACTGTCGCGGTGGTGGTACGGAACCTGGCCTGCTGTAGATACCGAACGAAACCGCGTAGTCGCGGTACGGTCACGGTCGCGGCGCGGAACAAATCTTTCGCGGTACTTTTCACAGTCATACGAAATCTGCTCTAGTGCAAATCATTCCTTGCTGATGCATATTTCTGGCATGACATTACAAATGGAACTCGTCCTCGACAATGTGTGGGCAAAACTTACACGTTTGTCATCAGCAAAAATGAACCCCTCTCCCCCCTCCTCTTAAAATCCTGGATCAGCCACAGGGAAATATTTATAGAGAGAGGATATTACACGGTGGCGCGAAGATATGAGTTTTTTTTTCGAGTGGCAAGAACAGTATTTTACGATTGAGCGCAGCGAATGAGTAAAATATTGTTTTTGAGACGAGAAATAAAACTCATATCTTCAAGCCACCGTGTAATTTTCTTTTTATTATATATAGACAAACCAGAAAAAATATTCCAAATTGATTTTCAAGCACTTTTGTTTTGACCGATATCCTCACTAGTGAGGATATGGAAAATATGTCACTCAGGCCCCGGATGTAGCTCCGTATGAGATCTACGAGTGGCGTATTTCCCAGTAAAACACTCGTGTCTATATAATAAATCTTAACATTAGACGCTTTTCTCCCAGTACGGGCGGATATTTTACAAGTTGCGGACGTGTTTTTCCGAGCCCGCAGGGGCGAGGAAAACATATGCGAGCAACGAGTAATATGTCCGCCAGTATTACATGAAAAAAAATCTAATTAATTATTTAGTAAACGACGAACAAAAACATTTTCTTTTCTTTTCAAGATTCACTAGAAAACGTACGTGATTTGACTAGCACATGATCGGGAAGCCATTCAATGCACGCGCAAAACCGGTTCGTAACCGGTTTGCTATAGTGTAATACCACCTTCAACTGTGCAATACGGCACTCAGTTTTGACCATATGTGGTAAAATGACGTCACAGTCGTATAATAAGCAGTCGTGTTACACGGCAAAACACGACGTTGGCGAGACGTTTGAACAGGGCCTGATGTATCCCGTGATGATCAAACATGAGGATTTCAAACACAAATAGATTCCCGTACCTGGTTAACCGCATCAGGGTAGTCCTGTGCCTCAAGTGCTAGACCATAGTAATTGTGATAGACGAGACCCCCCTTGCCCGTATTCCCCTCTAAGAAGTTCCCAGTGTAGAGCTGTAAGCCTGGCTGGTCAGTGAATATCTGTAGCACACGACCACTGCCAGGGTGGGTCACCCTAACAAGCCAATAAGAAACACGTTGAATAAGAAATTATGTTGACAGCAGAGCCCGCGATACATGTGTTACACCTAACCATCAGGGATTTTTAGATAACTGGTCCATGGAGAGAGAGGAAAGGTATCTTTCCATGTCAGTCATCAGGGACGGCGGAACAGTTTTCAAAGTGGGGGAGGCGGGGGGGCTCATTAGTAAGATTGTACGGCAAGGTGGAGGTTAGTGAAAATGTATGAAAACTTGGCGAAATGTTCTGAAGAGCTTCTCCCCAAAGAATGCATCGCGCATAGTTGAACGGGAGAAAAAACCCGCCAATTGGATATATAAAAAATGAGTAAAATATTCACGGTGCGCGCAAAACACACTTTTATTTCGCTACTGTTCCCCTGAATAATGGATCTTTTTGATCAAATATGGTTGATTTTTGCCTTGAGTGTCACTTAAATACAGGAGGTTAATTATAGTCCATGTGCCATTACATTTCCTCAAAATCTTTTCAAGACCACTTACACATTGGGACCGTCCACTAATGAATGGCAAGGGGAGTCACATTACCTTGCTTTCATACCCTTGCCACGATTGAGACAAAAGCAGTTGTCGTATCCTGGTAGAGTTTTCTCGATGTCTTGACCAATCACTTTGGGTTTGGTGAAATCGAACGCACCATCGGGAGCACCACTCACAGGTCGAAACTCTCCTGAAAAAGATAAATGAATTTATTATATAGACACGAGTGTTTTACTGGGAAATACGCCACTCGTAGGTCTCATACGAAGCTACATCCGGGACCTGAGTGACATATTTTCCATATCCTCACTAGTGAGGAAGGATATCGGTCAAAACAAAAGTGCTTGAAAATCAATTTGGAATAATTTTTTTGGTTTGTCTATATAATAAAAAGAAAATTACACGGTGGCTTGAAGATATGAGTTTTATTTTCTCGTGTCAAAAACAATATTTTACTCATTCGCTGTGCATATTCGTAAAATATTGTTCTTGCCACTCGAAAATAAAACTCATATCTTCGTCCCATCGTGTAATATCCTCTATATCTATATTATAATATTTTAAGCCGTTTGAAAAGGCTCCGAGGTGGATAGCCTGTCGAGCTAACTGCCACCGTCGATGTGATACATATCACTCACAGGGGTGCAAGCTGGTTTTAGTTTTTTTTAAATCGATGCGAGGAGAGAAGCTGCCACTCAGGCATTTTCTTTAGTAGGGAGACGCTGTCCGCCATGTTTGGCGTTGCTCTACAAAGAAAGCTACATTTTCCGTGAATGAAAGTTTTGTTTTTACAATTTGTAGCTGAAACCTGGGCACATGTTGTTTTAGGCTTCCTTTAGCAAAAAAAAGTGATCTCGCCGAGCTCCATGTTTCTTCGCACGACGTGCCTCGGAAGCAATTCAAGTGCGCGCGCCAAGAGAAAAACAGGCAAAAAAGTCCGAGCTGAGTTGCTTGCCGCTGAAAACTGTTTTGGGTTTCAGATCGTTAAATGTTTTTAAATCAGTATCAAGGAATCAGTACCTCAAAACACCAAATGGGCGATTTCAAATGTGAAAGCACTAGGGGCGATTTCAAAAGCAAATGAGCTTTGCTTGAAGTAAATCCATGGCAGCGTTTGTTATAAGAAAATATTTAGGAAGTCAAATATTCACTTTGAAATATTATAAAATTCACACTTTCTTTGTAAGAAGCTTTTTGGAAATGCATCCAAACTGCATTCTAAAAGTTTAATCATGGGTCTTTGCGCCCATCGCCATGTAGTTTTGCAGTTTTTGGACAAAAAAAGCTGTGTGAATATTTTTTAAGTGCGTGCCGCCAGTAGAAAAACAACAAACTGAAGTCGCAGTTTTGGGTTTTCAGTAAAAATCGTTAACAATCTGTTTTGCCATCCACTCGAACACCCTTCAAAGGCAGCATGAGTGAATTTATTCACGGGCAATCAACTAGTTTATTATATTATTTTTTTCCTAGAGGGCACGGTAACGTGTTTTTCCTTTTGGTTGGTTCTTAGAGCGTGCGCGCGCGGGCAATATTCGACCAATATCACGGTATCATTTGCGCGCGCTTGTTTTCATTAACAAAATCACTTTTTAGAGTTGGAAGAAATAAATACTCGGTCAACATTTTCCAGCCCTCGGTCACAGTTTTTTCCCTACACGGACCTCCAACCGGTAAATAATTACTAAATACTAACCGATGGTGAGGTCATTACGGGAAATATCAAACCGAAGCTTTAGTGTATCAACCGAGCCGTCTTCGGCGAGCACTCAACGCGCAGACACAGGAAAATAACATATAAAGACAGGTACATAAAGGTTCAATTTGATCCCTATCGCACTGATTGGCTTGTGGGACAACACCCCGATATTTGGCATTTTGTTCCCCTGCTGCTCACATGTCCCTTGCAAAAAATTGCGAACTTGTACGCCTGTAAATCCCTCATTCAAGGATCAAATGTATCCAAAACTCTCTATCATTTTACGAAATCACACACTTTAAATTCCTAGCTGTAAATCTGCCCTTAATTCCCACTCTAACGTCAGAAACAGAAATGAGAAGTTAGCAGCCATATTAGTTCTTTGTTATTTAAATGAGTTGTGCGTCCTCTCCTGAAGACATAGATATAGGCTGTAGCGCTACAAGTACAGTGTGCCTAAATGAAGATATGGCCTTCAATGCATTGAACACTTATGTGAACATTTTACCGATTTCGTATGTTTTCTGTGATCTCTGCTGGCATAAACAAAACATTAATAGGTTTATTAGAAAATACCCAAAACATTTTCTTTATTCGAAATTACCTAGTGAAATGATTCAGGCAACGTCGGTGAAGAGATACCAGACAATTTAAACTATATACATAGGCCTGGAAAGCTGTACAGTCCATGTCATTCTTGACTTTTCAGTCGTCAGGAACTCATGAATAACAAAGGAACCTCATGAATAACACAAGGTTCAAAATGGCCGTCGTCACAGATATCTTTTTAACCTTCACTTTTAGTACGTACGAAAATTACGGCACAATTTAATATCTAACCATTTGAAACGTATTTACTTCTACAAGTATGCCGAGCTTAATGTGTTTCTTGGTACGATTTTGAATTTTACAGGCTTTCAATTAGTTTAGAATTTTACAAAGAACATGTGAGCATCTTGTAACAAAAGTGCCCGAAATCGGAATGTTGTCCCATCGGCTCATTTGTAACATCCGGTCTAAATTAAACCTTATACACATACCTATCATCCTATGCTACTTTCACGGGTCTGAGCGAAGGGTGCTATGAAAACCACTTTCTAGGCCTCTTTTCAAGATCTGCTCCTAGACTATAGCTTATGTCAGAGGGATCTAGTAGTTTCTTAAACGTTTGGAAGCCCGTTCCATAGAACTGCCCCAGAGTATCCAAAACTACGTTTCAAATATTCTGTTCTGGGTTTAGGCACTTCAGGGATATTATCGAAGATTCCAATATGATAGATATTTAACCCGCCCTAATGCAAAGTAAACTGATCATCAATCAGATAAAGTGTAAAGGGATTCTGGCAGTTAAAGCAAAGTGAAATCATTAGTGCAATATTGCATGGCTAATTGTGCATCGTGGATATTTGTAGTTTTCAGGCGCGTGGCTGCCTTTAAGCCCGTTAAGCCCGAGCTTAACAAAATGTTGGTGATTTTTTTTAAAGGACTGAGGTAAAAGAATAGTTCAAGTTTATAGGGACTGAGAGGCAGTTTCTTAGGTGGTTGCATTGAATTTGGTACACATAAAATAATTACCTTTTACAAATGGGATAAATGTTTGGTAACCATCGTCAGCAAATTTTGACAGCGGGCTTTAAAGGTATTTAAAGCGGGCTTTAAAGGCCCCTGATTTTCATGGCCTAGAACCATCAAATGAAACGTTGCTTTTAGGCCCGTGAATGCCTTATAAGGCTATCGTATTTATAATATCTAGCAAGAAGAACCAATTGAAAACTCTCGCGATAAATATTTTATCATAAGATACAGAGTAACAAGCTTAGTGCCTCACCAGTTATCGGCTCTGGAGTGTTAACACCAAGCAAACAAGAAGTATAGGTAAGAAATAGAGAATGAGTGAATTCCCAATCTTACTGCTTACTAGTGGTCTTGACGGCTGTACTTGATGTACTTGAAGGCTATAAGTTATAACCTACTGCTTTTTCCCGAGAAAAATGGTTATGGTTACCGTGACCTAGTAGGGGAAACGCCTTGCATGGGTCGCCCGTTCGTGTTCTCCCCTTTGGACTCCGTTGTTTTATGTATTTCCTTATTGTTTAGTAGTGCGTTTGTTTTCTTTGTTTAAAAAGCGGTCCAATAAATCTGGTAAAATAAAATAAAAAATAAAAAAATAAATAAAGATCAGAGATAGGAAAATATCGCCCCCGCGCGCACGCTCTGAGAACCAAACCAGGATGCAGAATTCGTCACCTAGTTAGAATTTGACAAGATCATTACAGTCGGAATTTTTTGGCCACAAAGGTGGCATTTGAAATTCAACAATTAAAAATAATAAACATGAAATGCGCGATTGAAATACTTTCATCTCCGGAAGAAAAGGAAGGAAAGCGTTAAAGTAAACTTATTTTGACTGACAACTTCTTATACAACTTCCAAAAAGATGGAATTGTGATGACAGTATTTAAAAACCAACAGGCGCCTCCTTAAAAACTGCCCTCTACTCTTTTCAGACAGACTGAAGTCCTTAATCAACATGAGGTGTCTTGCTTTGTTTCTCCTTCTCAATCTCTTGTGGCTGCCAGCGGTATTCAGTTACCTCGGGCCATGGCTCCACGACAACCCCACGCGCAAACGACTGCACCGCGAGAAACAGCATAGCGACTGGATCACCAAATCGGAATATAATCTCGCGGAGGAGTAAGTCATAGATACAAATCGAGTATTGAACCTCCAAATCGTTCTAGATTTTCTAGGTTTCAAAACATTTATTGTATCATAATGTACACGCTCCCTGCCACAGGAGTCCCAAGCCGAAGGCCAAGGTTCTCCCAGGCTCATCGAAAGGAAACGTGGGGCTCATTTAAAGGAAGCGTGACTAATCCCATAGAGGAATAAAAAAGGGACAAGAACCAAGAAGAAAGTATTAACATAACTAAGGCGCATCATAATTAAGCCAGTAAACTGATTCAGTATCTTGTGTGTAAGGGTTGTATTGCTTGTGCTACTGAGGGTCCATCCACCACAATGTCAAATGAAGAAGAATTTCGGTCATTTCTAATCGCATTAGCTATAAATGATGTATCCCAGCAAAGATTTCATACCATTTTTGGACTGTTGACATATCAGGCTCAGAGAACGTAGGGGTTAAGGTTACATTGTGACATATTTTCATCAAAATGTGTTTGAGGTAAAAACATGAAAAACGAAATAACGTGTCCACTTCATCTTTTGCCTCTTCGGCACCCCCACTTTTTAGGGTGCTCCTCCGCCCCTGCTGGTTCCCTACAAGTCAAACTTGTTGCATGCCCGGGGGGGGGGGACTCCCATATTTTTTGACCGGGGATGATCGTCGGAAATTTTCAGTTTCACCCCTAAAAGATACCAAACATGGCTGGCCATAGCGTGGCTCAAAAAAAATTTTACCCTAAAAGATACCCTAAAAGATGAGGTCTTATGTGCCAAGTAGGCGCGAAGGACACAGGTAACAGGGAAAAGTACCCATGAAGACATTTCCGTGTTTGTTTCTAATTCATCGTCTTCTCATCGAATAATCTCTCTTTCTTACACGGTTTTTAGAAGCACCATCATGAGAAAAAGCAATTTGGACACAGTTTCGGCCCTAAAAGATACCATTCTGCCTAAAATTTATTGAAGATCAAGATCACCCCTAAAAGAGACCAAACCAACGTGATTTTAACCCCTAAAAGATACGACGATCATCCCCGGTCAAAAAATATGGGAGTCCCCCCCCCCCCCCCCCCCTCCCCCCGGGGTTGCATGTCCAACCAGCAAGATGTATCACACGTGTTACCACCAAGCAGAGGGGAATTATTGGTTTCATTGAGAGAAAAAAAGCCAGATCTATGACCGATTCACACGTCACCTGAAGGATATCAACATGTTGGTACTACTGGTGACTACTGCAAGGATGATTTTGTCACATTTGTAGGATAGACCTACCTGTAGGAATGGAGTCCTTATTAGTCGGCAGATATGTATTTGCATCGATCGACAAGACATGGTCCAGAATGTCATGAGCCACCTTGACAAAGCAAAAAAGGGAGCTTTTTTATTGCAATTAAATCATTTATTCACTAGGGACTGTGCAATAATTATCATAATTGGCTAGTGATTTTGTATTTGCGCGTCGTCTGAAATCCGCTCTAACATTGACATTGTAAATTCTATTCTTACCTGCCCAGCCAAGTTGAAGTAAGAGTGGTTAGTAAGATTGATGGGTGTTGGTTTGCTAGATGTCGCCTTGTAAGTGATTTCAAGCTTGTTTTCTTTCGTCAGTTTGTACTTGACAGTAGTGTGAAGCTCCCCAGGGAATCCCTCCTCACCGTCAGCACTGGTGTACTTCATCACCACATGATTGCCTTCAATCTTGCTCTCCCATAATTTCTATAAACATCAACAAATAACTCTATAGGTAAACTCATCACATGACGAGTGAAGTTCGCGGTAAATGAATTTTTCTTGAATCCCATGGTAAATATAGCCAGTGTTTTACCGGAAACTAAAACACTCGTATTTTCCATATCTTCACTAGTGAAAACATGAAAAAGTTATGTACCGAATGTCCCGGATGTGCACGTTTGCAGTGTTGTTTTCCTGACTTCGTCTGCAGTGAAATCTCGTTCGCTCGGTCACACGAGTTTTAAGCCACAAAACTAAGTTTTGTTCTACAGTCGAAGCTCTCGTAAGCGACCAACTCGGGAACTGAAAATTGCGGTCGTTAACGGAGCTGGTCGCTTACGAGAACGGCTCTCGTAAGCGACCACCAAGCGGCTTCCTACTTGAACAATAGGTGTTGGTCGCTTACAAGAGCTTAGTACAATAAATCTAGAAAATAATCATGTGATACTATGCTTAAAATAGTTTGATTTATTTCCCGACTTTAATTAAGAATAGACTAGTAATAGTTCTCACTAGAGCTGCCCCCGTGCTTTTTAAACTGCAGATGTAATAAGTATTCAATTAACATTTTTACAGCTGTTTCAGACAACACGCGAACCCACCGTTATCAGCTTGCTGGAGTTTGTCAGTTGTATTACAAAACCGTTAAGATACATGTGAAATTCTATAAGCCGAAACTCTACAAACAATTCTAACCAAAAGTACGAAAAGCCGTCAAAACTCTTACGAAACTCTAGCGAAATAGAAAATATGTAGAAAATAGCATTTCACTGGTGCAGCTTGTATTAGTTTAGATATTTATGAGGTGATGACTGATGTTTTAAAGACAAAAAGTACTGTGGTCGCTTACGAGAGCTTAAAAACAATTGAAAATCCATGTTGGTGATTTGAAGTTGTGGTCGCTAACGGAGCTGGTCGCATCGATAAGGCGGTCGCTTACGAGAGCTTGAAATAACAGAGTTTATGTGACATTTCAAACGGGGTTTCGGGAAAATGGTCGTTATGGGAGCTGGTCGCTTACGAGAGCGGTCGCACAGAGAGCTTCGACTGTAGTTCTAAAGGGAAAAAACTTATTTCAACTAAGGCAGAGAAAGCTACAGCAACACAAAAAGGGAAATTAGTTCTTAACGACACTGGGAACCAGAAAGACTGAGGGAGCATTTCACAAATAAACACTTTCGACTTTACCAAGTGAGTTGTTCAATTTGTAATATTTTGCCGCTTTGTCAATTCTAATCCATACAATAAAAAGAACATTACACGGTGGCTTGAAGATATGGATTTCATTTTCTCGTGTCAAAAACAATATTTTACTCACTCGCTGCGCTCGTTCGTAAAATATTGTTCTTGCCAATCGAAAATAAAATCCATATCTTCGCGCCACCGTTTAATATCCTCTATTTATTGATATTACTTTAATGAAATGATTCGAGCCTTGAACTTTCTTTGCGCGCCGGTAACCTGTGTTTTGTCGACACATTTGCGAGCCGCTAGCCTCTTAGCGAGCCGCGAGCCTTTTTTGGCGAGCCTTTGAAAAAAAAAACTAGAAAACATGTATATACGGTGATCATTTTCAAGATACCAAGGAATAATAAATTCCACTCTATTCGACAATATTAGTCTAACGAAGAAATGCCAAAAGCAAATTCATATCTCAGTTCCTTCAAAATTATCAATACCATGGTTTAAAATTGGTTACCACGCTTCAGCCTGTAACATCATCTCTTACCCGGTTTATCCAGCATGGTAGGCAGTCATAGAGATTGACCGAGTTTTCCACGTTCCTCACTACTGATAACTATAAATAGCGATTTAGCTTCAATCCGTCTTTCAAAAGATGAATTTTGAAATTATTAGCTATGCAATTACAGAATGCAAATTTACTATATGTATGAAAGTTTATAAACATATATCTACTATTCACACCCCCACCCCATTGTTCTCTCTCTGCACTATATCGCATATCACTGGTGACGCCCTCATGAGGCAAAGACACTTAGAAAAACGGGAGCGGTCTTTTTTGGCAGAAGGGAAATTAACAGGGGTAAACTAGTACGCACTAAACTGACCACACAGCAATATTTTTAATATTGCAGCCTGCAGGCTGCAATATTTTTAATATTGCAGTCTGCAGGCTGCAATATTACAAATATTGCTGTGTGGTCAGTTTAGTGCTTACAAATTTCCCACTTTTAATTTCCCTTCTGCCAAAAAAGGCGGCTACCGTTTTTCTAAGTGTCTTTGCTTTCAAATATGACATTTGAAGTAAAGACAATTAGAGATGGGCACAAAATCTCAATTTAATCATACTTTGAAACTTGTCTATACCCTGCTAGCAGAGGTTTTTCTCCGTCAGTCTTTTATTAGCTAGCATTAAGTTGTTCGCGAACAACTTTGCAAATCAAAACAACCATGCGACATACCAGACACGCGAGCAACTTAATGCTAGCTAATAAAAGACTTACAGAAAAAAACCTCTGCTAGCAGGGTACTTGACTACTTCTAGACCAAATTAATTACTCATTTGTACTCAATTACAATACTGGTATCGACACGAACTATGCCAGGATATCGTCAAACTCCTCGTCTGACATGGCTTCCAATGTTTCATTAACCACAGCTTCCCCGAGATACGGATCAGCTAATACGGCTTCGTTCCGTCGCTCCAGCCATTCTTCGTACGTCTTCGTTCGTTATTCATTCTTCGTTCGGAGACCCAACTTTTCCCATTCTCTTCCAGGTCTGACGCTGTCACCGGCTTCCTAAATCGGTCATTATCTAAAACAAAAGAAAGAGGTTGTATTGAAAGGCTTTGCAGAATTTTCTTTTGACGGTGCAAAGGCGATTTTTTCCGGATATTTCAGGAACAGAAACTGGTCCGAAAATTAAAAAGAGTAGAATTTTAACACAAAAATGCGTATCATATTTACCTTCTTTCTCTGCAGCACTGCTCTGAGTTATGAAAATTTCTCGCTCTTCCTCGTCTTCCGAAAAAACTGAAGCCATCATTCCCTGCATGCGGCTGAAATAGACTGTTGTCCTCTCTCTTTGACTTCGGTAGAAAGTCAAGAGAGAGGACAATGGGAAGGCTTTTGAATTGTAAATATCTAAGTATTGATAACATCCCAAGCGAATCAAATCGAAGACATCAGAGTTCATTAACCTTTTTTTTCTTTTGTTCGCGTTTGTGTTAACAATCTGGCTAACACAATGTGCTTTACGGGTCAATGAAAACCACAATAATAAGGCCATTTATAAAATATATCAATAGTTTTAGGATTGGCTAATGGGTTTTGCAATAACATAGGCCTATTGTCCACAAAGAAAACACTGCAAGAAATAGAAGAAAGGGACGCGCCACTAAATCAGAACCTGATCAATACTTCATGAACCATGTACACCTTAAGAACAAATCGCCTTTTTGTTATTGGCTTTTGCAATCAAAGTTACATAAGCCTATTGTTTAATAGTGGCAATTCAGTTTGTAAAGACCATATTCATTAAATCGTTTGTCCTTTTATATTGAATATAAACGAGGAGGTGGATTGAGCTATTGTTCTAAACAGGCATTATTGTGCAAGAAAGAGAACAATGGGATGGGAATGTGAGTAGTAAATATATTAGATAGTTACTTCGGCCAACAGCAATATGAGATATATTGCAGTCAGCTTCGGGCTGCGCCCTCAGCTGACTGCAATATATCTCATATTGCTGTCGGCCTCAGTAACTATCTATTACGTAACTTTTCTCTGTTGCAATTCGTTGTTACCTAACAGAACATATAACGGCCGCTTCAATTATTATAACGTCGTAATGAAAGCTCGTTCGTCCAAGGTTGCGAGCCTCTAAGCGAGCCTCGAGGTTATTTTTGGCGAGCTTTAGAAAAACTTAATAAAAACTTGACAAAGTAATATGTCGAGAAGGGAGCATGGTCAGACTTTTTGCCAACTTGCCTGATTGGGTCAGCATTATTACATTTAATAAAAAAATGGCAGGAAATACATCAAAAAGGCTCGAGGCTCGCCCAGAAAGGCTCGGGGCTCGGTGGCTCGCAAAATAGCAACCCCCTGTCGAATTCAGCATTCAACTGAATCACGTTAAATCTAACTCGTTTCTATCCAATCAACGCGCGCGTAAGAATTGAACTACGGGATTCTATATGATTATTCAATGCTTCAGGAGGCTAGATTCCGCTAAGAAAATAGCACGAAAAAAGCGATATCGTACGAGTCGCGCAGCGACGAGGGCGATATCGCATTTTTGAGTGCTATTTTCGGCGGAATCTACTGACTGAACGCTTTGAATAGACTTGAATCCTATGATATCTCGTCCTCAATTTAGACAAAAAAGAGGTATCATAGGATTCTATAGGATTATTCAAAGCTTCAGGAGGCTAGATTCCGCTAAGAAAATAGCACGAAAAAAGCGATATCGCACGAGTCGCGCAGCGACGAGGGCGATATCGACTTTTTGAGTGCTATTTTCGGCGGAATCTACCGACTGTCCTCAATTTACACAAAAAAGAGATATCATAGGATTCTACAGTGAATTAAAACTCAGATGCTCTACCAAGATTGCGAAAGTGCAGCTCTCGAAGATAGCTAATCTTCTAGTCTAGGAGCAGATCTTGAAAGAGGCCTAGAAAGTGGTTTTCGTAGCACCCTTCCCGCGCAGACCCAGGAAAGTAGCATAGGATAATAGGTATGTGTATAAGGTTTAATTTAGACCGGATGTTACAAATGAGCCGATGGGACAACATTCGGATTTCGGGCACTTTTGTTACAAGATGCTCCTATGTTCTTTGTAAAATTCTAAACTAATTCAAAGCCTGTAAAATTCAAAATCTTACCAAGAAACACATCAAACTCGGCATACTTGTAGAAGTAAATGCGTTTCAAATGGTTAGATATAAAATTGTGCCGTAAGTTTCGTACGTACTGTAAAAGTGAAGGTTAAAAAAATCTGTGACGGCGGCCATTTTGAACCTTGTGTTATTCATGAGGTTCCTTTGTTATTCATGGGTTCCTCACGACTAAAGAAGTCAAGAATGACATAGACTGTACAGCTTTCCCGGCCTAATGTATATAGTTTTAATGGTCTGGTATCTCTTCACCGACGCTGCCTGGATCATTTCACTAGGTAATTTCGAAAAAAAAAATGTTTTTGGTATTTTCTAAATAAACCTATAATGTTTTGTTTATGCCAGCAGAGATCACAGGAAACATACGAAATTAGTAAATAACCACATAAGTGTTCAATGCATTGGAGGGATATCTTTTGCCAACGCACACATTTAGGCAAGCTGTACTTGTAGCGCTACAGCCCATATCTAAGTCTTCAGGAGAGGACGCACAATTCATTTGAATAACAAAGAACTAATATGGCTGCTAACTTCTAATTTTTGTTTTGACGTTAGAGTGGGAATTAAGGACAGATTTACAGCTAGGAATTTAAAGTGTGTGATTTCGTAAAATGATGGGAAGTTTTATATACATTTGATCCTTGAATGAGGGATTAACAGGCGTACAAGTTCGCAACTTTTTGCAAAGGACATGTAGCAGCAGGGAAACAAAATGCCGATATCGGGGTGTTGTCCCATATGCCAATCTGTGCGATACGGATCAAATTGAACCTTAGGCATGTACCTGTCTTTCTATGTTATTTTCATATGTCTGCGCGTTGGGTGCTACGACGCGATTTTTTTCCGGTCGCTGCTCCTAGACTATTCAGAGTGGTTTCAAAAAGTTTAACGAAAGTTGCAGTGTCAGGGTTTTTTAAAAGTCGATCCTCGCCACCGACTGTATAATGTGTGACCAGAAACATATATGACTCACTTATATGTTTCTGGTATGACACAACTAGCTCAGCAAACATCTTACTTGGCTTACGGCAAGTTTGTACCTTAATGTAAGTGTACCTTACTGTAATGTGCAAGTATGTACCTTACTGCAAGTATGTGTATTGGGTGCCTTGCTGTAATTTTTATTTTATTTTATTAACTTCGCCACGTCAAACAATACACTTACAAGAAAACAAACAAAAATACAATGCAAAAACTGGAGTGGCAGGGACACCGCAACAGCGAAAGCCAATTACTGCGGGCGTACCTTACTTTACGTGTGTGTACCTTGCTGTACGTGTGTGTACCTTACTGTAAGTGTGCGTACCTTGTTGTAAGTGTGTGTACCTTACTGTAAGTGTGTCTACCTTTCTGTAAGTGTGTGTACCTTACTGTAAGTGTGCGTACCTTTCTGTAAGCGTGCGTACCTTGCTGTAAGTGTGTATACCTTGCTGTAAGTGTGCGTGCCTTGCTGTAAGTGTGTATACGTGCGTACTTTACTGTAAGTGTGCGTACCTTGCTGTAAGTGTGTATACCTTGCTGTAAGTGTGCGTGCCTTGCTGTAAGTGTGTATACCTTGATGTAAGTGTGCGTACGTTACTGTAAGTGTGCGTACCTTACTGTAAGTGTGCGTACCTTGCTGTATGTGTACCTTACTGTACTTCTGCGTACCTTACTGTACTTCTGCTTGCCTTGCTGTAAGTGTGCGTACCTTACTGTAAGTGTGCGTACCTTACTGTAAGTGTGCGTACCTTGCTATAAGTGTGCGTACCTTACTGTTAGTGTGTGTACCTTACTGTTAGTGTGCGTACCTTACTGTAAATGTGCGTACCTTACTGTAAGTGTGCGTACCTTACTGTAAGTGTATGTACTTTACTGTAAGTGTATGTACTTTACTGTAAGTGTATGTACTTTACTGTAAGTGTGCTAACCTTGCTGTAAATGCGCGTACCTTGCTGTGAGTACGTTACTGTACGCGTGCTTACCTTGCTGTACGTGTGTACCTTGCTGTAAATGTGTGCACCTTGCTATAGGTGTGTACTTTAATGCAAGTGCGTGTACCGACTGTTAAGTGTGTGTACCTTACTGTAAGAGTGTACCCACTGTAAGTGTGTGTACCTTCTAAAAGTGTGTACCTCGCTGTAACACATACCCTTACTGTGTGTGTATCTTGCTGTTAGTATGTGCACCTACTGTAAGAGCGTGTACATTGCTGTAAGTACGTGTACTTTACACTGAGTACGTGTGTTGCTGAATCTAAGAGTTTGTGAACCTTGCGGTAAGTGTGTGAGCAAAGTATTGGGTAAAATATGTCTATCTACCTTATTGAATCCAATAAAACCACCATGAAGGCAGTTTGGAGGATCATTACATGACACGTGGTACTCCTTGCCATCAATGCTAAAGGAAGCATTTGCAATTCTGTTTGCAAACCGGCCACAAGTACTGCCAAAATATGGAGGGTTGTCTTCGTAACCTGAAAACAAGAGCGTGATTTAATAGAAAACTACTGTGCACATGAAGCAACCAGACAACAACTTATTTAAATGTTTTGCAAGTTTGGAGTTCAACATAACGCTACATCAGCCTACGAAACATGGGGCTTGCACTATTTCGAGTTGATGTCGATGGTACTGTCCTGTAGCATCCTGTGCACGGGGTTGCAATCTCCCTGGGGATGCTCTTTCTAAAGACAACTTGTGATGCTGAGTGGTTCGGAGGAAGAGGGTCGATCAGCAACGCTCTCTTCATCTGTGTGGTCACCTGGAGCAGGTCAGTGGGTAGAATCAACGACGCAAGGTATTTTGTAACCACTGCACTTAACACCATATGAAGCATTGTGCAGTGTGAATCGCGGAACGTCTTACCACTGTATATGCATTGCTACGCGACCTTCAAAATTCACTGCAGTTCATGCGATTGGCGATTTTACGAAAGAAAATTGTAATATCAATTTTCTTGAACAGAGAGTTAAACATTCTAGGCAAGGGAAGCCAAAGGATGGCTTAAAACCATTTTGGTTGATTTTGCAATCAATGTTGATCCAGTAAAGCAGCCGAATCCAGCGTTTTGGTTTGATTGACGGCTAAAAATTGCCAATCGCCCATCGCAACATTGAATTTTGAGGTCGCGTAGCAATGCATACAGTGGTAATATTGTGCACTATTCTCTTCTTAAGCAAACAAAAGTACTTTCCGCGTGCTCTCTGGTTTCTTAAAAACACGAGGGGGATGTTGGGAGAACTGATAAAAACTTGAAAGTTTTTATCAGTTCGACCAACATTCTCCGAGTGTTTGTAAGAAACCAGAGAGTGCAGTGCATTTAGCGAGTGAAAGAGGCCTTCTAGATTTACATCATAAAAAATGGAAGCACTGGAAAGATATTCTGTGTTAGTAAAAAATGGGAGTTTTGCTAAGGAAGGTAACCGTCTGCTATGTGTTCTTTTTTCTCTTTTACTGAATTTTTTTATGTCCCTTTTTGTTTATATGTGGAATATTGTATATCTATTGTTGTATATAAATATATATAATAAAAACTATTATAAAAACAAAACAAAAAAGGAAAGTATTGCTTTTAGAAAATAACGTACACACGCGCGAAATCGTTGCGTGACAATCGTGTTTCTCAGGTCTCTTACAAACACGTCTTTTAACCAATCAGAATGCGCACATTCACAATATAAAATAGGTGTTATTTTCTAATACACGATGTAGGCGTGTAACTTGCTTTGGTCATTGTACCGCTCACTGTATAGGTGGGTTCTCGTGTTGTCTGGCTAATATCCAGTCTCAAGGGGGCGTCGAGAGTTTGTAAAGTGGTAGCGCTGGCGCCACTTTACAGATAGACCGCGGCAGCTCATCAGTGGCTATCGAACTAGAGAATGTCACAGGCTTTTTCAGCTGCGGGATTTCTGTTTGTAATCTTGAATCGCACCGATTCAATGGCCAATTTATTCCTTTTTTCTTTATCTCTTTTTCATATAGTTTTTTAAAGTTTTTATTGTAAATAGTAGATTGTAAAGCGCTTAGAACAATCCTGTATAAGCGCTATATAAATGCATTATTATTATTATTATTATTATTATTATTATTATTATTATTATTATTATTATATTATTATTATTATTATTATTATTATTATTATTATTATTATTATTATTATTATTATTATTATTATTATTATTATTATTATTATTATTATTATATTAAGTAGTATTTGGTAAGAGCTCATCATCAGCTAAAGATTTATACGTATGACAGCTGCTACGCCATCAAAGGAACGAAACTCGATTCAAAATCAGATCACAGAGCGTTTCACACATTTGGATGTCGCTTATCTCCCTGAGAAGGAAGTTGACAGTTAAAGTCGTAACCCATCCGCGCAAGTACGTTGGTGGTTTCTCTTTATTACGTCAGTCGCGAACGCGATGCAAATGGCGTCCGGGGTGTCACTAGTAGATTGCTTGACGATTGTCTTGATGCCATCGCAATGATGGCAGCTTGAGGTGGTACGTTGATGACGATCTTGAATTGACGGGCCGTCGGGTGACTGAGTTGGATGTGAAGAGCTAGAGATGCCCATGCACTTGCGAGTGGGCTGAAGGGGCTCGTTCAATTTGACAACGAGCAACCAATCCTTAGCGATTGTAATTAATTAATAAACTTTTTAAACTAGAGTAAAACGTGATCCTCATCACGCGGTAACCTCTGATGGAGGCGAGCGGGGCCCTCGGAGCCCTGCTCCCCTCCGAGGTCCTTCCTTCCCATTCGGATCGGCAATAGACCTCCTCGGCTTGGGCGTAATGTTTTCCCATTTCAGATCACATGGCATTCATTTGAATAATCTTTCTTTATTGGGCTGCTTCCATTATTCATATGTCCTTCGGTGCGTTGCAGAATAAGAAAGAAAGAATACTCAGGGGAATGCAACGTGATCTGAAATGGGAAAACATTACGCCCAAGCCGAGGAGGTCTGCGACACATTCTCTTTTTAGTTATTTTATCTAATTATTGGGCTCCCACTGATGTAAATTAATTTACATAGTGCCAATTAACACTTATTGGATGAGGTTGAGCATGATAGTGAGATTTGGCAACGCCGAGGTTTGTGTTATCTGCCGAAGCGAAGCTGAGGCGGATAACACTAACCCGAGGCGTTGACAAATCTCACTATCATGCGAAAACCGAATTCAATAATTGTTTTATTATTCAGCAACCAAGAATTCTTACCTAGCTAAACGAAGTCAGCGATGAGGCCGTGCACGGCGACACGGTTTTTCAACTTCATCTTACGTCCATTGGTATTTTCCTTTTGTATTCAATTCAAATAGCCATAGTTGATGTTTAGATATCCTGAGCAATGATCTCTTGGCAAAAATCATAACAGATTCAACGAGAATATTCGCAAAACCGGCTTTCAATTCGGAAATGAAAACCAAGATGGCGGCCAAACCTATTGGCTTGCGTTATGACGTCATTAGAGTGCATCAATACTAATGTCTGTAGTATGACGTCAGGCACTGCGCGCCAACAATGTTTCGCTGCGTACTCTTAGCCAATCAGAACCGAGATAGTGGCATGTTTGAATAATAATAAAGTATGTCTGTCTGTCTGTCTGCCTGCCTTTTTGCCCTGATAACGTTTTTCAACACGATGGGCATTCTCGTACCCAGAGCTCCCCGGCTCGTGTGCTCGCAGGGGAGGCTCTGGTGACATCCATTTGAGGACCTTTGCTATTGGCTGGTTTTGAACGTTGGTGCATGCGCAGAAAGATCTTTCTCTCAACGGCTCTGTATCAAATCTCGCGCATGCGTCAGTGGCTGTCACCAGAGCCTCCCCCGCGAGAAGACGAGCCGGGGAGCTCTGGGTAAGAGAATGCACAGTGGGAAGATCATATCAGCTTTCATCTCTGTATAGTGATGGGCGTAAGGCACCGATGTCAATTGCCTCTAAACTGTAATAAAGATGTCAGTAGAGTTATCGTCAACCCTGCATTTGGGGCCATTCGCCTTTGTCACACAAGCGCCATCTTGAATTTTTCAGTCGATTTATTCAGCATGGAAACGAGGTCAAGCAGGGCGCGGGTTTTGCTCATATTGGAAAGCGAAGCCTGATGCTGGAATTTATTGTACAAAAGTTCAACAAGATACCGAAAAGTTCTCCTTATTTGTTTTAGAACCAAACAGTTGATTGGCTCATTGCTTTTCTCTGCTTTGTCGGGTCATTCTGGAAACAAAATGGCGGCGCGTGACAAAGGCGAATGCCAAACGTGTATGTAGCATGCTGTGCACCTTGAAGTGGTACTGTTGCCATATGAGTTGAACCCCTGGGGAGTTGTTCTGATAGCCTGAATGCCTGAAGTGAACGGAAGTACTACTCTAGTTTGTTTTCGTGGTCTCCATCTGATGGGCAATATCTTTTGATCCCAGAGACCACTTCCTGGTTACTACTAGACTCAGTAATTAGGCGAGTACTTTTGATTCTGGTAATAAAAGTTTCAACGTAAGCTGACGTTCCGACCAGCCCCCGAGACTATCCCAAAGACGTCCCGAGTACATTCCGAAAATGTTCCGAAGGAAATTAACATATCTCTATTATTTTGAAACAACAATGTCATTTATGTGATCTCCGGCGTGATCACCTAAGAACGGATTTGTTAAAAATTATTGACAAGCGATATTGAAAATTATAATATTTTCTTTGAAAATGAGTGAGAATTCGAGAGTCTTTTGCGGGTTATAATGCGAGGAAATAAAAGGTTCGAATTTTAGGGGAGGAAAACACGCATAATGTGAGGACGTTGGAAGGTCTACGATCTTCCATGCCCCTCAACAGCCAATGGGGGTGTACCCATTAATATCCTGATTTAGTGTATATTGCATGAGTGAGTTATCTTAATACACAGTGCAGAGAGGCATAATGTGGGCCCAACCCCCTGCATTTTGAAGGTTGAATGTTGGCATCTCAGTCTATGACTCTACATGTACTGTATCTAATATATGGATTTAGGCACTGCCTAAAAGTGGAGCTCAAATAAATACTTTACTGTCACCGAGTTATAGTTTTTATAATATGACCTCAGTCATTCCTGCATTTTTCTAGTTTTGATGATGTCATGGATGACGTCATGCCACGTGACCTTGGTGGTGCACCCCCTCCCCTGCCTCGAAGATAATTTTACCCAAGTTTGTTGACCTAGCGATGTTGCCTTCTTGAGATATCACTTTTCTAGAATTGGGATACCTGTGTTACGGACGGATGGACAAACACACACACACACAGAATCACCACTATAGGTTTTATTCAGGGAAGAGAAAGAAAAAATCATATCTCCGAAAACAAAGCTTCAATAACAACCAACCTTGACAAAGGTTGCCTTTAAGGTCCATTCACACAGCGCGAATTCAGCTGCGATCTGAGGTGCGATTTCTGTGGCAATCCCGTGGCAATGTCATATCGCGCGGTGTAAACGGCCGGCGATCTTATGGCGATTTCACTTGCGATGTCGCAGGCGTTTTGAACATGTTCAAATCCCACTGTGATGCGGGGGTGATTTCTTCACATCGCCAACAGACTGACAAATATCGCAGAGCCAAATCGCACAATATGACGCCGACAATCGCCGCAAAAATCACACCTCAAATCGCAGCTAAGATTGCGCCGTGTGAATGGGTCTTTAGGTTGATAGCTATCTATCATCAAAGTCATGTGATATGACATCACTGATTATGTCATAAAAAATACCAAAAATGTCTCAAAAACCACTCAAAAGCGACTTGATCGTTATATATGTCTGATACCACTTTTTCTTATGTATGGTGCTCCGCTCACGTGGCACGAATCTGGTAAAAGCTTTACATAATCAATGCCTTACCTTTTATGTCATCATAGCCCAGCACTATATCATCTATTTTACCCTTCCTGTTTGAAAATATAAAAAGGTTCAATTGAACATTTTAAAAATGAGAATAATGAGAACTTGTATACCACAAATATCAAGCAGTATTCTCGGTTTCATGTGACATCATCAAAAAGCTAACTTCTAAACCAAGAGACCTACAGAAACGTCCTTTCTGTGATGAACATAACTCTATTCAAGGATTTGTCACACGAAATTTTGGCACCTTCTGCCAAGTAGTTCTCAAGATATTGGCAAAGCTATTTATGTCACGGAACACCAGTCACATATTTTGAACTTGCCGTATTTCACTCGATTCCCACCATTCTGACCTTTGGCACGTCAGTAAGTTATAAAAGTTCATATTTTACCATTCTGATACTATTCTTAGAATTTGGATTGAAATAGCGTCGTTTTGGAGACCCAATTAATTGGCCGCCATTATGGAGCCCCTCTACTCCATACAATTACTGTACAAAATGGCGCACATTCACTTGCTAATATCTCGCTTGGAAAGTGACCAATCGGCCTAACATTTTACCCAGGAAACATAATTTTGTATATTCTTTATAATTCTATTAGCCATCCAGTGTTAAATTAGAGAAATAAATTTTGTCACATGACAAGTGAAAAACCAAGAATAGCTGAACCATAAGATGTGACCTAAGCCTGCCCCCCCCCCCCCCCCCCCCCCTTGATACACTTTTTTATACACTTTTTTTTTTTACATTTCCAGTTGAATTTCATACTACAAATGTTCTACAATGTGTGGTGGGGGTAATTTTCCTATGGAAATTCCAGAGGGGTGGGTGGTCACTCTTCAACACCCTTCCGTGGGGAGGGGGGAAGGATATTTTCTGGAACCACACAAACTGTATGTAGCCCCTTCCCGCCTCGACTAGCTTGCTATTTGTGGGGTAGGGCTTTTAATGTAAATTTTATTCTGCATTCTTAATCTGTTGTTGTTCTGATAAATGCACTTTCGTTATTTTAGCCTAATCAAGGAATCTCAATCCAATCCATACTATTGTTGGTTTTAGCCTTTTGAGCTAAACGATTGAAGGTTTCATCGTTTTATTCGACCTCATTCAGCTGTACCAGAAACTTAGAAATGAGTAGAAGTACTATGCTTCTGGCTGTACTGCATGTCACATGACTTATCTCGCCTGCTAGACTTCAAATCTTTTCCTTCAGAACTTCAAAACTTACCTATCTGGTGTTTTGATATTCACTACAATCGCACCGAATGATATCACATCCACTTCTACTCCATTCTGGTTCGTGAAAGTGTATTTATAGACTTCCTGGCCCTCTTTCGTCTTGCCAAAAGAACTTTGCTGGATTTCCGCAGCAGCCATCTTGAAAAGTAGCACTAGCGTGACAGCTCGGAGTGCATTGTCTGCCATTTCCGCTTCCGGGTTAAAAAATGGAACTTCCGGTTTAGGTGAGTGCCTTCCCGCCCCTCGGTATCCACAAAAGTTTAACCTGCGTCCGTGCACTCTTCAGAATTCTATGTCCAAAAGCATTAGATTGTTTTGAATTGATTGTTCTGTTATTTTGGTCTGGTACCTGTTAGAGTGTATGGAATGTTTTTGTGGGTGACCTTAGCCTGCGACCCGGCTCTCAGTAAGTGGTTTTTCGGATAATTATTTTTTGTCACGCCGTATTCCTCGCGCGTGCCAAAAAAAATATCAAATATCCGATAAAAAATATCCGAAAATCTCTGGAGAGCCGGCTCAAAGGCTAAGATGACTCGTCGTAATCAATCGAACAATCGGTAAATCGAACGCCGATCGTTCGCAGCAAAATCATCCAACAAAATCGAACGTTCGGAAATCGAACTTTAAACATACTTAGGGAGTGGTCATTATTTAACGGGTGTGTGTGTGTGTGGGGGGGGGGGGGGGGGGGGGGGCAAATATATGGGGGGGGGGGAGATTTTTTGGGCGCCGATTTAGGGGAGGGGTTAGACGGGGTGACATTGATGGTTGCAATAGCATGGACAAGATTCTGATAGTAAAATCATGTTATTCTTTAACTGCATAGTAACACACATTGATAATATCATGTGCCATTTAAAAATTTCGGCACGCTCCACGCGCATAAAGAAGACATCCAATACAGTTTTAGAGAACACGCGCAACAAAGTCAATAATCCCCCATTTGGCGGACAATAGCTGCTATGTTTGAAAGAACTGGCACCTTAGGTCAGCGTGAGTTTGAGGTTACAAGCATAGAAATTCATTGGGCCACATTTTACCCATGCAAAAGCTCATGGGGGGGCGTTGGTGGAGGGTTTTAAATTTTTGGGCCCCAGGTTTGAAAAAAATCCCCCCCCCCGCTAAATAAATAATGACCACTCCCTTAGGTTTTTCTCCCTAAAAGGGGGGGGGGGGGACTTCAATGTTAAAATGGTAGGGATGACCGTCGGTGAGCGCATTAGACAAAACAGGGTCAAGAATCTGATTGGCTCATAAGATTTGACTGACGGAACAGCAAAGGCAAAAACAAATCGATGTTTTGAAAACAGCTAATGAAGCAAATTTAGCTGTAAAACTAGTAAAACTAGCAATAAAATCGCAAAAGTGAAAACGTTTTTTTTTTTTTTGGGGGGGGGGGGGGGGGGCGTTGGTGGTGGGGGGTTTTAAATTTTTGGGCCCCAGGTTTGAAAAAAATCCCCCCCCCCCCCGCTAAATAAATAATGACCACTCCCTTAGGTTTTTCTCCCTAAAGGGGGGGGGGGACTTCAATGTTAAAATGGTAGGGATGACCGTTGGTGAGCGCATTAGGCAAAACAGGGTCAAGAATCTGATTGGCTCATAAGATTTGACTGACGGAACAGCAAAGGCAAAAAACAAATCGATGTTTTGAAAACAGCTAATGAAACAAATTTAGCTGTAAAACTAGTAAAACTAGCAATAAAAACCGCAAAAGTGAAAACGTTTTTTTTTAGATCGCCGATTTTAACCCTAAAAAATATGTATGACGGTCATACCTACCATCCGAATATAGTCAACAGTCACATGAAATCCACTCTAAACACACAACCATTTATTATCTCATTGCAAGACTTTTTCAAAATCTTTATTGACAAATCAAATTTAATTCAGTTTAATCTTTCTTGGGTTTCGGACTTCTATGAAAAACACTTTTAGTAAGGACTGGAACCACAAAAACAAACTATTACAACAACTATGACATTTTTTACAAAACCAGCAACATAAAATACTGCCAGGTTCCACTTTGGCAGCACAATATATTCTAGTAACTGCAAGAGTGATAGGGATAAAATTATATCTGCAAGATAATGAATCAATGTTCTCCCTTTGTGTATCTCATTTAAATCAGATTCTTGGTTGGATTCAGCCTCAGTTAAGACATGTGGGTCAAATATTATGCTCACTAAATTAGCAACACCAATTCCAAATATTAAACCAGTGTCGCGAACAAGAGCATAGAAAGGTGTGGTGTCTAGCCTTACATAGTCTGGGCTAATGCACCATTGTTGAGCTTTTGAAAGTGACAGTGATGGATCAAATATAGCAAATGACAAGGAAAAGTAGAATGCTAGAGCAATGAAAGCAAGTAACAGAGAAATTGCAGCACACTCTACCAGCCCAGTGATTTTAGTCACTTGAAGGTCTTTCTTTGTCATGAAAGACAATGCAATCCCAACTATTGCACCGAGGACAACTTGATGAGGAAAGTGCGTAGCAATGAATACTCTTGAGACAGAAACCATGACAATAGCAACCAGGAATGACATCCAGCAGACCAGATGAACTATTACACCCATGAAAGACCTTGATGATGTTTTGAGTAGATGGCACAACTGTGTTGCTATGAATGGCGTCAATGTGCACAGAACTGAGGCAGTGACCATAACATGCCCTGATGGGGAACCTAAGAGTTAAACACATAAAACGTAGATGGTTATGGTACTAGTGGGACAACCATTTGAACAGTGCACTTTGTTCTGGGAGCCAATCAATCGCTAGTTGGCGCAATAATCAATGAATGGATCCCTGTTAACAGCACTATAGGGAGGCATTACTGTATTACTACTTTTATAAAGCCCATGATTTGTTGTTGAAGTCTGATTCAACTAACACTCAGATGCTTAGGCTCCAATTATATGATAACTCAGCTAGGTGGGCTGAAGATTCACCCTAACCCTTTCACAAATCTGTGCACAAATAATTTTCAGTTACATGAAGAAATTCAGCCTGGCCTCAAGGTTCCAGGCCAGTCTAGGCAATCCAGGGAAATGCAAAAAATCCATGTCTCTAGACGTATGTTTTCATCCAAGCAGCAGAAAATAGATTGAAGGCATGTTGTGCTGTGAGTCAGCCCAGGTTCAGTAATATTTAATCATATTTCAGCCCTCTCCCTGATGGGAATGACAGCCTGGACTGAGATTCACCATGGAATCAGGGCCTTAGCAATTTACTTTGGTTTTCATAATTCTGTCAGACCATGTTTTGCAGCTTTCTTCGATTGCACAACTAACAAAATGACTGCTTGCTTAGATGTTTGATTTAGGGAACAATTTGAAAACAATACTAATTATTGTAGTTAGTACAGAGTTTGCGGAATTACGAAAACCACAGTAATGATCAGCAATAGTTTCTTTTCATTTTATTTAACTTCATAGCTTTGCCTAAGAAAGTAAATACTGTATGTAAAGAAAAATAGTAGAAACAGTAGAAAAATAATGGGAAGATACATTTGTTTTTTAGTAATGCCACAACAGCATGAGCCAAATTACTGTGGTCATAATAGTAATTACAATGTCTAAACAATACATCGGATACTTAAAAACAACAACAGACACAAGCAGAAATTATAGACAAATTTACATGAATGTAACAGTATCTTTCAGAATGAAATACTAGATATTTCCACATAGTTTTATAGCATGTTTCTTACCAGGTCCAGTTTCACAAGTTAATGGATACTGTGATAGCTTAACATCTCTCCAGTCATAGCTCTCATGTACCCACCAATAAGGCCTCTCTCCTCTAAGCACCCTGATTAGAGAAATTAACAGTGCTGATGACCACAGACTGAATTCTTATTCAGCACAGTTTAGATTGCCTGAAAGTCTTCAGAACACAATAAAACATCTTGCTTTCACTGTTAGGAGTTTTATAGTTAAAAGTAAATATCTACTATAGGCATAGACCTACAAGTATATAAGCACTGATCTAGATTTTTTCCTCAATGTATTATTTAAAAAAATAATATTTTTATAATTCAATAGTATCTTGGACTAATTCTAATCAGGTGGACTTTACATTTATTTAAATTGGGCTTTCGTGGCATTTTTCAAAACATTATCATTCGAAAAACAGAGAGGAACAAGCAATCCCTTCTTTATACAGGATTGAATTATCTTGTGACTTAACAGTGTAATAATTTACAACAAGTAAAATTAACATTCTAACGTCGTTCTCGAGTAAGTTAAAACGACAACAAATCTAAATTCTGATTAATGCTGGAAACGTGGCAATTTACGCGAAACATAATTCTAAGTTCTCCTCTCGAAAACAATCCACACTAAAAAAAACCTCTTGGTACCTAAATTGAAAAGAAAAAAGAAGAAGACAAAAACATGAGTGAAAACAAACCTCACCATTTGAGCACAAGATTCAACCACTCGGACAAAACGGCGACCCATAAAACCGCAAAGCCTAGACCGACATTCATGTAGTAGGCTAGAGGAAAATAGACAAGGAAGGAATTCCTTGGATCTCCAATGTGACTCAAGACAAGCATTTCCTTAGTCCAGCCATGCAAAGAATGCTGCAGATGTAGAATTAGTTTGACGCCTTCGCTGTGTAAAGTCTCCATTTTGGCTTTGTTGTTTTTTAGTCGAGTTGGCCTTCTTGAGCCTGCAGAGGATCAGCGGATGATCGTTTCCACAGGTAAACCGCGCATGAAGAGGGCACGGGTGTAAAACAGACAAAAAACTTTTCGTTGCAGAAGTTCGGACACTTTTTAACTTATTCACTGATGTAGCAACCTATGAATGCATTTTCATTCTAACATGATAAACAGTTACATAAAAAATGTCATTTTTTTTTCTAAATATATTTACGGTATACCTGTGTAAAACGAGCCGTAGGTTTCAAACAGGGGTGTCCAGCGGTGTTACCCATTGATATCAAACATGGCGGACGAAAAACTACTATGACATTCTTGGTGTCCACAAAGACAGCACAGAAAAAGAGGTAGGTACACGTCGATCTGGATAAATTGTCTAATGCACGATTTTATTGATATTGATGTTTTGTCTCGCAGATTACTAAGGCGTATCGTAAGAAGGCATTGAAATGCCATCCTGATAAAAACCCCGACGACCCAAAAGCCGGTAAGCTTGACGTTTTTGGGACGTAGATAAAATATATAAAATTTGGAATATAAAGCGCTAAAATATGTAGCAGACGTTTCATGGCTCCTGCCACTTCATCAGTGTAGGACGTAAACAACAATCGGCTTTAAGGCCGGCACAAGACTTGGGGGCAAGTCCCAGGGACTAGTTGTCACAGGGGTCAATCCCTAGTGTGTGAACGTGTACGGGACAAATCCCTGGGGGCCGAGCGGTAACTCATCAAATCCGCTGACTCCACGACGAATTTACTACTGAAATCACTAAACTGCCGGCACACTCGAAAATTTGATCTATCGTTTGTCAGTTTCGGTTCATTCGTCTGGTTGTTTTGATCGATCGAAATGGTCACGTGATATTTAAATTTTGTACCAAACAATGGAAGAACATGCTTTTTCCATTGTTTGATGCAAAATTTAAATGTCACATGACCATTTGGAGTGATCAAAACAGCCAGACGAGCGAACTGAAACTGACAAACGATCGATCGAATTTTCGAGGGTGCCGACAGTTTAGTGATTCAGTAGTATACCTCCTTCTTCTTCACCACCCTCAATAGTGACATTTTGAGCATCTGCTATCTTGAATGAGATCGTGATTGGCGTGTTTTCATTGGCTAGAATTATCTTGGGAGGCGGGAACAAGTCCCGCGAAACATACACACTGGAAAAAAATGCACAATTTTTCCAGTGTGCACAATCAAACCAGTTTGACTCGTGAGACTTGTCCCTGTGACAAATATTTACAAAATCTAAATGCAAAAACTTGAGTACACACTAGTATAGGGGACTTGTCCCCAAAGCAGGTTCGAGGTTCCTAGTCTGTGCCGGCCTTTAAGTCATCAGTGAGAGATCTTACTTGTGTATGTATATAAAATTTTATAGACAGAGGTCCAAGTCACTACTTGAATGTGTGTATTTCATCATTCACCCTAGTCTAAGAATGGTAAGCCATATGAGGCTGAAAGTGACCCAACTTTTATTCCCGTTTTATACTTCCTATCCTAACCCAGCTTGAAATAAACTCTTTGTATGCAGCTACTTCAAGAAATGTTCTCTGTGCCCTTTAAGCATTAACTTGTTACTGTGCGAATGCCTCATTGGGATATACATGATGGCACAGGGCAGTCAGGGCGGCTGAAATGAAGTAATTTACATAATGATCAGTAACAAGTTTTTTTGGTTTATTATTCTAGCTGAAGTATTCCACAGATTATCAAAAGCTCTTGAAGTTCTTTCTGATCCCAAAGCCAAGGCGGCCTTTGATAATGTCCTGAAGGCAAAGGAGAGAGTGAGATTACGCAACCAAGCTCTTGATGCAAAGAGAAAGAAATTCAAACAAGGTACCATATGCTGAATCGGTGGTTGTCATAGTACAGCCTGTCTTTCACCTGTTTTCAGATCCGTACAGATCTCTATATCCACAGAGTGGATTATTCAGTTAGACTTGCATTGTATAGATGTTCCTATTGGTTGAGGTCTTGTATCATTGTTCAGTCAGCCAATGAAAATGTCAACAATGACAAATACAACACAGTGACTTTTTTTTTCCTTGGTGTAACTTTGTTCTCTGATTGGTTAGAATTGAACATGAAATCATGGACAACAGATTTGGTCAAAATAATATTGAATACTGCTTTCCCTACAGCAGTTGATGTTGGCAGACCAACAATGCCAGCTATATTATTATTGTAATAACTTTAAAGGCATTCAGTTACTAAATCAAAGACACCTTGAGCAATATTCACAGCACTAGGCTGAAGCATATAATTTTAATCTGCCAAATCTCAATTTTAGCCTGCAAAATACACAGCAACATTTTCTGACAAAGTTATTATTAATTACATAATAATTACCTTGAATATTTACATATATGAGTTATAATTACATATGAATGTTGGCCATGTTCAAGGCAGCAAAGCTGGTAAGACATTTCGCTGTGTTTGTTTGTTTTGTTGTGTTAGATCTTGAAGAAAGGGAAAATTCAGCAAAGGAAGAAAGGGAAAGTGAAGTGGTTATAGCAAGAAGACTTCAAGCTGAGGTACAGTTTTATATTACATGTGTTTGCTACAGTACTTATGGGAAGATAGTACCTACCAGTAGAATATGCCATTTGCATGCATTTATTAATTCTAGGGTTCGTACAATGTATGTGTCCTGGAAATCCTGGATTTTCAAGTCCTTGAAAGTCCTGGAATTTTAAGGAAAATCCTGGAAAACTCCTGGAAAAATGGTTCAACTCAAATGTGGTTCAATCAGTTAGTTTCGTGAATCTGATTTGGACTGCAAACTATGACATCCTCCAGACTTATCATGTTTTTTTGAGGGAAGAGGCATCTGAAACTCCTGGAAATAACTAAGACTACGTGGAAAGCATACGAACCCTGTAATTTTTTTTGGTGTGATTGTCTGTGACCTGGGGAATATCATCTGTGATTGGGGGTTGTTTAAGAAAATACACTGTATCACTGAGCAGCATTTTATCATGATAGTGTACAAGAGGTCTTGGAACATTCTTTGACAAGGTTTTAGAAAATACATGGTGTATCGGAACTTGGTAGACTGTCCTTGTCAACGTCTGAGAAGACAAAAACTTGACCTTCCCTGCTTAGTGTACAAAACGCCGAGGAACTAGTTTCTCATATAGATGCCAAATTGGCCATCCTCGTTGGCATACAGGAAGCCAAGGGATTTTTTCGAGGAAGATGACAAATGAACCATCGCTATCTGAGAAAAAGAGCCCAAGAAACTCTTTCTTTGAGAAGACCACCAATTTGCCGTCCGTGTTGACCTAACATAGTCCAAAAAACGTGTCCCCGATATGACAAGTCGGCCAGCCTGTTGGCGTAACAGAGGCCTAGAGACTCTGTTACGACAAGATGCTCCGACAAGACAATAAGACAACAGCAGTTGCGTACTCGAACCTGTTTCTGCGTGTCGTATGCCAGAGAGGAGAGATATTTTAAGCGTTATTCCTACCAACTTATCTCACCTAACAGTGTGCAAAGGATTGTTTGTCGAAACTTACCTACAATCCTCGCCAGGTTATCTTGAATAATTTGTCGACTTGACCTTTTACCAAGCATGCAACACGTTACTCTTTATTCGTCATTGTTTCTCCCCCCCTCCCCCTTCAATGTTGGTAAAAAAAACGCCCAAAATCTTTTGCCTGGTCCATCCAACATTGAGAAGGACAGAGGATAGAGGGCGGGATGTCAATTTTAGCCTACTAATCTGTCATAGATTGTAGGTCCAGCAAGAGATACCAGAATTTTCACTGTTGAGAAGCAAAAACCATATTTAATTATCGTATAAGTCAAACTCAGTTAACCTTTGACATAAGGCAAGAAACCATCTGGTTGTTGTAGCAATGAAAGAATCAGTTTACAGGAAGATTGCAATCAGGGGATGGACAAACCCCTCTACGAGCACGCGTGAGCATCGTCTACTGTAAAATAAAAATGCTGTAAAATGTTCTCTGAACATTCCGTTCCTTTCGGTTCTGATTTATTCCAATCTACTATAAAGGTAATCATTTATAAGGTATCACACTCGAAATGGGCTATGCCATAAAAAATTTGTACCCCCGGGTTGAGGACCTACTAAATGAACGGGTCGGTGCAAGAACCGCCTAAGTGACTATTTGGACTGTTTTTGGATTTTCCGATTTTTGTCAAACAAACTGCAGAAACATTGTTAAAATAGCCTAAAACTAGCCTCTCTGCATTTTCCCCAAAAATCGCCGCGAGATCGCTGTAAAACGGTGTCTTCCCTTTTTCAAGCGCAATGCATTATGGGTAAAACTTTAAAAAATTGACAGCACTTCCTCCCTAGCCCGGTTTTAGATATTTTTTTATAAGTGCCTAGTCACTCGCACCTGTCAACTGAATATTGCGCCGAATGCATTCTTTTGGATTCAAAACTAACCCAAATTGTCTTGACAGTGCTGAAATCCTGCTACAGAACAACAGAGAAGCTTCATAATACTAGACGAGTCATCACACGGCCTGCCAAATTCTTTGTGACTCGATTTTGCTCGTAAAATTTGCTCCTCACTTGTGACTTCTTCCACAAGTGTGTCTCTACCGACTTTGTTTGCTTATGATGCAAGCAAAGTGGCTCCTGTAGTAGAAAATGACTTGAAAAAAGCACTTATAAAGCGAATTCATGGCTCGCTCTCTGTTCGACAAGCGAAACCAAGTAGTCCAGGCATTTTATGGTTGGACCTGGAACTAATTCCCACAAAAGCTTTCTCTTCAGAAACTGCTAGAATTAACGCCTAAAAGAACATACTAAAAGTCCCAAAAAATCCCAGCACGGCAACACTCCGTTTTTCAGCTTTTGGCGGAGAGGCTCTCTGCGTGCTACATGAAAACGAGGCTGAAACCGGAAGTGCCCTTTAATTTGCTTAAATTTTATCAAAACTTCGACAGTTTCGCATAAAAACGTTTAATATCGATAAAACGCACACTGGCGAATATTCTTTATTTGTAACTTGCTCAACTGTCGCCAGTAAAGCGGCGGAATGTGAATTTTCGTAAAATAGCATCATCGCCGTAATCGACAGTCAAAATTTTCCTTGTGTGATATACAGTCCACGGCATTGTGACCCTAGCTCGTAATTGTGTAAATGTCACGAAAAGTCAAAGCGCATTTTCTATAAATATAAATTCGATCAACTTCTATAATCGTGTGATGGCGGATATCAAACTTGTAGGACAGTAGGAGGTGGTCATTTAGCAATATTTAACATATTTCGATGCATGGGGGCGTCACGTAGCTCTGCTTGGACTCTTCGCATGTTCCATACTTTGATTTGTGTCGAGGTGGACTTGGGCTCTGGGCAAATAAAAAACAGTTCCACTACGTACTGGGATTTCGGCGGCGGTGGAGAATGGATGTCTTCACGATAAGAACATCATGCGTCGCCATCGGCTTAAAGAGTGCGGAATCAGTTCATAATAACGCCGTTGTGCTGTTATTAGCCGTTATTTATTCTGTGAGTTCGCAAGGAAAACATCTCTTCATCCCGTCCACAAAGGAAAATGTTGCACCTTTGCCCGCGCTGATCGTCCGTAGTGGGTCATCGGTAGCTCGGCGTGTTGACCATCAACAACGTACTTGAATTGGCCATGGCAGGTACAAAAAATTCACATCTCTCCCCCACGCCCGTTGAAAATCGCATTCAGCCATTTCGTCTCAATGGACACGTGTGGGATGCGGATGTGCGTGAACCGGTGACTTGACGATTTACTATTTTTCATGTGCCATCCGTACTTCCTTGAGTGTTCTGCGTATGCTAGTGAGACTCTCCGTCGGTTAACCGTTCGGAACCATGTGCCCAATAAGCTCGCCAATTTTCCCGCCTAATAATGGCGTTTTAAAGGGAAAATCTGACCGCGCGATGGAAGGTAAAAATGTTTTCATGACGGACTTCTTTCCTATCAGTTATCGCTATATATAGCGATCGCTTATGGCTCATTCACCCACGGCGCGATATTAGTTGTGATTTCTGTGGCGACTCCACGGCGATCTCATATCGCGCGGTGTGAACGGCCGGCGATCTTATGGCGATTTCACTTGCGATGTCGCCGCGACGTCGCAGAAGATTTGAACGTTCAAATTCCACTGCGATGCGGGTGCGATTTCTTCAAATCACCAACAAACGGACAAATATCGCAAAGCCAAATCTAGATGGAAAAATCACAGTAAGATCGCGCCGTGTGAACGGGCCTTTAGATTGCTTCTTAACTGCGATAATCATTTACTCGCTACCATTCATCTTTACCATTCGTCTTTCGGATTAAACAATCAACCGGGGTTCCGTCTCGCCTTTACTATAAGCTGTAACCAGTTTAAGGGGGACGTTAAAGAACCACTACCCCCAGTGTGGAAATGTGGGGGGATCCACATCGACATTTACGCTGTTCATTTCCATTTGACAGCAATCACGATGCTCCGCACGCAACATCAAAGAGATGAGAACACTGCTTGTCTGTTTTAAATAATGAAAACCGTCTTCGCCAGAACGCGTCGGGACGGCTCAGGGGTGTTGTTCTCAACGGTCAATAGCGCTGCACACAGATGACGTCACACTAATTAACATCTCAGACAAACAAATACACATCTCCCATTTTCTCAGTTTTCTCTCAAAAGAACGATACAAAATGAATTGGTAAACTGGTAGTTGCACTCGTTATAGCAGAGAGCTTGTATGCACTCCTACCCTGGCTCGTATTCAAGCGCGGTCCTTCTGAATGGGATGATTTCAGATGGATTGTTTGTCTGAATCTTAGAATCTGTGCGCAGCGCTAATGAATTATTCAATTAAAACTAGATGGCTTGGAAATGCGCGTGATGAATCAAAATCCAATAAGTTCTTGAATATGTATCCAAAACGTCTCTAATAGCAAAACTGTTGCAGATTTATCGTGCACCGTGAAAGAATAATTTTATTCCAAGCAATGTTGCGACGGCCTGAATCAATTTTCTAGTGCAAATAGACAATTCAATTGCCCATTGCTAAAATACCTTATTCAAGAAATCGATCAAGACATCGAGCAAGACATTTTACTTACATTTATACAATAATAAATGCAGAATTGTTTACATCTTTACAGTATTGCTTTCTTCCTTCTGCAACAGGTGAAATACTCCGAGCGCTTGACTAAGTTATGATAACTAAGTAATTATACGATGACCGCGCGCTAGAAACATCATTTCCGACGGCTTTCAGGAGGCACTAGTTTTAGAGTAAACAAACAAATTCGGCAATTTTCTTTCTTACAATTAAACATTAACAAGTAAAACATTTATATTTCCCGTTGGTTCTAGTTTAAGTAGTCCAAACAACGAGCAATTTCTATTTCTTAAATTTTTCAGTTTTCTGCTTGTTTCTTTATGAAATCTTTGCATATTAGAACCGCGATTTGCTTTTTTCGAAAAAAAAGACAGTTTTTTTCTTCTCTGTTATGTGGGATTTTTGCACTGAAAAATAATTAAAATATTTCAATGTCGATAAGTAGTTTTGTGCATTTTACTATCGTCTTTTCGAGCCGCGATGTTGATTTATTATGCCAGCCTCGTTTCCATGCGGCTACAAATCGCTTAATAGATCCTGTTTTTCGGAATGTTGCCGTGGTGGGATTTTCTGGGACTTTTCATATGTTATTAAGAGGTGATCAAAGAACCAAAAACAGTTGAAATTTCTTTTGTGGGAATTAGTTCCAGGTCAGGCCCATTTTTGTCGTAGAATGCCTGGACTAAAGAATCCAACGGCCTTCACTGAAAAGGGTGAGCCCTTAGTCTTTACAAACAGCGGTTTTTTGGGGGGGGGGGGGGCGGGGAACAGGAAGTCTTTTACTTTTTCAAGTGGAAAAACCTAGCAAAAAAAGCGAAATTACAGAGATAAATTCGGGCTACAAAGGGTTAACAATGCGCCAGGTAGGATGAAAAGCTCTTTTGAATTCAAAACAATAGACAAATCTTTGCGGCTTTATAGGCAAAACCCTTGGCTTAGTGCCACTTCTAGGGTTAGGTTTAGCCTTCGGATTAGATTTAAGTTCGGGTTAGATAGAGTTTAGGGTTAAGGGTTTAAGGCTAAGGTCGTTTTACATCGTCCTCACTGCGACTTTTAGGAACTTAGACTATTTGAACATGATTTGCGCAGAATTTTTAAAAACCGATAAACAGTCTGAATAGTCTTAGGTCGTTGTTGATAAAGCCACTGGTTAGAGGCCGTTTTACAGCGTTCTCGTAGCGATTTTTGGGGGGAAATGCAGAGAGGCTAGTTTTAGGCTATTTTAACAATGTTTCTGCAGTTGTTTGACAAAAATCGGAAAATCGAAAAACAGTCCGAATAGTCACTTAGGCGATTCTTGCACCGACCCGTTCAAATGCGATTACCCTAAAGAATTCTTTAGTTGATGTGCTCACCCTGGATAATTTTTTATTTTTGGCGAATTCTCAGCAGTCACCCCCAAGAATTTAGCAGTCACCCCCAAGAATTTAGCGTTTTCAGGTCATGACCCCCAAGAATTCTTTCAACCTTCCAGCTCCTACCCCTGAAGAATTCCTTGGTCCTCAACCGGGAGGGTACAGCCACAAAAAATGCGATAGCCCAATACAAAGTGTCAACTTTAACGTATTCACTCCAGTTTTGCAAACTACAGTTTGCAGGCTTGCACTATTTCGAGATACAAGATACAATTACAAAGATACGAAGATACAAGGATATCAGATTACTTAGCCTGCTAGCAGGCGTTGGAGGCTGTTTTTATCGGCGAAACCTCGGAGTTCGTGTAGTCGCGAGCGCCATCTTGGATTTTTTTGGCCGAGTGACAATGGGGCGAGTGACCCCCTCGTTTGGTTTCTCGCCCCATTGTCACTCGGCCAAAAAAATCCAAGATGGCGCTCTCGCGACTACGAATTCCAGCGTTTCGCCGATAAAAACAGACTCCAACGCCTGCTAGCAGGCTACAGATTACTAAAAATTTCGTGTGTCAAGTCTGTTTTTATTGCTGTTGTGAAGTCTGGGATTCGCTTGGGAAAACATTATCAGTAGACAAGTTGCAAAAGTTTCAGAATAAAGCGGCCAGACTTATTATAAAACTGGTTTCTATAGGATGTAAAGCGGTTAGAGCTATGAGGATAAGCGGTATATAAGCACCTACTTTACTTTACTTATCCTGGGTACAGACAATAGAATAAGTACTGACCCTGCAGTCCTGGATTTACTTGATTGGGATAAAACTATATGAAAAAAGAGCAAAGCGGAAGATCTGATCACCATGCACAAAATTAAATATAACCATGCTCCCGAAAGTCTAAGGGATCATTTCAAACCATCGGGAATTCGGTGGGCTATAACCTGCGGGGTGGAACAACCAAATTCGTACTCCCTCGCCCAATTGCTGAATCACTGAAAAAGAGCTTTTCCTATAGTGGGACCAAAGCCTGGAATAGCCTATCGAATGACCTAAGAGAAACGGAACCTCCCCAGGCTTTCAAAAATAAAATAGAAGCTGTCACTCTGCTCAACAGCATCTGACTCTGCATTTTTTCTGCATTTTTTTCAAATTATTAATTGATACATATTTACATATTATTATTTATAGGCTATAGTTTAAAATATTATTATCATTTATAGGCTATATTATAAATTATTATTATTATTATTATGTATATTTTTGGCACGACTTGTATGGAAATCAGCGTAACAGCTGTTATAATTATCGTGGATAAATAAAGCTTGACTGGCTTGCTTTTGCGTGACAAACTCTGGATGCGACTCAAAGTACGAGTTTAAAGTATCCAGAGATTCTTGAAATATATTATTGTACATCATGTATCATTGCAACAAAGATTAGAGAGTAAAACATTACGATGCTATCGAAATCAAATACTGCTTCACGTAGAACGTTAATATGTTGTGGACGAATCGAAGACGCTGTTTATTGCCTTGCTGCGGCAATGACTGCCAAACGTCTTGCTTGAGAGCAAGAGGATATTGCTTGAGTCGTTGAGGGATTTTGCAAGTGTTTGATAGTCACGAAGTAGTATAGTAGATATGGAATTACCCTTGTTTTCGCGAAGGAATATTCATTTTGCACAATATATAATGGAGCTAGCGCAGCGAAGGGTGGCATCTCGAGAACAATAGGAGAAAACAAAAGAAAATATAGTGGAGCTAGGGTAAATACAAGTCATTGAATAATCCTCCTTGCCTTCCTCCTCCTCACAGTATATCCCTCCTCCTCTTCCAATCACAGTATACCCCTCCTCCTCCCAATAAGTATACACCTCCTCCTCCGCCCGCACGACGCTGTCAAGGACGCCCCCAGCGCCGACGGAGATCCTTGCAGGCATCGTGTGGCTGCTGAGGGTACCCTTGAGTGTGTCTTACTGGCGGAGGTGGTTGAGGGTTATACTGTGATTGGGATTTCAAGACAATCTATTGCCAGATCGCAACAAACACATGCAAACAGAATTGCTACGCAGCATCACCAAATTCACCCAAAAATTCCAGGTACTTATATATATAGACACAAAAAAAAAACAATGGACTGGAATCACTCCCTGAACATTTTGCCCGACGATGGTCAAACACTTGCAAAATGTAAACACTATAGTTTCATCGGAATGCCACTGACGCAATTACAATCAAGCTGCAAACCACTTTATTGAAGAACGAATTTAAATTTTGCCTCCGAATAAAAATAACAATATTCAGATAGTACAATGATATATTTTAAAAATCACGCCATCATTTGAGTCGCATCCGGAGTTTGCCACACTCGTACGAGTTTGTCACAGCCTCGTACGATTTCTTGGTAATCCGATATCCTTGTATCTCCGTATCTTTGTATCTTGTATCTCGAAATATGGCAAGTCAAAATCCAAGATGGCTTTCAACGATAGTGGCTTAACAGTTTAGAATATCGCGAGGTTGTAAAGTGTGTTTCAGTGTTCGCAACTAGGTTCACAAGTTCGCAACCAAGTTCACAACTAACTTCATAATTTAGCAGATGGACAATTCAGACAGAAACATTTCAATATTCATAGACCAGCCAAATAATCCTAAGCTTTGACATTCGACTTTTCTCACTGTAGCCATTGCAGCGGCCTTCGAGTTTTTCTATGAATCATAATGTTTTAATAGCTATACCTCTGTTGAATTTACCACCAAATAATTGTAAAACCGACCGCAAGAGCTACCATGAGTAAGGTCAACATTGCAATAAACTCCTTCTTCATGCGTTTCACGATGTCTGCATTGAGGAAATAGTCTGGGAGGATGGCATTGTTGACATTTTGGCGCGGAAATGGGATATCAGGAACCTCGTTACCCAGAAACTTACATAGCGGATCCCATCCCTGTTTACAGTTGAAAACAAGCAACTGATCCCGCGGGATCGTAGCCGCCACTTCATCGTTGTGCTTTTTGTAATCCAGCCCAGCCGCGATTAGCTGGAACTCAAGATCGAGGTTTTTGTTCCATCTTCGTCCTGTAGGGGTCATCATCTTCAGAATCCTTAGCAGCCAGTGATTCAATACAGGCTTGACCACGGCTACATTGTTCTCGAAGCTTTTGTTCCAAACTTCTTCGCTGTCGCGAATCGAGAGAGAACGACCTTCGCTTCGGGGAAAGCCTTGAAGATATCTTTATAAAAGAAATAAGCTGATACGTCGACAATGGCGTCTACATTCTCGTACATGCGTTTGTAGTCTGGTACTTTGCCTTCAAACGCTTCTGTGTGCTCTTGTAAGTGGTAAAACCACTGTTCGTTAGCGTCATGAACGGTGTATCCTAAATAGCGTAAGGCCGCTGCTAAAGATTTGGTTCCCGTCTTAGAAAGTCCTGCACAAATGACTTTCATCATCAAGCCTGAAATATTCCAACTGATTGTGGTGCCTCCAAGCAGCAGCTTTCGGTGTTTAATGTTTCGCGTCGGCTCGAAATGTCACCTTTTGGCACGATTCGGATTGACCCCACCGTGACCCCAGTTGCGCTCTTTTCTGCAACCAATCTACAACCAAGAGAGAGAGAGAGACCTATCATGCAATCAATTGACCTTGTATTAATTTTTTCATGTGAGGTCATGAAATTACTAAATTCAAAGAAGAAACGCCACAGAGTTGTGCTTGTTATCATTTGCACTGCCCGAAAAGTCCTCGCGTCAAATTTAGCCAACTTCTGTCCGAGAGTTAACGTCTTCTGTCCGAGAGATATCAGTAAATCAGTCACGCAACAACAGTCACGCTTTTTAAGGAATTAGAATTTATGTGGGCAAATTGATCGTTTCCGCCTTTTGATACAGAAACGCTTTGTAAATAAGTGAATATCTATGCATTTTCATTGCACTTTGTGAATATGCTGAGTTAATGGACGCGCACTTTCGGTTTAGAAATGCATGTTTATTATAACACAACTATCGACATTTTAGACTGCTTGAAGTCTCTTCTTTGGCGAACGTCCGTACATCGAGAGAAAGGGAGTAGAAAGAACTGAATATCCTTTTGCTTCGCGAACCAAATTTGACTGGGAAGGCTATTCCACAGAAAAGCCCCACTGTATCCAAAAGAGTTTTTGAAATAATTAGTACAAGGGTTTGGCAGCGCCAGCAAGACCTCCGGATACCCTATCGCAGACCTCAGCAGCCCCAAAACCATACCCTATAGGGCGGCACTTACCCGCATATACCATGTATGAGGGGGGAGTCGTCATACGTGATACTGCCAAAGATTACCAACGTCATATATACTCTTTGTAACAGATAGAAAGGCTCAGAGAGGAAGGATCAAGACTTCTTGAGGAGCAGCAGGAACTACTCAAGTCACAAATCAAAGAAGAAAAGGAAAATAACTCTAATGTGCAAGATGACAAGATATTTACACCAAAACTTAAGGTAAATGTTATAACAGCAAGTAATGTGTGAGCAGGGTTAGTGCATTAGAGCGGATTTCAGATGACTGTCATGAGTAATTCGCATTTACTTTGTAGTTACTCCTATAGGTTTTATTCAATCCATCCGATCTGGAAATGTGGGATCATACCACCTGGGGGGATACTGCATTGATTTTTTAATATTGCTTATTATAATATAGCTACGATATAACGCGCGCTCTGATTGGTCGTAATCTATGCTCTATTACACCGATGAAGTAATGGTTCTCCCCGTTATATCATAAAAGCATTAGAGCACAACGTTCTATGACTTTATCGCAAAAATAAAGTCGAAAAAGTAATAGAAAGTTGTGTTCTAATGCTTAAATAATATCTTAGAGTTATCAGTTATCAAGGATCGAAGTCCAGTATTCAATTGAGCAGATCCGTATTGGAAACCTGTAAAGTATTGGAAGAATGTGAAGAAAAAACTGCCTATGTGGGCATTTATATAGGATTGGAGTAAACACTTTTTACGGTTGGTTTCACTACAGTCATATAAAATGAAACCCACACCCTTAAGTGATCAATATTATCATTGTCCTCAGATTAAGTGGAAAAGTAAGAAGTCTGATGAATCAAATGGAGGCTACTCACGTGAACTACTATCATCTTTGCTTGGCAAGGTAACACAAGATAGTTGTTTATCCTGTTTGTGTTTTGGTTGCCTGCTGTTTACTTTGTTGGGTGCCTGTGGTTGGGAAAATTGGCTAGCCTGTCATAGCGACTCTAAAGGCTGGTTTTCACGAGCGACGGAAGCGTAAGCGGAGACGGAAGCGTAAATCTTACGTCGCGTGAAAACCGGCTCGACGTAAGCGGAAGCATAAGCGGAAGAAGAACGGAAGATTTTGATAATCCTACGTCTATGCTTACGCTTACGTCGCGTGAAAACCGTGGCGACGTTATGCCTTGTGCGACATAACGACATAAAAAAAATATAACGCGAACAAAATATTGTGGTTTCGAAACGTTGAGTTCACAAAAATAACATAAGATTGCCTTGGTGGAGTAATCTAATGATGATCCATGTGAAATATTCATGATTTCAGTTATTTTCCCATGCTTTTTTTGCGCTGCAACATATCGTCCTTATGTCGTTATGTCGCCAGTGTGTACCAGGCTTAAGCGGACGAAAGCATAAGCATAAATTAGACGAGAGGGAATGGGAATTAAATTACACTCTGAGCATGCGTACAACCTTCCGCTTACGTCGAGCCGGTTTTCGCGCGATGTAAGACTTAACGCTTCCGTCTCCGCTTATGCTTCCGTCGCTCGTGAAAACCAGCCTTAAAAGGCAGACGAGAAATCTCCGCTCCTCATGGGCGCTGGAAGCGGGGAACGGAGTAAAGAACCGCCCACCTACCCAGCAATGGTTTTGATTGGGGGGGGGGGGGGGGGGGGCTTCCCCAATAATATTAATGCTTGCCAATATAAATCAGCAAATAACCTTATAGTATTTTCCAAATTTATATCGTCTACTCGAGTAATTTAGCACCACAGTTTTGCCGTTTAGAGGCCTACGCGTAAAATTCCAAATTGCATGGACATCAATGTCATCTCAAATAGTTACTAACTTCACAGAGAATTTCTGCAGAAACCCATGGAAAAGCTGAATTTCCCAAGGCACATGCATGGGAAGTGTTCGGAACAATTTATAGTCTTGAATAAGTAGCGGACTTGTTAGGCCTTGTTTTCATAGTTCGGTGTTAATCTTATACTTCTGATTAAGACCCCGTCCACACTACACCGTTTTCAAACGAAAACGAATACTTTTTGCTCCGTTTTCAAAAAGATTTGCGTCCACACTTATCGTTTTCGTATCGTTTTCGCCCGTCCACGCTACAACGCGTGTACTTACGAAACGCTTTGCGCCGGAGACTAAACACGTACGAGCCTGGCGAACATACCAATTTGAGCTACTTAGACCCCGTCCACACTACTATACACCGTTTTCAAACGAAAACGGATACCTCTTGCTCCGGATACGGCTATCGTCCACACTACAACGCCCGAAAACGATCACCGAAAACGGATCAGTCCGAAAACGCTCTCCAGAGTGGAGTGATTTGAAAAAGGAGCTGTTTGTTTTTGCTAGTGTGGACGGGTGAATGCGATGCTATCTGAAAACGATGACGTCACCACTGCAAACCCGACCCGAAAGAGCGTTTTCGTAAGGGTGACAAGTACGCTTTTGTCATTGAACTAAAGTTTTCTTTATACCAGCATACGGAACATTTTGGCCTCTTGATTTTGGGAATAGTCATTTTTACAATTTGTTTCACAGCTTTGGTGAAACACACAATTTGATTCCGAAAGCGTCAATGTCACAAACATTTCTATAGAGATTTGTTATTTTTCTACTAGTATGGAGAACTGACCCATCTGCTGGTTTCTACTAAGAAGAGGGGGAGTGCCATAGTTGAGTTTTGCCACATCACAAGTGCTGTAAGTGTTATAATATGAATGATTGACCAAAGGGAAAATACGCTGATTCCTGGGGAATAAAAATAAAATTCTAACTGGAGCTTACAATTAACCATTATACTGCGAGATTGCGCAGAATATCGTCTGATACTTAGCCGACGAGGGACGAAGTCCCGAGTTGGCTAAAATCAGACCATATTCTGCAAAATCGAGCAGGATAATGGTTTATTATTCAACACATCGATAGCACAAAAACCCCCGAAAAAAGTGACTTTTGTGTATTATTTACGAGCTCAAATCATCATATTTTCCTCAGAGACGGATATCGCAGGATAGCTGTCATGTACAGAAGACAGCTATTGGCGTTCCAATGACCATATTTGGGCAGTGCATCGATGTGCTGAATAATAATGAAGATTACTTGATGTTTCGGAAGACATCTGTCATCCTTCATCACTAACTGTGTTATATCTCCCGGGAGTTCCACCCGGAGCCCTCCTTCCGCGACTTTAGTGTTGTCGCACCCTCACGTATTTATTCACGCGGAGCCCCCCTTCCGATTCAGGGACGGTCGGAGCACGCTGGCGTACATTGAAATTCTTAAGGAAATCGTAACATTCATAGCTAGATATTTTTGTTAGCTGATCGTTGGTTGCTTCCGACTGTGATAGGCTTATTAGCCTTACTAGTGTAGTTTTATCAGCGGGCAAAAATATGAAGTAAACTGAAATGTTTCTTATTAGAGAATGGCTTTAATGAACGAAAAAGGCAATCCTGAAAATCCTCTTACCATGAGCTGGCTTGAAGAGCCACCGTCTTCGACAGAATCCCATAATGCATCGGGTTCCTCTACGGAGGCATGTGATCGTGTTACCATGGCAACAGACCCAACCGCCTCATTCCTTCGAACTGTAGTGTGTCTGACCGGGACTACGAAAACATCACGTTAATGAGACTAAGACAAGCTCAGGAGAGGAAACGGATCATTGAACAAATGGAGAAAGAGGACAGTGAGCAAGAGAATAATACATAGTGAAAAAACAGTGCATTCTACTTCAGTAAATGTAGTCAGCAAGCTGAATGATACTTATTTTCTCCGTATGAGACCGTAGCCTTTGCGCCCCGTTTTCTTTTGTTTTCAAATTGATCCATTGTTTTTCGGGTGCTCTGATTGGCTAAGAGTCCGCAAAGGCTTCCGGTTGGTGATGGGCCTTTAAGGCCCGTTCACATGGCGCGATCTTAGCTGCGATTTGACGTGCGATTTTTGCGGCGATCGTCGACGCCATATCGCGCGTTGTGAACGGCCGGCGATTTGGCTCTGCGACATTTGTCAGTTTGTTGGCGATTTAACAAATAGATCTTGTTTTGCGTGCGTATGTACTGTAATAGATACACAGATGACGTCACAGAATGTCATGAACAAAAAAGTACGCAACGAGACGCAGTCGAGTTGCGTGACTGTTGTTCATGACATTCTGTGACGTCTTCTGTGTATCTATTACAGTACATACGCACAAAAAACGAGATCTATTTGTTTTATACAACAACAAATAGGGATTTTTGTCAACCGTGGAGCTGTACTCTTATAGCAACATGTCTCTCAACCAATCAGAGCGCGCGATTTACTAGTGTTGTTGTATAAATCAAGATATCGCACCCGCATCGCACTGGAAATTAAACATGTTCAAAAACACCTGCGACGTCGTTCACACCGCGCGATATGACGTCGCCACAGAAATCGCACCTCAAATCGCAGCTGAAATCGCGCCGTGTGAACGGGTCTTTACGCTTTTTCAGCTCCGGGGCTCTCAAATTGATCGCATGATCATACTTTTTATGTGCCACGTGATGAATTGTTTATGTACCACGTGATTAACAGTTTCGGATGTAGACATCGTTGGAAAGTATCAAACATATGCCCCACAAAACCCTAAACGTTCATGCCCACAAGTACTGATCACGTGGTCCACAAGCAACTCGTCACTTGGTCCAAAAACGGTGATCACGTGATCAATGTGAGACTTAACTATCGAGGGATTTTACGGTATACTGGGAAGAGAAGTATCAACAAGGAATGACAAGTGGATGTAACATGCCGGGAATGGGAGTTACAAACAACATGACATCTTAGATTGTTTGAGACAGTCCGTGGAGAGAGGACTGGGAAATCACTACTAGGTACTTCACGGAGGAACGCACACTCTAGATTCTTATATATCTTTTATGAAATGGATGTACAACTATAATGGCACGGGCGTTGTGTTCTTTTTCATAAATTAATAACATAGAGGTTTTTATAAACAAAGCGTACCAAGTTATAAAGTGATAGCTAGTCAAGACACCACGGAAGAAAACAATACAATTCCACTGTATTTATTACACTACGATGAGCTTCATGGGTTTATGAAAATTACTCAAACGTACACCTAATAATATAAACGTGACTCTAGCTACAAAATGTTGGGAGTGCATATTAGCCACGACCTCACCTGGAGTACACATATTGAATATGTGTATGGCAAGGCCAACAAGCGCTTGCATGCCCTCAGACTCCTACGGAGGATTTAGTACGTATTTACTGCGCCCTCATTAGGTCGGTCGTTGAATACGCCTCACCAGCATGGGCCGCCCTACCTGATTACCTCGCTCACAATCTATAGATAATCCAGAAAAGGGCGCTGCGAATTATGCTCGGTAACACCTACGAGTGTTATCAATGCCCTTACTCGTACGAGCCTAACGAGCCTAGCCCATCGTAGAGCTCAGGCTTGCTCACAGTTCATACATAAGACCAGATTAATTCCCCCAAAAAGTAACCTGAAAAAAAACACTGTTAAACATGGCTATGGCCTCCGAACGGGAAGTTCCAAGACTATCCCATATCAAGCAGCCAAAACGAATCGCCTCGCTGACTTTGTCACGTATGGATTCTGAATTATTAATTTTATTGTATTATTGTTACTGACCCACGCTAGTATTCAGCCTTTCGCTGCAATTGCGTTCAAATAAACTATTTTTGATTGATTGATTGATTGAAATATCGCAATGGTTACGTCTGCATAAGATTAAACAATAATTGAAAAGTGGATATCAAAACAAACACCTATATTTCGGCTAGTTAACTAGCCTTCATCAGGGTGAATGACCGTTACAATGAGTGCCACGACATAACATTAACTCTGCGCGAGCTAACAAACTAACGGCTGCGCGAGTGCATATAGAATTACAGCAGTAAGAAAGAATAACGTTCTAACAACTTATTTTCGGTATCGATTATGTCCATAAAAAAAGTCCCTCTCGTTAAGGCCTTCTGGATTTAAAGTTTATAGTTTATAAGCCCACTGCCCTTCTTTGTTGATCAAATCTGTTTGATTCTGGACCGAGTCTATGATTTGAACAGACACGTCCTCCAGTCCTTGATGGTCATTTGTGAAGAAGTGTCTGTAAATAGGTTCATCTTCCGCTCTCTCATCTTGTGACTACGCTCATGCGCCCCGATCCGGCTTTGTGGTTATTAAACCTAGTTCTAAATTTAGTAGTTGTAGATCCAACGTACTGGATGCCGCACCTCTTGCAAGTAAGAAGATATATCACATTCTTGCTATTACAATTAAGATTATAATTAATAGTGTATTCTCTCCCTGTGGTGTGACTTTTAAACTTTTCCCCTATTTCCAAGAAACCCCCTGTTCTGCATATTTTACACCTTCTGGAATCACACTCAAGCGTGCCCCTGGCTATCTCGGATTCATTCATGGGTTGTATTTTCGCACGAACAAGATAGTCTTTCAGGCTCTTTGGTCGTCTGAAGGCCATCATAGGCATTTCCTTTATAGCTTTCTCGCATCGCTCTGAATGGTGCAACAAGGGCTGAAGGTCCCGTAAAATCCCACCGATGTTAGGTAAACTGGGGTGGTATGTAGTAACAAACGGCGTCCGGTTTTTACTTCTACGATCGCTTGGTGGCCTCAGGGCGTCCATCCTGTTGACTCTCCTGGCTCTATCAATCTGTCCTTTAACAAAGTTCTCCTTGTGCCCCCTGGCTACCAAGTAACCAGTTAATTCTTGCGCTCTCCTGTTAAAACTGTCCAGTGTAGAACAAATACGTCTAAGCCTAAGTGCCTGACCATATGGTATCCCGTTCTTACAACTTCTCGGGTGACATGATCGAAAATCTAAGAATTGGTGCTTGTCAGTTGGTTTGACATACAGATCAGTAAGGATTCTTCCATTGTCATTAATGACCTGGACATCTAGATAGTTAACTTTCTTTTTTGAGTATTCCAAGTGAATTTGATGGTGTCATGCTCATTATTCAAATAGTTTAGAAAACGGATAAGTTCCTCTTCTCCCTCTGTCCAGATCATGAATATGTCATCAATATACCTAAGCCATGTATGCGGCTTAATAGGATAATTTGTAAGTAATCTATTCTCCAGTTTGTCCATGAAAATGTTCGCGTATGACGGTGCCATCCTGGTACCGATAGCAGTGCCTAATTTTTGGACATAATGCTTTCCGTTAAACTCGAAATTATTATTTGATAATACTATTTCTGCCAAGTCCACAATATCCTCCGTAGGTACACAAGGATTCGACCTCGTATTAAGCGCATCTCTTATAGCCACCAGTCCCTCTCCATGTGGAATATGTGGATATAGCCCGACTACATCTATAGTAACTAGAAGTGCACCCTCGGGGATAGAATTTATATCGATGAGCTTTCTTAAAAAATCATTGGTGTCCTTGACATAAGATGAGATTTTAGGCACTGACGGTTTAAGATGTGAATCCACAAACTGGGAAATCTTCTCTGTTGCTGTACCAGATCCAGATATGACCGGACGTCCCGGAACGCCTTTCTTGTGCAGCTTAGGCAAAAGGTAGAATCTCCCAGCTTTGGCGTCCTTGTCGACCAGAAGGTAGTCACAGGTTTTATCGTCGATATATCCCTTATCATGCAAACTGCTTACCCGACCGTTGACTTTCTCTACCATTCTTCAGTTGGGTCTCCGCCCAGTTCAATGTATACACTTGTGTCACTTAATTGACGTTCCCCCTCCTGGATGTACTTATCACGATCCATAACAACGACTCCCGATCCCTTATCCGCTTCTTTGATGATGATGTCTCTATATCCCCTTAAATTTGTAAGCGCCTGTTGCTCTTCCTTCGTGAGATTCCTGTTATATGTAACTAAATCTTGACTCCCAGCTACGATCTTCTTTTGAAGTTCAGCCAGGTATGCTTCTAAGACTAAATCCCTACCCTTCTTAGGACACCAGTTCGACTTCTTCCGTCTGCATAAATATACATGCATTGTCATTGCCGGATTTCAAGCCGAGAGTGCCTAGGGCGAATCCCATAAGGAGGCTGCGTACAGTTTTTCTTGAACTTGGTCTCTCAACTTTGGACGACCACAATTCTGAAATATACTAACCTACGGATTTGAAATTTTGACCATTTGCAGTGGAAAGATCAAAGTTCAAGATGATGCACGATTTAACGTCATCAGAGTTTCCATAGCAACGAAACAGGGGGGTCACTGTTTTTAATTAGCAAAAGTTCCACGTGAAATTCGATCTAAACTTTTAAAATGACACATCAAGCGCTAATCCTTAGGTAATTGTCTATTCGTATACGGAAGTTTAGAGAAAATTCACCAAGCCGATTTCAAGATATTCCAGGCGACTTTTTTGCCTTTGAAAATTCAAAATGTTTCACGTGCTTTCTAATTATTATTAATTTAGTATCTTTTAAAATAGTCGCCTAGGAATGATTCTCTGTAGAGTGATGCTTTGCCAAATGAAAAAAAAAAGGTTTATTCCATTTACGTCATTTTCATTATTCTGCGAAGGCCCACTTTATGATTCCGAACGTCAAACTGCGTTTAGGCTTCCGTCCATCAAACCAAGTTTCGTTTGCATTTTATAGTGAACATGTGGTTTTCAAGCCTAGGTAGCTAGTCCTTATTAGTTCGAAATACCTCTCATAGCCTGGTAACGTGAAATCACCCAGAGCTGTCCACTCGTTTGATTGACGGAAGCCAAACCGCGGTTTGTTATCAAGTTCACGTAGAGTTCGCTGAATAATGAAACATGGCAGTAAAATGGAGCAAACTGTTCTATACGCTAGAACTGAATTCTAACCTAAGAAAATATTTTTAATAAGAAAAGTACATTTTACCGTGATTTGTACACAACACGGCCTCGGTAAACGTGCTAAACGTCAGCACGAACATCAGGCCATTCAACGTCGAATAAATTGACTTTCTCGAATAAAAGGATTATATATCCTGTTTCGTTATATGCCGGAAATAATTCCTAGAAATGTTAATAAGGTGCGTTATTGGGTTTTTGCTTTGTGTTTTCTTGATAGCTTTTTGTATTGTATTCGTAAATTGCAAACTCCCTACATGGAAACCAGCTGCGCCGATGCGTATGCTGTGTTATAGCCAACGTTTTCACCTAACGTTTTTTGAATGTGTATGTGTATTTTCTCTGATTACTATAACGACTCCAACATCTAAAACTGCGATATTTAATTTCTGTGTTAAATCCTTCTTTGTTATTTTAAAGAGGGGCAGGGGGTCACTAATCAATGTAATAAGCGACTTCGATAAAACTTTGTAAAAAGATTTCACCAATGCCTTAGGGGGAGACGCTCAGTATTTGCAATTGAAACGTGGGGTTTTATTGGTCCCGTTTAAGCTCATACTACGATGCCTAAAAATAACGTCTCATTACAAGACCTCCGACAGTTGTCGTGTTTCGTGTTTGCTTACTATTTCATTTTATAGGATACTTCCTCTGAAGTGATTGAAGAAAAGACTGAAAACATCAGCAGAGCAGACCGCCGTTAGTTTTAAGCTAAGCGGGCCTAGCGTTTGATTGAGAAAAAGTACGAATATGTGACAGCTTAATCACCTCGAGGATTAATTATGATAAACGCAATAAAGGATTTCAATTCAAGTGAGTTTCTAGGCTGCACGGTAGACAAGGCGAGAGCGAATGAAGTCACAATCGGTACACCTGTCAGCTTGGTACATAAAGTCACAATTTGCTAATAGATCATGCGAACTGATTTCGCCGAATTCAGATTTTCCCGCTACAGTTCAAAGTAAAGCTTTTCTAGTTTACATTATACAGACTCTCATGAAGCAGAGAGGCATGGTGACCCAAGCGAATTAAGTAATCAGGATTCATCAATGTTTTCTGGGGGAAGGACCCACGAAGGAAAGTCATAGTTGACAACTAAACAAGCTCAATTACCCCTCGAGTTTCTATGACCCTCGTTCAAATTCGTTTCCTCCATCGCCAGAAGCTTCTGATCAACACGGCGCAAGTTACTGTTGGCGTAAAGTTTGGACATGAGTGATGGAAACGTTTGACAACGAAATTTACTTCTTTGACAACTTCACTGATAAGTTACGACAAGAGATGTGTCCTAATTTGGTTCGCTCGCGGACATCAGCAGTGATTCCTATCTACTACCTAGTGATGGCTCTTTCCATTATCGGCCCTCTGCTAGTCATCCTCGTCATTTCTCGTAACCCTAAGCTGAGGACAGCGCCTAACATGTTGCTCGCCTCCATGACCGTATCGGATCTAATCTACGCTCTTCTAATGCCTGTTTGGATAGACTCTATCAAGCATCCCTCGTCAACCGTAACCTCAACTCCTTGGCCTTTCCAAGGTACGTTTGGTACGGTGACATGTAAGCTTGTGTACTATTTATCTTATGTGACAAGCACAGTGTCTATTGCTACTATAACGGCTGTGAGTGTGGAGAGATTTTATGCCGTTGTGTTACCGTTCAAGGCACGATTCATGACGCGCCGTGCTCGCTGGATTGCGATTGTCGTGACGTGGGCGTGCTCGGCAGTGATTGCCGTTCCTAGCTGGTTCTTTTTCCACTTGAGAAAATATAACAATAAACAGTACTGCGAGAACGAACTCGACTTAGACATAACCCGAACCTCCAAAGGAATCACATGGATGGCAACTTATAATGACCTTATTTTCTTTTCCATCTCCTTTACTGTTGCGATTGTGCTATATTCCATTATTATCAGAAAACTAAGGCGTCAGAAATCACCTGGGCATACACTCGGCGAACGTCGTGTACACGAACGAAGAAGAAATAAGCGTATTATTGGCATGTCTGTTATTATTGTTACAGTGTTCTCTCTCTCCTGGGGTCCGGCTTTTATTCTTCCAACCGCTGGGTATCTTATCTGGGGCCCGAGGAGAGCCCATGCTGGCTTCACGTATGGATGGCTGTACAGTCTATCGTTTGCTATAGTAACGGATTCATTAATCCCCTTATTTATTTCACGTTCATGCGATCTTATCGCCAGGGGTTAAGGGATTTACTGAGGATACGCCTCACACGGCCTGCTTTCTGTAGAAAAGGCTATGATCTCAATTATAGTAATTCTTCATTCACAGTGTCTAAATAGGCGTTGTTAGCCATTCAAAGGCGATATAGATGATTTAAACTGTAAAGCGTGTCCATGGTTAGGAGTGTCAAACACCTTCATCATCTCAGACTGGGGCCATACTAGTTCAATTTGCCCATCCAACATGTCTTTTGTTCAGTAGATGCTCAAAAATTCCATCGTCATTCATTCGATGGATCGGCGAGCGGTCGTTGGCTGATGGTCTTGATTCGACAGATGGTTGATTTCCAGATTTTATGTCGAGATGATGATACACTGACATGGTTTATTCACGGCATCATCGCACTGGTATCTACACTGAATGAGTAATAAAGAAACGGAGCTCGTCATCCTAATTCTGGCAAATCACATTCATAGGCATGAAATAGTTTCAAATGATGTGCCTCACGACTCAACACGTTTTAAGGCCCGTTTACATTTGCAATATCTGTCGCGCGAGTCGCGGCATTTTGTTCTCGCACGTACGCGTCAAATCATATAAACGAGGTGCAATTCGGGGCGATCTGCCGCGATTTTTGTCGCGTGATGTCGCGGAGATTTCAAAAAAGAAAAGAAAACGCACAGAAAACGCACCGGATTTGGATCTCGTTAACACAAGAGAGTTGGAGTTGCAATTCGCGCGAGAAAAATTGCCGCGACAAATACAACAAAAATCGCAAGTGTAAACAGGCCTTACAGTCCTGCGCGTCAAACCGTGAACACCCAACAAAAGTAGTTTCCTGCAAGCTTCTGACTGCTTTAGCTCCGTGTACTTTTTTACTCCTATCTAATGAGTAAAGCGGGTTTTTCTTGTCCTTTTACCCTCTGTCTTCGATATTTTTCGGGGGGGAAAGCCAAGAAAGAAAAATCGTCTGAAATTAGGAACTCTAAAACTTGTAAGAAACTTTTTTGGGAGTTCACGGTTCGACGCACATGACTGTAACACAAGTCCGTCAACTTCCGGTACTAGCAGTACAGCTGCGTTAACAGTAGTCACTCATTTTCTCTCTTCCAGATCTTTTTAAAGAACCCCTTCACCCCTGTAGCTTGCTGTTTTGTTTTGTTATAACGGTCTCTCATCGCGAGTCTCACGCCAGCAGTGATGACGTCATGTATCCCAGTATTCTGTAACGCGCTGTGCTCTTGGTACAACATGTTGTGTTTCTCGGCGAGATCTCTACCTTCTTCGAAGGTTACTACAATCTGGGAATTCTAGCGCACAAATAGAATAATACCATTAGTTCATTATATAGTCATCTCTAAATCCAATAGTCCAGTTTCGAATTCTCTACTCTACCACTGAATAGGCATCGACGGCGCACAAATACAGTGACCCTCAGTTTGAAGTATAAAAAGATATATATGTGAAATACCGACGAGAAACTGATGAAGCTTGAATGACAATATACAAAACTTTTTGGACTCGTTGGTATTCGCAACTTTCGGGTTCAATTCGAGCCCCGAATCTTGCCGCTGGCCAAAAAATGACTAGCTGTGGGCACGAGATTGGAGTTCCCCTGGCCTCGGACCCAAGTGTCTCTTAGGCAGTTTGGATATCTGAATGCTATATAATTAACAAATGATAGGACTCCACGCTTGAGTCCTATGTAAACACAAGTTATGGCGGAAATACAGGCGTACACCTGTCAAGTCGATTGATTTGTCCCCACAAGAACAATATTATCCTATCGCCCGTGAACGCTACAATACGGGGAAGGGGCTGTGTTGCGTGACACTAAGGGTAGGGGAGGCTGGAAAAGGGGTGAGGGGTAGATGATCCACACAAGTACTCACCCTTCCTGTCTCAAGTCACTTTTATGACCCACCAGTATCTTTGGCACCTCAGGTCTGTGTTGATCCAGCTCTGGCAGCCATTTTCTCTCGATCCTTTCAAACGATACTCTGTTGCCGATATCAAAACACACCAGAAACACGTCTCCGCAGTGATAGGAAAGAGGGCGAATTCTATCGAATTCATCGTTACCATTGCTATCCAATAATTCAACATTGTACATCTTGCCATCTACTATCGGATTTAAGCCGAATTCGCCGTTGGTTGGGAGATACTCGGGGAATGTGTTTGTAGTACTAGTAGCCATGACTAAGTACGTCGTTTTACCAATTGTGTCATCTCCAATAAACATCAAACGTATCCTCTCCATTCTGATGACCGTATTTAGATGTGTAGTTTTGCCGTGTATTGAAATATTTTTATATTTTACTCCGTGATATTTCGCGTTCTGTAGGAAGCTTGAATCACGAGGTCATAATATTAGCCCGGAAGTGAACTGATATGCGTGACACACCCCGGTGGACACGTTGCGTTACGTTCTTTTCCAAAATGCCTCATTCTCGAACCCAGAGCTCCCAGCTCGCCACCTCGCGGGGGAGGCTCTCTGATGACAGGGTCTTCTCCCGAGTGAACCGCCATTGAAAAAGACCGAGAAGACCCTGGGGACGAGGTTGGAGAATGCTTTGAGAGTAACAACTTTTTTGTGCGCTACGCCATTGTTCAAAATCAGCCAATCAGCGAAGGCCCTCAAATGGATGTCACCAGGCAGAGCCTCCCCTGCGAGCAGACGAGACGGGGAGCTCTGGGTACGAGAATGAAAACGCTTAGTTGGAGTTTAAATTTCGTGTTCAGTGTGCATGCGATTTTGGTCCGAATCTTTTGTTTAACTTCTCTGTGTTCTTGTTACTGCGGTTTTCATAATTCTGCGAACTCTCGCTTACGATTTCCAACCGTCAAACCGTCTTCTGGCTTCCGTCAATCAAACTCCCGAGTCTTTTCGTCGTTACTCTTTGTGCTTTTTGATTGGCCAGAAAGTAACGTTGCTGTCGCGACAGGAAGCCATTTTAGCACTGCTTAGGCGCTGGCCAATCAAAAAGCACAAATAGTAACGACGAAAAGACTCGGGAGTTTGATTGACGGAAGCCAGAAGGCGGTTTTACGGTTCGAAATCAATAGCGAGAGTTCGCAGAATTACGAAAACCGCAGTAAACAAAAGAAATCAAGAATTTCGGGCTAAAATCGCATGAGCACTAAACACGAAATTTTTAAATTAAAAACTCAAACTAGGCTTATTGGGAGAGGGGCAAACAGACGAAAGGAATGGCGCTGGGAACGAGGTTGGCAGGAGGAACAGACGTTGGGAGCAGTGGTTTGGACGTGAGACGTAACGGGGTGGGGGGTACTCCCTATATTGGACTATACGGGGATGCTCGGCCCGAAAGGGTTTCAGGCTGGAGGTATAAAGAAAGGGGAAGAGTTTTCAGGCTGGACTGGGTACAAAGAACTAGCAATTTTTGTATAAAAAAAGTCTGTATTTCACCGGTCTTTCAACCGCAACGCTGGAGGAAAATCGTTTCTTTTTAACAGCACAAAGCCGATTCAAAGTCAATTGGTATAAGAAAGGAGGGGTATCTTTCTCAGGCTTGGTAAAAAAAATGGGTACCTTTTTCGACTTGGGTATAAGAAAGGGGTACTTTTTTCGACTTTGGTATAAGAAAGGGGTACCTTTTCTGCTTTAAATAAAGTACAACAAGCCTTCAAATGATGGCTTTGACAAAAGAATGTCCTACTCATTGCGTAGGGTCAAAAAGTAGGAAAATTGCCAGTAAGTTTTCCCCGTTTTTGATTGAAAGTAAATTTTAAACGGTACTTACAGATACTCTAAAATTGTGTCTCCATAGCAACTTAGTGCATGGAACAGTTAAGGTCCGGGGACGTGTTACTCATACCAAGTTCCATTTCGGTAGCTATTTTGCTAATGTAGTTATTTGCAAAAACTGCTTTTTGCCTTAAGAATCCGCGTATAAGCCCCACCTCCTTTCAAGTCAGGCCTTAACACACCTGAGTTTCTCTTCTTCCAGATCTTTTTAAAGAACCCCTCACCCCTGTAGCTTGCTGTTTTGTTTTGTTATAACGGTCTCTCATCGCGAGTCTCACGCCAGCAGTGATGACGTCATGTATCCCAGTATTCTGTAACGCGCTGTGCTCTTGGTACAACATGTTGTGTTTCTCGGCGAGATCTCTACCTTCTTCGAAGGTTACTACAATCTGGGAATTCCTAGCGCACAAATAGAATAATACCATTAGTTCATTATATAGTCATCTCTAAATCCAATAGTCCAGTTTCGAATTCTCTACTCTACCACTGAATAGGCATCGACGGCGCACAAATACAGTGACCCTCAGTTTGAAGTATAAAAAGATATATATGTGAAATACCGACGAGAAACTGATGAAGCTTGAATGACAATATACAAAACTTTTTGGACTCGTTGGTATTCGCAACTTTCGGGTTCAATTCGAGCCCCGAATCTTGCCGCTGGCCAAAAATGACTAGCTGTGGGCACGAGATTGGAGTTCCCCTGGCCTCGGACCCAAGTGTCTCTTAGGCAGTTTGGATATCTGAATGCTATATAATTAACAAATGATAGGACTCCACGCTTGAGTCCTATGTAAACACAAGTTATGGCGGAAATACAGGCGTACACCTGTCAAGTCGATTGATTTGTCCCCACAAGAACAATATTATCCTATCGCCCGTGAACGCTACAATACGGGGAAGGGGCTGTGTTGCGTGACACTAAGGGTAGGGGAGGCTGGAAAAGGGGTGAGGGGTAGATGATCCACACAAGTACTCACCCTTCCTGTCTCAAGTCACTTTTATGACCCACCAGTATCTTTGGCACCTCAGGTCTGTGTTGATCCAGCTCTGGCAGCCATTTTCTCTCGATCCTTTCAAACGATACTCTGTTGCCGATATCAAAACACACCAGAAACACGTCTCCGCAGTGATAGGAAAGAGGGCGAATTCTATCGAATTCATCGTTACCATTGCTATCCAATAATTCAACATTGTACATCTTGCCATCTACTATCGGATTTAAGCCGAATTCGCCGTTGGTTGGGAGATACTCGGGGAATGTGTTTGTAGTACTAGTAGCCATGACTAAGTACGTCGTTTTACCAATTGTGTCATCTCCAATAAACATCAAACGTATCCTCTCCATTCTGATGACCGTATTTAGATGTGTAGTTTTGCCGTGTATTGAAATATTTTTATATTTTACTCCGTGATATTTCGCGTTCTGTAGGAAGCTTGAATCACGAGGTCATAATATTAGCCCGGAAGTGAACTGATATGCGTGACACACCCCGGTGGACACGTTGCGTTACGTTCTTTTCCAAAATGCCTCATTCTCGAACCCAGAGCTCCCAGCTCGCCACCTCGCGGGGGAGGCTCTCTGATGACAGGGTCTTCTCCCGAGTGAACCGCCATTGAAAAAGACCGAGAAGACCCTGGGGACGAGGTTGGAGAATGCTTTGAGAGTAACAACTTTTTTGTGCGCTACCCCATTGTTCAAAATCAGCCAATCAGCGAAGGCCCTCAAATGGATGTCACCAGGCAGAGCCTCCCCTGCGAGCAGACGAGACGGGGAGCTCTGGGTACGAGAATGAAAACGCTTAGTTGGAGTTTAAATTTCGTGTTCAGTGTGCATGCGATTTTGGTCCGAATCTTTTGTTTAACTTCTCTGTGTTCTTGTTACTGCGGTTTTCATAATTCTGCGAACTCTCGCTTACGATTTCCAACCGTCAAACCGTCTTCTGGCTTCCGTCAATCAAACTCCCGAGTCTTTTCGTCGTTACTCTTTGTGCTTTTTGATGGCCAGAAAGTAACGTTGCTGTCGCGACAGGAAGCCATTTTAGCACTGCTTAGGCGCTGGCCAATCAAAAAGCACAAATAGTAACGACGAAAATACTCGGGAGTTTGATTGACGGAAGCCAGAAGGCGGTTTTACGGTTCGAAATCAATAGCGAGAGTTCGCAGAATTACGAAAACCGCAGTAAACAAAAGAAATCAAGAATTTCGGGCTAAAATCGCATGAGCACTAAACACGAAATTTTTAAATTAAAAACTCAAACTAGGCTTATTGGGAGAGGGGCAAACAGACGAAAGGAATGGCGCTGGGAACGAGGTTGGCAGGAGGAACAGACGTTGGGAGCAGTGGTTTGGACGTGAGACGTAACGGGGTGGGGGGTACTCCCTATATTGGACTATACGGGGATGCTCGGCCCGAAAGGGTTTCAGGCTGGAGGTATAAAGAAAGGGGAAGAGTTTTCAGGCTGGACTGGGTACAAAGAACTAGCAATTTTTGTATAAAAAAAGTCTGTATTTCACCGGTCTTTCAACCGCAACGCTGGAGCAAAATCGTTTCTTTTTAACAGCACAAAGCCGATTCAAAGTCAATTGGTATAAGAAAGGAGGGGTATCTTTCTCAGGCTTGGTAAAAAAAATGGGTACCTTTTCGACTTGGGTATAAGAAAGGGGTACTTTTTTCGACTTTGGTATAAGAAAGGGGTACCTTTTCTGCTTTAAAATTGATATAAAGAAGGGTAAGGGGTCCAGTTCTGTGCCGAGCATCCCCGTACAAAAGTTACGGGGGCGTAATCAAAATGCTAACTTCTAAACTAAAACATCTACGGGGATGTACTTTCAATGTTGATTATTACTGATCTGCAGATCAAGAGTCTTCACGCCAAATTTTAGCCCCTTACGCCGCATATTTCTGAGCATCGCTGAAAGTGCTATAGCATACTCAAGGCTGAAATTTTAATAATGGCTTATTTGATCGAACATTAAAAATAAGGAAGAATGTCGCTGATCCGTTCATAGCTCTTTTGGTTACAGAGAAATTCACCATTTTCTAGCTTTTGTAGTTACGCGGCAGTAAAATTTGCGTAATCTAATGCAGCCCGTTAGGTCGTCAAACTTTCAAGCCTCTCCTTTTCTAGTGGTCGTGTACTTTCGACCGCTTTGAGTTGCGGCAACATGAAAAAAAAGCATTTCTTTCTGTTTCCTTTTCTTGGGAGAATGCATTGGCCATGTTAGGTGGTTTACACGCAATGAGTAGGACATTCTTTTGTCAAAGCCATCATTTGAAGGCCTGTTGTACTTTATTTTACAGCGACAGCAAATTAAACTTCTTGGCGTTACATATAAAGTAAAGTAAAGTAGGTGCTTATATAACCGGCTTATCCTAAAAGCTCTAAGCACTTCACTTTTTTGGATAACTCATCCTATAGAAACCAGTTTTATAATAACGAGTGTGTGTTAGTATGGCGAGTTCTGTGACACAGAGGTTGGGCAACTTCGACGATCCTCGTGGTTCTTTAACTTCCCTCTGGTTCCGGTTTAGTGTAGTGTATGTGAAATACGGGACCTACGGTTTAACGTCAATATCCGAGAAGACGCGATCGAAGGTCTAACCATAGAGCAAAGGCAGCACCTTCGCAGTTATTTAGAAAAGACCCTGAGTGTTGGTCCGGCCGGGATTGAACTCCAAACCTCCCGCACATAAAACCGGCGCTCTACCACTGCGCTAACCGGTCGTCGGTATATATTTTGCGTACCTTCTAACCAATGCTTCTATTTTGTAGTAACTAAAACGAATTTACGATAATAATTACTAAACCAGCGCAAAATGCTTGGAAACAAAACCTACATTTTTACTTTCTTCGTGATTTCTCAAAATCTTTCATCAACATACCACAATAGCTGGCTTTTCTTCCTTATGTGGTCAATGCGTTTTACAAACTCTCAAAATGGCCAACTTCGCCAGCTAAGTTCTCGAAACCGTATGGTAGAAAAGTTTTTGAGAAATCACGAAGAAAGTAAAAATGTAGATTTTGTTTCCAAGCATTTTGCGCCGGTTTAGAAATTGTTATCGTAAATCGTTTCTTTAGTTACTACAAAATAGTAGAAGCATTGGTTAGTAGGTACGCAAAAATTTAGAGCGATCTGATAAAGTTGAAAGCCAATAACTAGCCTTGCAAAATATGTAGTGCCATCACACAAATAATTACCCGCGGGCCACCTAGTCAGGGAAAACGACGTGCTTACGGAAAAAAATTATCGTCGCGTTGCAATTTATGCTACGATAATCAGTTATATATCGTTTTAAAGCTAAACGATTGTTCTATCTAATGAAGTTGTTCATTTTAGCAGAGTTTAGATTTTTTTTATACTTTTAACGACCCCGAACTAAAAACTACCTTGTTTACTTGAAAATCTCCAGACCATTAGCGATTTGTTGCACAATTTCAAACTTTGTCGGATTTTAATCTTGGAGGAATGAACTGAAAAAAATGTGAGCGATATTTGATATTTTGCATATTTACGAAAATATTAAGGTCGCGAAGTTGGAAGTCGAATTTTTTTCAATTTGCTGACGCAAAATTTATCATAAAAACTTTTTCAAATAAAAAATAAAAATTTCCTCACACGGTTTGTTAGGTGTTATCATTTTCTAACGGCACAGAACATTTGACGCCGATATCTTAAATCGTGCGAGGTCGCGAGGAGCTTCGCGAAGGTGAAAATTTGACCTAAAATTTAAGTGTTAGAAAAAGCGTGTAAAGTTAATTAAAATACAGAAAATGAGTGGCGGGCAATACAAACGAATGGGCTATTGAAACCAAGGGAAAACGTTGACGCGTCATTTGGAGTTTTAGAAATATACTTTAGGACACTATTAACTGAATTCCAGGAAAAAAGTCGTATTATGGATTTGTAATTATTTACCCTGGCCCGAGACCTTAAATGTTCAATATTTACGGATTGGAGTTGGAGACGTTTTGAATGTTTTTTTTCACTACGCGCACGCGCTGGTAGGAATTTTTTGATGAAACATTTCTCGTTCAGCACCAGCTGACAATTTCAGATAATATAGGAGAAATGTTACTCCGAATAATGACAGTTTCATACTTAGGCGATATTCACCATAAATAGAAGACTGGATAAGAAAAGCAATATTTCGGTTTAATTCAAACCATCATCAGGCTAGTGAAATACAAGTAGCGCGGGAGAACTTAAATACAACTAGATTATTTGAATAACAATAGGTCGCGGCTCGCTTTAAGGCCGGAGTTCATTAGAGGTTGTTTTGTTTTGATGTAAAAGGCTTCTTTAAAAAGCAAAACATTCCAGTTATTATCAGTGTCCAGTGTCCTTACATAGACCCAATCGGCTAACGGTGTTTACATCATGTTGCCACCCAATTCAGATCATGTGATGATTCCTTTGGGTGGTTACAATTGTTCATCTTATACATACTGGCATGCACTCGGTCGTGTGTAAGAAATTGGACAATTGTAACCACCCAAGGGAATCATCACATGATCTGAATTGGGTGGCAACAAGACGTAAACACCGTTAGCCGATTTGGTCTATTGTCCCGTATTGTGTTAAGATAATATTCCTTGATGTCAATAGAGCCACGGACTGCGCTATCATTAGGAAAATTATGAAGTGCTAACAAATACTGAAATTTGTCACAGTTGTTGAGGTGATAGAAAACAGCGCTCTCGTTATTACGGGCATGCTCATATGAGAGTTGACTAGTTTTAGGAACTTAGAGCGTGCTAAAAATGCTCTACTTGCCTGGGCTTTTAACATCATTGACTTCGACGACAAGCGGATATCTGTTGACAGCAAGCGCCTCAAAACGATCAAGGAGCTTCAACAACATGCTGTGATTCTAAAACCGGACAAAGGGCAGGGTGTTGTCCTCCTTTCTAAGGAAGCCTATACAAGTTCTATGGATTCCCTTTGTGCTGACAGAAAGAAGTTCAAACCCCTCACACAAGATCCTACTCCGGGTCGACTTAGATCTCTTCAGCGATACCTGCTTGCACTGGTAAAACGCAAAGAGCTATGCCGTGATGAATACGATTCCATGCGTCCTAGGAATGCCAAACCGGCGAGAGCTGATACACAAGAAATTTGACAATATGCCTAAATTCCGGCCCATCATTGACACAACTGGTAGCACACACTACTTTGTGGGCAAATTCCTAAGCTCCATGCTATATCCACTCACGCAAAATGAATTCAGTTTGAAAGATACCTTTGATGTCACTGAACGAATTCGCGCTATCCCCCCCGAGTTATTTCAAGATGGATATCGTTTCGTGTCTTTTGACGTCGAGTCTTTGTTTACAAACGTTCCTCTGAATAAGACGCTCAAGGTAATTGAAAGACGCATATACACGGAAAAACTGATTAACACCAGCTTATCCAAGAACACTCTGAGAAAGCTTATTCGAGACACGTGTACAAAAACTGCATTCTCTTGTAACGACACCCTTTACGAACAGGTTGACGGTGTGAGTATGGGTGGCAGTCTGGGCCCTGTTCTCGAGAACAGGGCCCAGACTGCCACCCATACTCACACCGTCAACCTGTTCGTAAAGGGTGTCGTTACAAGAGAATGCAGTTTTTGTACACGTGTCTGCTAATGTGATCATGACAGAATTTGAAGAAAAAGTTGTGCAGAAATTTCTGAATGACGGAGTAATCAAGTTCTACTGTAGATACGTGGACGATACCCTTCTGCTCATCAAACACAGTGACTTGTCAGCTATTCTTAATGCCTTTCATAAGTTTGACCGTAACATCCGTTTTACTTATGACTGCTTTAAAGGAGAAATACCTCACTTCCTTGACGTTGAGATTTCCCCTGATGGCTTAGGCATATATAGAAAGGACACATTCTCTGGACAGTATTGCGATGTTAGTAGCTTTGTTCCTTGGCGACATAAAATTAGCTGGGTCAGATCTCTCATTTATAGACTCTACCGTATCTGTGACAGTAGCAAGGTAGATGCCCAGTTAGCTATGGTTAGAAAGTTTTTATCCTGGAATAATTTTCCCAAGCGCGTAGCAGAAGGCCTTGTTGAACGGTTTTCAAGATCCGCCCTTTTTGGTAGTAACCCCCCTCCTGCCGGCCATGCCCAAGAGACCAACACCAAACGCACTATCTGGGTCAACATGCCTTATATTGGTAAAAAGGGCGAAACCCTTACGAAGTCTTGCATCCGTAAGCTCTGCCGTTGCCTTACCACTAAGAATGTTGACTTTAAAGTTATTCCTAACACTAGGAAAATTTCATTTTATACAAATACAAAAGATAAAACGCCATTGTTAAGTAAATCTAACATAGTGTACCAGATTACTTGCCCGATGTGTAATGCGAGCTATATTGGAAAAACAGAGCGCACCCTTTATGAGCGTACATATGAGCATGCCCGTAATAACGAGAGCGCTGTTTTCTATCACCTCAACAACTGTGACAAATTTCAGTATTTGTTAGCACTTCATAATTTTCCTAATGATAGCGCAGTCCGTGGCTCTATTGACATCAAGGAATATTATCTTAACACAATACGGGACAATGTAAGGACACTGGACACTGATAATAACTGGAATGTTTTGCTTTTTAAAGAAGCCTTTTACATCAAAACAAAACACTCCTCTAATGAACTCCGGCCTTAAAGCGAGCCGCGACCTATTGTTATTCAAATAATCTAGTTGTATTTAAGTTCTCCCGCGCTACTTGTATTTCACTAGCCTGATGATGGTTTGAATTAAACCGAAATATTGCTTTTCTTATCCAGTCTTCTATTTATGGTGAATATCGCCTAAGTATGAAACTGTCATTATTCGGAGTAACATTTCTCCTATATTTCTCGTTCATTGTACTGGTACTCAGGTACAATAGTATTGAGTGCTGGTAAGTGCAAGTGCTTGTATTTGTAAACAAACACGAAGGTAACAGAACTTCGCATCACAGGCCTCACAGGCTACTGGAAAAAGTTTGAAAAATAGCCGAATTGTTTAAAAAATGTCTTTAATAGCGGAGCTCCTGCGCGGGCCGAAGGCCCGCGCAAACAGAGCACCATACCTAAGGGAAAAACGTATAGTATACTATCGAGTTGATTTTTGAACGTCACGGGCATTATGGAACATTTTAATGACGTCATTGATGACGTAAATGCATGTGACTTTGGTATAGAGTTCCTCTTATGGTCTTTGAAAGTTTGTCCAAGTTTGGCTTCTATAGAAGCTACCCTTCGGGAGATATGATTTTTTCTTTATTTTTCTGGTATAAAACCTATAGCGTACGCCGTCCGTCCGTCCGTCCGTCCGTCGTCCGTCCGTCCGTGTACACATGGGAACCCTGTGGTATGCAAAGCAAAAATTATATCTCCTCAAGGGAACATGCTAAGACAACCATACTTGGGATATTTTGTCTATGCCACAAGGGGGGTGCTGTAACACGGACACGTGATGTGACGTCATCGATGACGTCATCAGTGATTGAAAAATTAATATCTCTAAAACAACCAAACTTTGATAGTGTAGTCTAGGTCACCAGGTGAGCGAATGAAGTGGTCACGTGATATGACGTCATCGATGACGTCATCTATGCTTTAAAAATGAATATCTCATGAAAGGAAAGCTCTAAAACAACCAAACTTGGGTAGTGTAGTCTAGGCCACCAGATGAGCGAAATGAGGTGGTCACGTGATATGACGTCATCGATGACGTCATCGATGACGTCATCTATGCTTGAAAAATCAATGTCTCGTGAAGGAAAGACTCTAAAACAACCAAACTTGGGTAGTGTAGTCTAGGCCACCAGATGAGCGAAATGAGGTGGTCACGTGATATGACGTCATCGATGACGTCATATATGCTTGATGGTAATCTCATGAAAGGAAGACTCTAAACCAACCAAACTTGGGTAATGTAGTCCAGGTCACCAGATGAACGAAATGAAGTGGTTACGTGATGTGACGTCATCGATGACGTCATCTATGCTTGAAAAATGAATATCTCATGAAGGGAAGACTCTAAAACAACCAAACTTTGGTAGTGTTGTCTAGGTCACTAGATGAGAGCGAAATGAAGTGGTCACGTGATATGACGTCATCTATGCTTGAAAAATTAATATCTCGTGAAGGGAAGACTCTAAAGCAACCATGTAAACCATGTACACATGGGAATCCCTTTCATTCACACAGAAAATTTTATAACCAGGAGCTCCGCTTTTAGCCAGTGGCTAAATCTATACATTATTTATAGAAACAAATAAAGAATACTTACATTATGATCCTGGAGTGCATGTTGATTAGATGCTTGATTTTGAGGGGACAATTTCGGTCATAACTTCAAGCCACCGTTGAATGGGAGCGAGTGTACGTTGGAACGAGTGACACGTGGCTTGAGTTCAGACCCAAATTGTCCCATCAAAACCGAGAATCTAAACAAAATATACACACCAGATCATAACGTGAGTATTCTTTATTTTTTCAAGAAATTCGGCTATTTTTCAAACTTTTTCCAGTAGCCTGTGAGGCCTGTGCTCGCATAGTCAGTTTTAAATATCTAGCCAATGGAATACACGGATTTTAGTTACGAAGTTTGTATATTAATATTACATAACAACACAGCTGCCCTTCAATCCCGGCTTATTCTTGACCTGTTGTTCATACTCCTCCAGTTCGTTAAGATATGAAAGAGGCGGCCATCGGTTTTCCTCCACGTATTCCCTGTTCTCTCCCTGGAGGAGTTGGAACTCTTCTGTCGACTCGAATACAGAGTAGTTTGTAGCTATGAAGTGAAGACACCACCATGCAAGTTGGTCTGCATTGTAAGCCTGTGGGGACAGGAGAAAAAATACAATTCAATCATACATACAGCCGATTGCGTTTGACTGTTAAACCCTAACAGTTCGCACGTTATGTTTGAACGTTGCGTTTCTAGGATAGAACGCGACGTTTCTATAGAGAACCAAAACGTTCTGCCCTCTCTGATTGGTCAGTGAAAAGTAAACATGGCGGTTGCCCTTGGAAACGTCTCGCTTTTTGTCTCACAACGCAACTTTCAAACGTAACGTGCGAACTGTTTAGGTTAAACGTCAAACGCGATCGGCTGTATAAATACACAGTCTCATTTTGCCGCCATTTCCAAACTTTCTTTTCTTTCGAATTTCTTTTCTTAGTCTAAAGTTTCGATAGCCTGGCTACAGAGCCTATGGATGCTGCTCGCTTTAGTGACCCCACAAAGCCCAGTACCATGTTCCCCACTGTTTCGCGATCGCCGTTAGAGTTAGAGATCGCACTCTCCCCAACAGATACCAAAAGAGGCGTAGTCGGGCCAAATTTCAACACGCTAAAAATACCACTCCCAAACGAGCATGTTAGCTTCCAAGTGATCACAACTTCTTGTGTATAAGTTCTATTAGTATATACCAAATCAGTGAATAGTCATTTTCGCGCGCTCTGATTGGTTCCTGAAATAGTAGATATCCAGCACAGTAAGGCCACTATCAAGGCCAATATCTATCTATCTCAGTAGCAGGGACATTTGCATACGCATGCGCGGCTTACATTTATTGAACTCGCTTATGCCTCGAAGAAAGGTCATGACAGCTCAATGTTTACGGGATTTGATCCTGATATGTGGGACGAAATTGAAATGATTTACTCCAGAATTCGCCTAAAAGTTTTTATCTATGTCTCTGCTGCCTATTCTATGGAAAGGAACATGCAGTAGATTCGAGTTGTTATCAAGGGACGTTCAAAGAAACTCAAGCTTCGTCAATATGGCAGCCATGTTGTCTTGTTACATCCCGGAATTGGAGGTTGCTTGCTAATTTTAAGGTGGCCCGCGGGTAATTATTTGTGTGACGACACATATTTTGCAAGGCCAGCTATTGGCTTGCAACTTTATCTGGTCGCTCAAACATTTTGCGTACCTACTGACCAATGCTTCTATTTTGTAGTAGTAAAACGAATTTACGATAATAATTACGAAATCGCCGCAAAATGCTTTGAAACAAAACCTACATTTTTACTTTGTTCGTGAATTCTCAAAAACTAGAGTTGCAAATCACTTAGTATTGCATGTACGAAGTCCTCACATGTTCTACTTCCATGAAGCAAAAGGTAGTTTCCATTGAGACCACACTCTTCGAGAAATTCACAAGGCTCAACATCAAGCACAAAGTCATATGTCTCATACATATTTAGTTAATGTGTATAGCTAAAGTCGTTGCACTAAAAATTCGCACTCCGACCATGTAGTAGTCAACTCTTTCACTAAGGGCCAGGACAGAGTTGATGGAGAATAGGAAAACGGCATCTCGAACAAACTATCGTTACGGATACACTCATCTGTTGCCAAATTCTTGTGAATAATAGATAAAACAAGCATTCTCATCAAATGTCCGTACCAGGCCATTCTAGCCGCCCTCCCGCGAATACGTAAAACAATCGAAGATGAAGTACCTTGCTAAGTCTGAGCACTTTCCTACCATGCGGTTTCGAGAACTTAGCTGGCTTATTCACATCACTTACTGTGATTTGTTGATGAAAGCAGACTGGACGCACGATTTGTTTTTCAGTCTCTCAGGGATTTGTCGTCGTCTCAGTTTCGATCTGTTGATCATGCTAGGGGTTGATTTATTTTGTTGTTTTATTTTTTATTTAACATATTTTTACAACCAGTTTTCATAATATTACATAAAATACAAAGAGAAAAAAAGAATTAAAGTGAAAAAAAGATAATAACAATAGTAATGTGACATAGTAATGATATAGAATAGCCTAATTCTCTTAGAGATGGGGAAGCAAGCATTCCCATATTTGGAGGTGTGCTAAAAGGGTGTCGTTTTCTTTTGCTATATGTTTTTCAAGATCACAAATTTTCCAAACTTTTATAAAGAAAATATCTAATGATTGCGGTATATAGCCTTTACTTTTACAGCTTTCGCTAAAAGAATCAAATGGTTGAGCAATCTATAATGTTTAATACTTTCATCCCATAGTCCAAGGATGACATCTACTTCCCGGAGATCCAAGAACACCAAAGAAGTATTATTAACCCATGTTTCAAGAGACATCCAAAACTCACGAACTTTGACACAATTGAAGAAAAGGTGTTCTAGTGTTTCTTCTTCATCGTCACTACAGAAACTACACATGGGAGAATCAGCCTTATCAATTTTAAACAAAAACCGCTGAACTGAAAAAATCCGGTGCAGAATTTTGAACTGAAATTCGCGCATTTTTGTATCAGTAGTAACTGCAAACGGGATCGAATATATTCTATTCCATTCTAAAGGATTTCGCACAGTTGACTTGTATATCATGTTAAACTTCATTTGAGCTGTAGGTTGAACCTTATTGGTCGAGATAATAAGTTCATATATCATTTTAGATGTGAGTTTTTCTAGTGAATAAGTCTTGCCGTTTAGGTGTATGAAAAAATTGGTTTCGCCATTGTCCGTTGAGGGGATACAGGCATTGTCTCTCACAATTAAACGCCATTTTAATGGAATTGCATCAAGTAGACTTGTCAAAAAGAATGCTTCACACGTAGCCAAATAAGAAGAAGACACTCTACCGATCCTCAAATTTCCCATTTGGTCGTAAAGATCGCTTTTTTTCGTTATTCCCATTTCATAAAGAGATTTTTTAAAGACAGACTTGTGGGCAATACGTATGAACCGATTGTTCCACAGTATTTGATCCGCTATTTCTTGGGCGGTTACAGGTTCTATAGCTCTGAGTTCGGTCCATATTTCTAAACATTCCTGATAAAAAGGGGGTAGATCGATGGAAAGAAGGGAGACGTCAAAATTGCAGCGGAAGAGGAATCTTCCGTTTTAGTTACTGCAAAATAGAAGCATTGGTCAGTAGGTACGCAAAATTTTAAAGCGATCAGATAAAGTTGAAAGCCAATAACTGGCCTTGCAAAATATGTGTCGTCACACAAATAATTACCCGCGGGCCACCTTAAAGGAGAACCTGAATCAATTCACATATGGTAAGTTTCTCTATAGTAAGCATTGGGCATGTTTTGAAGTCAATCTTGATAATTCGCGTTTGCGATTGTCGAGAACACCAGTGAAAATTCTGTTTGATTTCAGTTTACAAGTAAATTATATTCATATGCTCCGAGCCCGCTAAAATTCCAGCAAGGCCATTTCTCCATCTTAATTCTTTGAGGGTATCATCAAGAAACCATTAAACTAGCCATGAAATTTCGCTTTCATATGAATTATACTTTTGAACTCAAATGACTGTAAAACCTGTTCAAATTATGCGTAACACTCTTGAAACCGATACCATCAAAGAACGACAAATATATCGTATTTATGTATCTGACTTATGTCGCAATACGGTTATATAAGGTTGATTAGAGTACAGATAAAACACAGTTCGCTTTGAGTTAAACTGTGTATTAAATAACAATATTTCGCCACCAATTTTTGTTGCATAATTTGCAATGGTGGCCTCCTCTTTTATGTGCTGTAGAAAAATATCGAGCTCATTTCTCCATCTTAGTTTTAGCATGATTTTAACCAGAAATGAACAAACTGTTAATTTTTTTAACCTTTTCTTCTGTTCAAAATTCGCCAGCATAACTAAAACCTTTTTTCATTGTAGTACTTTTGTGATTTTTGTTGCACGTGCAGGTCTTTAACGACTTTTAGTATCAGTAATGTTGACATATTTCATCCATTTTATTTTTCCAAATCTTCTGAATTGTTAGCAGGGGCATTTACAAGACATCAAGGTTGTGATACTACCTGTGCAGAATGTGAAACTAAATAGGTATAGGGATGGCCTCTAGACAAGATAGGGGTTGGGTGTTTTGAGTGAATACCTTCGTTGTAATTGGAAGTGTTTCTCTAGCGTCTTAAAAATGACTTGTTCTGCTAAGAAATAAACTAAATAAACGTTTCTATTTGTCGTAATATTGATCATGGCAGTCGTCCAGGGCTATAAACTTCGGTGGGTGGGTCTTCAAGGTTAAAATTGTATGTATACTATCAGAAATCCTTAAAATGAATTAAATTTTCTTCTGAATTCAACAATGGCTTTTCTATGGTAGCATATCGTGGTGCTCAAACTGCATGATCATCGTCGTGTGATACAATTCCGTAACACTGCTCGTAACATTACATAAAAGTGGTGTCAGAACGTGCTCTGTCAACATCTCGTTTGTTGCACTCAGAACACTAAGAGCTTACCGTAAATATTTTGAATTACAAAATAAAGAAAACTGCGAGCTGAAAACTTCGCGCCATTTTTTCGATTCCAACTAAATCAATGGTGATTGCCGATGGTAGCGCCCGTAATCACATTGAATTGGTCAGCGGATTAGAGGATGCGCAGTACAAAAGTCCCTGCTACTATCCAGCAGTATTTACTGTTTTGAGAAAACTCTCAAAATGGCGGCTCGTTTCGCGCGTTATTGCGTTCTTAATCCACCGTATTTTATTCTACTGATTTGGTATATACTAAAACAACTATCACCCTCAGGCGAGTATTCAGGATCTCCCACCCCTTTCTCCATTGCTAATGTTTATATAGCCCTAGCTGTACACGGCTACAATGCTGACGATGATATACTCAGGCTCCAGTTTTTTATGGTTTCTCCCTCCCCCTGTATGATCTTTTCATTGATATCCTTTCAACGTTTTCCTTACTTGTGCCATATGAAGAAGGTTGATAACATCTTTGGTGCCATCTCTAACTTTCTCCTGCACTTCTCGATCAATCATCTTGGTAATGTACAATTCACACAGGGTGACCAACCGCGGGAGACAGAACCTGTCAGCTAGTATCAGTATCTCAGCTGGGTCGCAGGATTCGATAGGGGCGCGGTCGGTATAGAGGTACTCTAGGACAGCCAGAAAGCCGATAGGGTGGCATCCTCAATTGGGGTCTGGAAAACGATAACCATTGATTAGAAGGATACAATATATAAGTTATTACTCCAACACACAGAACAGGATAGGAGGTCAGAGCTTCATATAACAGTATGAAATGAAAGGACCTTATGTCTGGATTTGAAAAAGGTCGAGATTTATCAACGTATTTGTATGGTAAACATGACAATCAAAAATAATTGCAGCAATGCAAAGACAGGTGGATAATTCAAATATGGCATAAAACACGAACCTCGCCTTGAGCCCTGCCTTCTCTGAAGGCTCCCCCTAACATAGCAGCCATGACGTCACACCTTGCCATCAGCACAGCTTTGTGTGCGTATACCACTTGATCTTCCACGCGGAACTTTACATCTGAGAGCCTTGAGTTGTTTAGAAACAGTGACTTAAGTTTTGCTCCTGTCTCATCATTCTGATAGGTTCCGATACTAGGGTTCAGTTCATCTTCATCATTTAGCTTGTTTTCACAAACTTGCATTAGCCAGGATAGATAGAATTTCTCGGCAGTACATTTTACATCTCTTAAGAAGTCTTTGTCCTCAATTTCTGAAAACCCTGGCAGCCCAGTATAAAGAAACGCGAGGACCGTCTCGAGCATGTCTCTTGAGATGTCATGGGCCATTTGTAGATTGCAAATTTCATGAGTGTCCCTCGCTTCCACCAAATTTAAATTGATCCCTGACGTCTCATCTAACACCCAACTGATATTCTCAAAGACTTTATCATACTTTTTTGGCACTGAATTAATCTTTTTGCTGGTGATGAAGATTTCCTGAAAAATTGGTGAAGCAGCACTTAGTAGAACTTGGTGGGCTTGCAGAGGAGGTGAATTGGCGTCAGAAAAAGTAAAACTGACATCTGTTGAGCTGGTGGTATGTTGGAGCAACTTTTCCCAATCATCAGCAAATATTGCTGTTTGGACTTCAACCCATGGAGCAAGACCTAAGAGATAAGCAAACTATGTATGATTAGTGGAAGGGTGTCTGCACCTTCTTTCATCACCAATTCTTGGGTGTCACGTGACCAAACTAAAACTCCCTAAATATGCCTTTATTCCACGACAATAAACAAAATAAGGACAGAACCCTTTAGATATTGTCACATACTTGTGGTTATGCGAGTTTCAGGTCAACCAAGTAAATATTTGTCGAGTTCTGGGAAATACAATTTTAGTAAGAAATGAGAACTTTGCGATTCGATGCCTTATTCATTTCTCTTATGACATCTTTCAAAAACATCTAATTCACACACAAATAGTATGGACTAACAGAAGAAGGTCAAGCGCTCTTTTTGACCAAATTTCAAGGAGATATGTTATTTTCTGAATGAAATATGAGTAACGTAATACGCGTCAAGATTACAGCAAAATGTATGGAGCCGCCATCTTAAGGGACAGCAAGATGGCGGCCAAATCAGGAAGCCCCTCAAAAGCGCACAATAATAATAGGAATAACATTGAATGACATTTGTAGTTATTCTATTTAACAATTAGACCTCAAGGCCGAATGTGCTATGATGAATAGACCATGAGGCCGAAGGCCGAATGGTCTATTGATATCATAGCACATGAGGACGAGAGGTCTAATTGTTTTAGTATAAACCAACTAGTTGGTCGGGTTTGGCAATGAATGCCATTATTTTATGTTGAAAAAATCAAGTTTTCTTGCAAAGAAAGGTGGTGGTTTTGCCAGGCACGGTCTATCACTAATAGACCATTAGTAGCTCAGCCAATCAGAATGCAGGATTTGTAATAGACCATTAGTTGGTTTATACTAAAATCATATATTCTCTACTAGTTTTCAAATTAGACCATGACCTCCTGTTAAAGTTCCCAATCGACTCTTTGAAATTCGTGACCTGGTGTTGCGTGACATGAATTACCTTCGGTGATATTTTTGTGTTTAAGTAATGAAACGATATATATTTGGAATAATTAAGCGCTATTTTAGCTTAGATTTTCCCTTCGCATTAACAGAAGAAAGCTACAACTACGATCAATATGTTATAGATGTGCTTTTGATACAAAATATCAATATCTATATATCGGGATATTGTCAAAACAAGCCGGCGACCGCCGGAGCTCCGTTGGGTTTGCTGAATGTGAGAGTTTTCTATTGAGTGAGCCAGAACGCACATAGGAGTCCAGTTACACAGAGTTTGATGAAAGTAGAATGACGAAGAGAAGCCATCTCCCATATTATCACCGTGTGGATTCCTCACAGTCTTTGGCCCTCTCTTGGGCTGCCCCAGGGGGTGGGGATTTCCTGCTATTTAGCCCATAAAACATGTCCCCACATGGTGGGGAATTTGGAAGTTTTAGTACCAATTTCAGTCTAATGCCCCCACATATCCCGGGGTGGGGGGTCTCGGGGTTTACTTTGACTGGTGCATTACCGCTTTGCCTTGTAGATTTTCCGTAAAATTTGAGTTTCAAACCACCCACGCGTTTCCAGTAATTAAAGGGAGAGAGCACTAATAGGTAAAAAAGTCTCTAGAAGAATTTAAAATAAGGTATTTGAAGTAAACATGTGAGACAAACTCCGGTTCGATAGCGCATGCGTTGACCGCGGTGTGACGTAAAGGGTGTGACGTAAATCTATTGCTACGGACATCGGCAGCCCTGACTTGAATGCGATGGCAATAGTGGGAATACCACAGGTATCCCACTAAAAAAGTATATCATCGTTCAAATTTGAAATGAAAAAAAAAACATTTCTTGAGCTGTACGCATTATCTGATTGAATTTAATCATCATGTTTGATTAATTAGATAATGACTTTCTTGAATACAATTTATAAAATTAATAGTTAATAAAAACAAAAGTATTTAAGCCATAAGTTGATTTGTTAGTTACTCCTGCTTTGGATGTTAGATTATTGGGGTCCAGTTTAACAAGTTCTGCTTTCTTTGGACCTCAGTTCACTCATTGTAAACAAAAACGTGACAGATACGTTGTTAAATTATAACAATGAGTGGAAATAAAAGATTATTATTATTATTATTATATTTTATTGCGCTATTCGCATTGGTAACCGAGCCTTCTGGTGACATTTTTGCCTGCGAACTAGAAAACCTTTCTCCTTCCACAAATTAAGGAATTTTGCAATTTTTTCGATATCACATCCAATATACGGAGACTTTCCAAAATGTCACGTATGGATTTCGCAAACTAACGAAAAATACAAATGTTATTGCCAAAAACAGAGTTCGAGAGAGACTTTTTTGTCGCTATTTCCCAAGAGAAAATGATATAAGAGAATCCATCGCGCGTATTCATGTCCAGGCCTATGAAAGTCGACAATAAGAATCTATTTTTAGAAACCGGAAGTTGGCAGTTCTCACTGAGTGCTGTCACGGTGTCACGCATCGCCTTCAACAATTTGCCGCCTTGTGGGCGCTGCCCCTCCGATTTTTCATTGATAATGCAGTTCTTGGCATCGCTTAGCCATTTAGTCCTTTACCGAGTTCTTTGGCTATTGTTTTTCTGGTTTTTGTCCTGACTAAATGCATTCATTCAAAGGAAAAGTAACTGCTCACAGAAGCACTTTGCTGAGTTAGAAAAAAGAAGTTCTAGAACTGTGCTTTTCTGTGGTTTTGTCGGTTTGTGTTGCCTGAAATATCTCCATCTATAGATGGACACTTCTACAGTGTTTCACCAAACTTTGGAAAGAAAAACGGAAGACTGTTGGAGCTATGACTTCTTCAAGAGGCAAGAGGACACCAGAAGAATACAGAACAGAAGAAGTCATAGATCTATCAACTTTACGAGGCTGAACACCTACTCGACCGTTGCCGTTGTTCTCAAGCACGAGAAACTGATGGGAAGAGCTCACCTTATTCCTCAAGAGAACTTCCTTGGAATAAGCTTAACTTCTTCTAGTCTTTTAATGATAAACATTCTGCAGTGGATACGGATTCCAGAAGAGCAAGTAAGCGTTTTCGTGTGTTGTCTTCTTTCTCCCTTTCTGTCAGTTCTAAGTAAGTTATTTCTTTGACGTTTGTTCGGCAGCGCCCTTTTTGAAGCTACTTCACATCACTGAAGTTCAATTTGATTATTGCGGTCGAAGACCGCATACTAATCTGATCAGGGTCGCATCCCGTGATTCGCGAGTAGTCCCGCGTGGCTTTGGTTGGATTCCAGCTTGATTCAGAGATTTTGGACTGACTATGTGATTTTGCCTCGTATTCATGTCAAGAGCGGCCGAGGTGGAATGGTAATAAAACTGCCTCGATCTCACGAACGGAGGTGGAATGGTAATGAAACTAGCCTCGATCTAATACGGACAGGGAGAGGTATGGTAACTAGCGCATGTCACACGAAAAGAAACGACGGCTACAATATTGCAGGCTCAACCAACAGTGTTCCATTTCGTTGTAAACACGAAACCCACCGGGTTTTACGGAGAATTTAGCCTAACGGACCGGGTTTTCCGCGATAAAATCACCCAGTACCGCCTGCAAGCAGGCTACGGAGAATTTTGCAGTCGATCGCGACGCAGATACGACGAATAGAAGAAAGCGAACTTCATATCACAGTTTTTATTCGGCAAGATGGGCAGAAATTACCCGGTTTAATGGGGCCTTTGGAACTCGCTGCAATTCCCAGTTTAGTTGTTTGGCTGTTGGCCTTTTGGTCTCGCTACAATTAATCCGTTACTTGAAAAGCTACCCTCCATCACTCTCCAGTCCAGGTATTCCGACACTCGATGTTATATTGAAATAAAACAGGTCTAGTTGTAACAGCATTTGCACCAGTTATAGGCTCTGGGCTTGCCCGTGAAATCTCTGTACATTTCGTCTTCAGTCATGATACACTCGCTTCGACCGCAATTTAGTGATCTATGATTATTCTAGTATAGTTTTAGACCTATCAAATTTCTGTGAATTACCTTCCCTTTTATGTGCTTATTATCTTCATTTTTGTTAAAATAAAATCAAAGCGGGGCGCAAGATCTTCGTTTTCCGCTTGATCATTCTGTTTCCAAGGCGAAAGTTGAATAGACAAAAACATTTTCATTTGATTGAAAAATAAATCATTTCTCCTTCTTTTAAATGAGCTAGGGCTCGAAACATATTCTGCATTCACAAAACATGACTTCTACTTCTAGTTATGTTATAAGAATTGTGCTTGAAAAGCCTAAATAATAATAAAAATAGCCGCTTGTTATAGTTGAAGTTGTCTTTTTATCGACTTTGCCGTTTGATTTTACTTGAGATCAGTTTTGTTTTGAGCTGTGGAAAACTTGGTTGGTTTCGGAAAAACTGCAACCAGCTTTTGTAAGCTATGATTTGTACCACAATAATAAATAAGCCTATCAAATGTTACATTAGAAGATGGTTTTGTATGTCAAGATTAGCTCTTTCATTGTATTTTGGAACAGGTGGAGATTCGGTACTTGGTATGCGCTTGGGTCGCTGGTCACCGAACAAATCGCTGGCTCGTAAAACGAGAAACCGCTGAAATGTTTTTCGTTTGCGGGCGACGAAATGACGCGAACGCTGTCCGCTTTCGCGGGATGTTTCTCCTCGTACTTTATATCCAGCAGTAGGGAAACAGTGCACCTAATTCGGAGTGTGCGCCGCGTTGTCAGGTTTATGAAGATTTCAATCGCCAGAAGAGATAAACACACTATCTTGTTATTTATAAGTTTTTAATTACAAACTCTTAAAACGAAGGATAAATACAACGAGCCCAATTATTATGAGATTAGATAAGTTTGAAATTTCGTTATCGCGCAAATTATTATATGCAATTTAGCTTCCTGGAAAGAAAAAGCTAAAATTCAAGTCGACCATCCAAAGAGCCATCTACGGCAAGTAACTTCATTAGAGAAGGAGACTGGAGGACAGAAGACAGCTGTAAAGTAGAAAAAATATATTTATAAATACTGTTTCATTATTTTGTCTGCAGCATAAAGATACACACAAACAAACATAAGAATCTAAATTATTTTTGTGATAAAATGTGGTCAGCTAAAGAGGAGGAAAGAACTAGGATATTGAATACAAATTGTAAACAAAATGTGCAGCCAGATTTGCGGGTTTACCCCCGTGTAAGAACCATTCCCAGAGGACATCATTGTTGTGTTCAGTTATTTCATCGTGTGATTCGTTCTAGTAAACAAAAGAGGCTTTGTGACGCAACTCCTGAACAATACACAGTCCGTGTAGCCAGATTGGCAGAGATCATGGTCAAAAAATATGCAAATTAACTTTGACAGAAGCATAAGAAATTAGTACAATCATCACTTTTATTCGCAAAAGGCAAATTTTGACACAATTAATAGCGCTTAGAACCAATTCTAGAATATATGTGTTTTGTAATCATGGACAATTTAGACCGGTTCAAATACTGGTTTCTGAACAGCAACTGAAATAATTGTTATAGAGTTGCTATAATTGTACGTGCTTATAAGAAGTAAATCTACAATTTCACCGAATGACTGATTGTCCCGATCGTAGTTTGTCAAGAGACTGCCAACATAGTTAAACTAAAAAAAATATTTACTGCGCCATCACAGAAACATATGACACTGAAACCACTAATGTCCCAACTACAACCTGTTCGTCGCTAACTGACCCAAAGCTATTCCATACAAAAGTTGGGGGCAAAGGCGATTTTTTCTGAATTTGGTTTAGAGGTAACGTGAGAAATAGAGACTTGAACTATACATTTCTGTTTTTAAATCACCGGTTCAGCCCTTGGTACCATGATCTGCGAGCTATGCATTCATGGTTTAATTTGTTAGGTGAACGATTTGAGCAAATTTAAAACTAAATGCCTCGGCAATGACCGACTCCGAATGGACAACAATGCAGTTTAAAAAGACAAATGAAGCAAATTAACTCACCTTTTCGCTTTTATGTATTTGTAGTTTACGTCGATGTCAAGAAACAATCTCTCAATGGTGCTGTTATAACAAAACAATGGCCGCCATGTTTGCTACGAAGGACTCCTTCTCTGGCCATACTGAGAAGGACGAGAAGCGTATTTTCGACCATGTAGCCGCTATTTGAAGCATCCTAAGCATCGACCGGCCTTTTGAATGACAATAGGATAATGCCGAGGAATATTTTAAGCATCTTCAACCACATTTACGCAGAAATAATCCAGAGAAATCGATGGGACAAACCGAAACGTAACGCTCCACTCTGACCAGATTCCATTCCCTTTGGCTTTCTAGCGCACGCGTAGAACTTATCTCCACCTGTTGTATTTTGGCACAAAAAATCCTCTCTGAAAAATTTTTCCGCGCTGGCCTTGAGTGACGCATCACGTCATGATTCGTGACCGGAAGTGGCTCGAAATCTATTTTTAGAATCTTATTGTCGACTTTCATAGGGCACGGGGATATGTTCTCTTATATCATTTTCTCTTGTATTTCCTTATTTTTTATCTGATTTTTATCTGATCTTAAAAAGCATAGTGAGTCTGTGGGCATGGCGGTAGTTCAAGGAGGATTGGAACCTCCCAGAATACCCCTACGCGCCCAATTTATTCACTTAACACCAGTCATGCGTTACTTAAATCGAGTGTTTCGCGGCAAAACTAGGTCACTTTTGGAGAGCTTTTTTCGTCATATCTAGGCACTTATATGCATATACTTTGGTATCTACGCATTCTTTAACTTGTATTTTACCTATGTTTTGCAAAAAAAAAACAGCAGTTGTTCTAATATTAGGCATAATAGCAGATGGAAAATCGCATCAAATGTTTTAGAAAAATGAGATAGAGTTAAAACTCCGGGTGATGCGTGACACTTGTAAAGAGATGGTATAAAATCGAATCAATAAATTGAAAAAGTGTCAGTATAATTTAATACAAACGTTTCGGGCATGGCCCTTCATCAGTGTATCAAAAGGCGGTATTCGCCATGCTAAAATCCTAACGGAAAAGCATTTAGATGTCCACAAGTCCACAAGGGCTAAGAGTTCCCAAGTTAAAGATAAGTTCCATCTCCTGGTGTTTGCGATGGTAGTTGTCCCCGTGGCTTAAACGGAGGCCGCATACCCTAAGATTGTCAATAGAGTGCGATGCAGAGTTAAAATGTTCGGCCACGGGGAAACCAGGAGATTTGTTCTTGATACTGCGAAGGTGCTCTCCAACTCGTTCGCGTAAAGAACGACCGGTTTCACCAATGTACAGAGAAGTACAACGGGTGCAGCTGATGCAATACACCACATTTTCAGACCGACAGGTGAAGCGATTGTTGATGGTGTATCTGCTTTTGGGACCCTGTATGATAGTCTGAGAAGTGGTGTGTTTGCACGTCTGACAGCGTGGGCGGTTACACGGGAACGTTCCGGCATCCGATGATGTTGACGAACCGACACTAGAGTGCACGAGGATATCCCTGAGATTCTTGTCGCGATTCTTGTCGGATATAAGTGGCGACTCAGGGAAAATCCTGCGTGTGTCTGGATCAGTGGTTAAGATGTTAAAGTTCTTCATGAGTATCTGTTTGGTAATGGCGTTAAAGTTGTTGTAAGTAAGTACCAACGGAACGCGGTCTGTGCTGTCCTCATGCCGGGATGCCGTAAGGGCGTCTTGACGTGTAACTGTTAAAACTCTGTTAAGGTCATTCTCGAATTGTGCAGCTGGATAACCACGAGCTGCGAAGAAATGTTGCATCTCTCTAGACTTGACGAGGAAGTCGTTATCATCTGAACAGAGACGGCGGAGACGGAGAAACTGGCTGTATGGGATAGCCCGTTTACAATGGCCGGGGTGGTGTGACGTAAAGTCGAGGTAGTTGTGTGTGTCAGTCTCTTTGTAGTATATTGATGTCTGAATGCTGTGATTGGATATTCGCAACTGGATGTCGAGAAAAAGCAGTCCGAGTTCACTGATGGTAGAAGTAAACTCCAGGGCAGGATGGAAATTGGAGACGTACTCTATAAATCCTTCAAGATCACGACGATCACACTGCGCAGCACCCACTACGTCATCAATATAACGCTTCTGAAGTTGAGGGAAAAAGCCGGTGAACTGCGTGCGGATTTGCTCTTCTACATATCCAACGAAGAGACATGCATAGTTAGGGCCCATTTTACTGCCCATAGCAACACCACCAATTTGTCGATAGTTGTCACCGTTAAACTTGAAGGCATTGAGGGTGAGAACCAGTTCGGCGAGACGAGTAAGGGTGGCCGTGGGAGGTTCCCGCACCGTGCGTTTGTCCAGGAAGTGGGCGAGCGCCTGTAGTCCGCTGTTGTTGGGGATGCCGCTGTACAAAGACGTAACGTCCATAGTGAACAGGAAACATGGCTTGGAACTGGTTTCATCGAAGCGGAATTCATTGAAGATGTTTAAGGCGTGGTTGTGTCTTTAACATAAGTTGGCGGGTTTCTCACGAACGGGGCCATTATCTCATCAAGGTATGCTGCGATGTTTTCCGTCGGACAGCTGCAAGCAGACACTATAGGACGTCCGGGGTTGTTGTCTTTATGAATCTTGGGCAGCATATAGAAACGCGAGGTACGGGGCGTTGTGACTATAAGGTGCTTAGCCGTGGGTGGTAAGGCACAAGTAGCGATCATGTTCTTGATTTTATCTTTGACAACCTTCTAATGCTCTCTTGTTGGATCAGAGTCGAGTCGTTCGTAAAAACGATAGTCAGATAGTTGCCGGTTAGCTTCTTGGATGTAGAGTTCGCGTTGCCAAACCACAACTGCGCCTCCCTTGTTCGCTGGTTTGATAAGGATGTCCTGCCGTTGTCGTAAAGACCGTAAAGCTTGCTTCTCTTCAGAAGAGAGATTCGAGGTGGTGATGCGTCTCTTGAAATTCAAAGAATTGATGCTGCGACGACAACGACAAGGGCAGTAAAACGTCCATCCTTAGGTGTCCATGTAGAGGTCTTCTTCTCAAATTTAGCGAAAGGATCGTCATCCTGTTCTTGTACATCTTCCTGGTCATGAAAATGAGCATTGAGACGGAGACGGCGAAAAAAACTTCTCCCTATCAGATTTAACCTCGTATTCATCAACCTTGTTATTTTCAGGGACAAACGTGAGACCTTTGCTGAGGACGGTATCTTCAGCATCAGAAAGCGGCAAATCTGCGGGAATAGTAACAACAGTTCTTATCGCTGATACAACAGCAAAAGTTACGAGTCGAGACGATTATTCTTGTGCTCTATTACACAACTGCGGCCTTTGTACTTGGTCACGCGTTCAACCCCTTAGTTATAAATGTACACAGCCTTCTTATGATTGGATACATTAGAGATTTTGGCATGTATATTGTAATATAAGGGTCACACAAGGCTAAGGAGTCAAATGTACTCTAATGTACTCAGGTTTCGATGAATGCGACCCGTTCAAACATCGAGCATAAATTGGCGTGAGTTGTCGATCATCTAACCATTTCCAGGCACTCTATTCATAATATGGCAATGGGGATCTTTTCCATCTAGATCTAATTCCCTATCCCTGCTTGAGTTAGAAATAGGCTGGATATTACTATATGTTACTTCAAGACCATGAAATACCAAGGTTTTTGTGTTTTAATGGAAAATTGAGCCATCGCTATTATCCTTGTGACGAGCCAGTGCGACAAGACGATTAATCTTCGAATCAGCTGAAGCTAGTGCCATATTATTCTTTTATTCGATATCATGGGAACTCAATGCTGTGAAATTGTTCTTCAAAATTCATACAACACAGTACATTGGAAAGTACTCAGATGAACTCATGATTTCCTGGATTACAAACTCATAGACGTGAGCGCAAATCTCAGCGCGAAACGGACGTGCTGGCGTGTGTTCTAGTCACGGACAAGATTGCTTGCTCTGTAGCATGTTAACAAATAATACGGATACAATGAGGAGGTTTCACTTTGTCCAAAACCAGTAATTATTGTAGAAGTAGGCACTCTTATCCTAAACCTCGTATTAGTAGCGGGTAATACATTATTACTTTGCATAAAAATATATATGAAGTCACTCGCTGTAGCGGCTTTATTATCTCGACAGGCGACACTCGTGCTGACTTAGAAACCGAAATACGGATGGAGCCTTCTGGTCCAAAAAGTCTTACAAATTTATACTAATGAAATCACGAAATTGAAGTATATTTATTGCACGCGCGATCGTCAGGAGTCCATGTATTTCGGAGCGATCACTTCGTGTTGTTGTCTCGACGGAAGCAAGTGAGAAATGACACTGAAACATCAAGGACGCCGCTTAATAATATAAACCATACTGATGCATTCTGGGAAGGCATTCCAATCCTCCTTGGCGGTAGTTGAAATGTAAACATCACAAAAATGCGTTTTTTTGCAAGTATATGGGGAACGAGAAGCATTTTTCTTTAGCAATGACGTCACGTGATGACGTCATTGAAACACATTTTCCCATCTTACCCAATATTAATTTCTTTTGCAAAGAGGAAGGGGGATAAGAAGGGGGGACAAGAAGGCTTGAAAAACAAAACACATACATGCAGGTGGCATGACTGGTGGTTGGGGTCCCTGTGGTTTTTCAATTGCAGTCCTCCACCATCCCCTCTTGTAGTGTCTCATGACTCTTCCCTGTTCATTTCTCAACATCCGATCCCGCCCAGCCCTGCTGACAGCAGTCATTATGACTTCTTGTACCCCAATCTGTTGAAGAGAACTGCATTCAAGGTACACCATACCAAGCCGTTTTGCCAGGGCTTTGGCCTCCTCATACCTTACTACTTCCTGGCTGTTCCTGTGAATAGAAAGTGAATATGTAATTAATAAAATAGCCATACCATGCAATCACCACCATCAGCCCCTCCCTCTTTGTAGGCAGTTCGGTGGGGGGGGGGGGGAATTCCTATATGTCATCGGGCGGGGGTGCTTGTTCTATCTTTTAGGGGTTGAAATTCGGGTCCCAGGTATCTTTTAGGGTATAAGACGAAAGAAAGGCCAATTTTCCCAGAAAATGGTATCTTCGAATGCAAGACACTAGTGCTGGTACTCGGTAGACTGTCTTCCCAGCCATTGTTTCTTGCGTGATCGTGGCTGGAATTTGAGAGCCATGTTGAAAATGGTATCTTTTAGGGGTTAAACTTCTGGTTGACCACTCTTTGATTGGTATCTTTTAGGGTTGAAATTCTATTTTCCCGATGAGCACCCCTGCCCGACGACATATGGGAGTCCCCCCCCTCCCCCGGGAGGCAGCTCACCTAATTCAATAAAGGTTGCATTGGATTTGGTTGTTGAAGCAATGGAGCAAAAATGTGATTCTATGAGTGACCACATACCATCATTTTGGCACTCAATGTCCACTGACCAATTTGAGGCTACAAAATCATTGAATTTTTGTTTATAGCAGGAATGAAAGAGTTGTCCAAATAAAAAAAGTACATATTTTCTGTAAGTCTCACATCTGGTCTGCCTGTGGTTTTTGTGTGGTCCCAGAAAATATTCATCCCCCTCCCTCCCTCCCACGAGGGGTGTTGAAAGGTACACTATTTGCATGGAAAAAATCAGGTGAATTTTCTGGAAACAGACAGTCTTTCATGGTCTTTGCAAGGCATGACTCACAGGAAAGGAAAAACAATATAGTTAAGAATAGTTAAGTACAATATGAGAATTACAATCCAGCTCGCTCATTAAGGTCCTCAGATCAACTGCTTTTGAACGTTCCTCCTGCCAGAACTAAAACATACGGAGACAGATCTTTCTCTGTTTATTCCAGCAGACTCTGGAACACACTACCTCTCCAAATTAAACAATCTGAGACTTTGGGAATTTTCAAATCCAAACTTAAAACTTACCTTTTTCGGAATATATATACGTAATACTAATGAGTTGGAATCCTGGCTACACAAATAACTTGTAGTTTTATTATCTTTTATGTTTTATTTTTTAGAGTTTTTATCTTTTATAAATTTTAGAATATTTTTATTTAATTAAATACATTAATACATTTAATTAAATAATTAAATACACTAGAGTAAAAAAGTTCCAAAAGTCTTAGGCCAACCGAAAGCCCAGCCACGCGGATCAAAAATTGATTCACAGGAGTTTTGTCAGAAAAGTTGAATAAGTTTGAATGAAAAAATTTGACAAAAACTTCCAACGCATAACTGTAAAAAACTTTATTGAACGTTTCGGCTATTCAGCCTTCTTCAGCTAAAATCAAAATTTGTAAAAATTTAAAAACTAATACATGGTTCGGCTAAACTGGCAAACAATATTTAAACCTGGCCACCTATATACAAGACTCTGCGCTAAAAATTACATCACCTTAATGCCATATTACGGAGGCCCTTTTTGTCCAAAAAATTATAAAGACAAAAGTTCAGATGCAAATTTTCTATGTAGAGCTAATTAGTGTATTTAATTCTGTTTTTTGATCTGAACTCCTGTCTTTTATTCAATCCATGGGGTTGCAAAGTAAATAGCTGCGCGCTCCAATAGGCTTCTCTAGTCAAAAGAATGCTGTTTATCTTAGCTTCGTCGGCCTGTGCAGTGACCCGTTCAATGCACATGAATGAAAAATTAGAAATTGAATGCTCCGGTTTGTTGCCATGGATGGCAACTTCGCACGTTTTTCTTTTCGTTTTCATGTGCGATTTATGATTACGAAAACGTGTTTTGAAAGGCGTGGTTGTGGAGCCGACATATTGCAGCTTGCATTTCGTGCAAGAAACGAGATAAATAACGTTCTTAGAATCGCAGGACAAATCTTGTCTTACGTAATACGTTTTGCCAGTGGCAAAACTGGAGAATGAATTAGATTCTACTAAAAAATTCTTTCAAAGGTCGCATCGGGATTTTTGGCACTTAAAACAACCTGAACGGGACTCCTGTGGCATGTGATCACTGGAAGGCGCGCTGACCTTCAGGCGCGAAGGCGCAAGCAATTCTTTCAAATTCTTGGGCCTTCGAAATGCCGGAATGATCGATTTCTCCGGAAAAATATCTTTCATAACCGGATTCGACCGGTAAAGAATATTAACATTGCTGCGCAAAATATTGCCAACATCAGGCAGGTTTGGATATATATATATATATATATATATTTTCCACATATAATGTACATTCAAAGCATGTAAAACACTGAAATGTAAAGCATTGAAACTATGGTGTAATGCTATATCTATTATTATTATTATTATTATAAAATACTTCCAAATATAGTAAGGGATTTCCTAATAAGATATTTCACAATGGTGGTAAATTGACAGCTTTAGCCGAATTTTTCTGTATATGAATCTGCATTTTTACAACTGAAAAGAACTGGATAAATAAAGACCCAATAGCCTGAGTTCCAAAATCATGGAGCAATCATGTGTCGTGTTATGCGGGGGTTTAATCTTTCATGACCATTTGCCGACCCAGCATTGCTCTCAAACCTATTTAATTCCAAAAAAAGATAACAAAAATTGTTTCACTCTCTTATGGTTTCACTATGAGACTCATGGTTTGAGGCATGATCTCAAGGTCTCACAGTTTGCCTTGAAAATCTCACGGTTTTTTTAAATTTTCTTTCATTAGAGAAAAATATGATTTGAGCCATTGATTTGTGCAATCCAAATTGAAACCAGCTGTAAAAACAGTGTACAAGTGGATTTCTTTTAAAGGTATAAATAAAAGACTTGTTTGCTGAAGATGGCACCCTTTTATTTCAGAGTACAGATACTAACTTTGATTTTCTAGATTTATTTTTCCTAAAACGTATTTATGAGGCGTTACCTTCTCCGTGGAAATCGTTGTTAAAACAATCTGTCTCATGCATTGCCACACTGACTTTGCCATTTCAACGTGATGAGTATGTACTGGATTTCGACACAACTTCTATTTTACTTTTTAAGGCATCCTCACGTACTTTCTATAATCGTTTACTGTCCTTTAAGACTGTGTCGCCTACTGCGCAAGCCCACTACAATGCTTATTTTTCTCCCACCACTATTGAATGGAAAATCGTGTATTTAATTCCTTACGTTTGCTCAATTGAGACAAAAATCCGGGAGTTCCAGTTCAAGTTTTTGCATCGCATCATCTACACAAACTCAAAATTATACAAAATTGGCAAAGTGCACTCTCCTCTCTGCTCTTTTTGTGCGAAAAATATTGAAACGATGTAACACCTTTTTTGGTCCTGCTCAGTCGTTCAATCCTTTTGGTTTAGCGTGCAGGTCAATTCTTTCAAAACTCGAAATATCCAAAGAACCCCTCAATTAAGAAATTGATATGGCTCTGGGGTTATACAAGTCTTTCAAAAGCTTTATTTTGCTGAACCATTTAATAATTCTTGCAAAAATATCACATTTTTTTCTTGTAAAATACGTGATCAACCACCTACGCTCACAAACTTTAAAAACATATTAAAATATGTACATGAAATTGAACTTCGCCTTTCTAGAGAAAAGGGTAACTCAGTTTTTCACTTTCAAAAATGGGATCCTCTTTCAATATTCTCAGTCCATTAACCCAATCTGAGTCCTAAATGCTCTTCCCTACAAGCGCCAAGGTTATGTTGGTGTGGAGGCGTCTGTGTATTGTAGTGTTTGTTTTTGTTGTATTGTGTGTTTTGTATTTTAGTGTATGGTGTTATCGAGAGAGTATGGGTGGGGTGCCTCTGTGGAAAAAAAGGTGGCGGGGTTGGGGGGGGGGGGGGGGGGGGGGGGTACGGGGGGGGGGGGGGGGGGGGGGGGTTGAGGGAAGAAGCAACATACTGTCTATCCTGTAAAAACGTATATACCCTTTCCGGGATACGTTGTCACCCAAAAAGCATATAAGCTTGGTGCGCCAGGGAGTATGGGTAAAGATTTATTTAAATTTTTGTAAAATATTAGAAACAAACATGCTTGGAAATGTGTTGAAATTTAATCATTTTAACCTGTGGTTGCGACAACTGTCTGAATTTAGATCAAACAGCAGCAGTTTAGATGCCCCCATCATCCTTTGCGCTTCAAGCTTATGGGCTTTTTGGGTGACAACGTTTCCCGGAAACGGTATATGTAATAATATGGCTTTGTAATTAAAGATAGACAAAAAAAAAGTGAGAATGAACACTAACTATATACACATCGACATAAGTCTGGCCTAAACGGAACGCTAGCACAGTCTATTACCCGTGCAGTTCGGCAACCATGTACAGCTGTAGGACTCATCAGCATGGCATAGCCGGTGTTTGCCTCAGTAAACTTCATTGGCAAACAACTGCAGAGGCGACTTCGAAAATCGAAATGCTTTAAACCACAGCAAAGACCCATGTGGGACCTTTAGCTGCGACCGGGCTAGCGTTATGCCAATGTATGGATCACGCAATGAGACCAAGCTAGACATGGGGAGAAATACCGAATGGACATGCGCACTTGAGCGTGGCACTTCTAAAATATGGACTCAGATTACCTTCAAATAATTTACTGTAAATGTATGGCAATGAAACTTAAATTCAAGATAACACTGGGCTAAATTCGAAATCGAAAGTTACTTTGCCTCCGATCGAAACAACATGTTGTTCATCTTTCTTTTCGTGGTAATATTGGTGGGCTACAGTATAAAATCGGTTCGGTTTTGTCAAATCTAGGTTACAAAACTCAAGAGCTCTGTTTACAAGAGGAAGTCTATGCCACGGCGCTAAAATACACAGAACTAACAGTCAAATTTCGTAACGTTATAAGCTCGTACAAACCTCACTTTACCTCCAGATCGGACGGTGTAATTTGCAGGTGTGCAGGTGTGCAGGTGTGCAGGTGCGCAGGTGTGCAGGTGTGCAGGTGCAGGTGTGCAGGTGAAGGTGTGCAAGTGTCTATAAATAGTCTATAATCTATGTACAGGTTATAGCGGAGCTCCCGCGGGCGGCACGAGCGGAGCCCCATAGCTACATGCAGGAGGAGAAGGAACAAAACAAAAGTGTATATGCATCAAACGATTCTGTCATGGACTTCCGGTTTGTGCGTCTGTCGGTCCGTCCGTCCGTCCGGCGTAACACAGGCAACCCAAACGTCAGCTAACGAGAAAGGGTATATATCTTAGGAAGGGATGAACCTCAGACAACCAAACTTGGGTCAAAATATCTAAGTGGTAAGGGGGGTGCAACTACATGATAACGTGGTATGACGTCATCAATGACGTCATCAAATGAGAAAAGGTCTATATCTTTGGAAGGGATGAACCTCGGACAACCAAACTTGGGTAAAGTTGTCTAAGTGGGAAGGGGGGTGCAACGGCCTGGCCACGTAGTATGACGTCATCGATGACGTCATACCACGTGACAACGCCATACCTGCCAACTCTCCCGGTTTACGCGGGAGACTCCCGGTTTTGAGTCCAATCTCCCGGTCTCCCGGTTTTCACCGTAAATCTCCCGGAAAATCAACTCGCTCAGTCAATAGGCCAGGTTCGAATTACGCTCCAATGCTCACAAGACAAAAGCTTAAAATCGAGGCTTTCTCCAAGTTCTAATACATTTACAGTAATTTCAGAAGAAAGCCTCGACTTGAGGTTATTGTTTGTAGGCATTGGAGCGTAATTCGAACATGGCCTATTTCTGCATTAAACTTAAAGATTTTAAGCGAGCAACTTTTTTTTCGGGGGGGGGGGGGGGTGAGACAAGGTTATGACAACACTTTCCCCTATCTCCCGGTTTTCACTTGTCCAAGGTTGGCAGGTATGCAACGCCATCGCACCCCCCTTGCCACTTAGACAACTTCAGCCTCAAGTTTGGTTGTCTGAGATTGATCCCTTCCTAAGATATATACCTTTCTCGTTTCTCTCCTTTCCACGTGACCAGGCCGTTTAACCCCCTTGCCACTTAGACAACTTAAGTCCGAGGTTCAACCCTTCCAAAGATATATACCTTTTCTCGTTTGATGACGTCATCGATGACGTCATAACACGTGACTACGCCATCGCACCCCCCTTGCCACTTAAATAACTTCACCCAAGTTTGGTTGTCTGAGATTCATCCCTTCTCAGGGTATACACCTTTTCTCGTTTGATGACGTCATCGATGACGTCATACTACGTGACCAGGCCGTTGCACCCCCCTTCCCACTTAGACAACTTTACCCAAGTTTGGTTGTCCGAGGTTCATCCCTTCCAAAGATATAGACCTTTTCTCATTTGATGACGTCATTGATGACGTCATACCACGTTACCATGCAGTTGCACCCCCCTTGCCACTTAGATATTTTGACCCAAGTTTGGTTGTCTGAGGTTCATCCCTTGCTAAGATATATACCCTTTCTCGTTAGCTGACGTTTGGGTTGCCTGTGTTACGCCGGACGGACGGACGGACGGACGGACGCACATACCGGAGGTCCATGACAGAATCGTTTGATGCATATACACTTTTGTTTTGTTCCTTCTTCCTCTGCATGTAGCTATGGGGCTCCGCTCGTGCCGCCCGCGGGAGCTCCGCTATAACCTGTACATAGATTATAGACTATTTATAGACACTTGCACACCTGCACCTGCACACCTGCACCTGCACACTTGCACACCTGCACACCTGCACACCTGCAAATTACACCGTCCGAGATATAGACCTTTTCTCATTTGATGACGTCATTGATGACGTTATACCACGTTACCATGCAGTTGCACCCCCCTTGCCACTTAGATATTTTGACCCAAGTTTGGTTGTCTGAGGTTCATCCCTTCCTAAGATATATACCCTTTCTCGTTAGCTGACGTTTGGGTTGCCTGTGTTACGCCGGACGGACGGACGGACGGACGGACGCACAAACCGGAGGTCCATGACAGAATCGTTTGATGCATATACACTTTTGTTTTGTTCCTTCTTCCTCTGCATGTAGCTATGGGGCTCCGCTCGTGCCGCCCGCGGGAGCTCCGCTATAACCTGTACATAGATTATAGACTATTTATAGACACTTGCACACCTGCACCTGCACACCTGCACCTGCACCTGCACACCTGCACACCTGCACACCTGCAAATTACACCGTCCGCCTCCAAGAATTCCTTCGTAAATTCACACAGATTTCACGTCATGTAAATGATTTTTCAGCTCGGTTTTTAAGATCCACTTCCATGTTAAACGAGGCTTCATTGTTTGGCCCTTGAAGTCCGCCTCGAAGCAAAAAAGCTCGAAAAAATGCCGATTTCTTCGCTTCTTTCCGCTCTGAGCGGCCAGTTCTTCGACAGTGTACAACCAGGCGTTCCTCTGCTAATAATATGTGTCCAAAAAGACTAGAAACGAGTACCAGAGTGCCTAGCGAACTTAATTTTTAAATATTAGCGCGAACTTGAAGCGAACCGGCGAAGGCAAAGTTCAGTATTGACTCTCGTTATTTATCAACGCATCCTCGATATTTTCCCAAAATTAACAAAAAGCATGATATATTATTTTACTTTGCTTTCAAATTGTTTCTTCTTGGCATGTTATCAGCCGAAAAGGCAAAGTTTTAAGCAATTTATAACAACCCTTCACTCTCTCTTCTGTCTCTCCCGGAAGTCAGGGTTTGTTTTTGCATACTAATTGACCCACCAATCGACAGCGACCAATGAGAGACGCAATAGGACAATCGACTTTATTGACAGCATAATTAGGGTCATGTTTAAACTCCTCCCATTATCATTCGCTATTTCTCGCCATGAAGTCCGTCGGTTAGCCATACTAACCTTTCGACATGTAATATAATAAGTTAGAATGAACACTAACTATAACACACATCGGCATAAGTCTGGCCTAGACGGAACGCTAGCACAGTCTATTACCCGTGCAGTTCGGCAACCATGTACAGCTGTTTCGTCAGAGTGGGGGAATGCATGGAGAGGGGAGGGAATGCGTGTGTGTGTGTGTGGGGGGGGGGGGGGGGCAATTTCATTCTCTTCAATGCTCCCTTCTGTGTCCTTTCCCTTTTCGCAAAAAAATGCATATAACTTAAAGCAAGTGTCAAAAGGTTCATGTAAAAACATCACCTTTGTCGTCTCAGGTCCGTTTTGTTGCCCACGATTATCTTGGGTGTCTCTGGCATATGATGGTTCAACTCTGGAAACCACTTTTCTTCTATGTTCTCAAACGAGGCCCTGTTGGCGATATCAAAGAACACTAGAAACACGTCCGTTTGCGGATATGATAGAGGCCTGAGTCTGTCATAGTCATCGTGTCCTGCCGAATCCCAATAGCTGACACTGTACCGTTTCCCGTCGATCATGATCTTGTTATCGTCAAAGCTGTCGAAGACTTTAGGAATATATTTAGATTCGCCAGGAAATTTATTCGACGTAGCTGTGATTAAATACGATGTTTTTCCAACTTCATCATCGCCTACGACCATAAGCTTAATACCCTCCATTTTACCGAAATATTAGAGCCTTGGTTATGTTTAAATGTGGACGTGTTTCTTCTCGACTGAATGCCGTTTCACCAGTTCTGATTTTGTTTCCGTGTTATATATAGTGTAAGGGTGCTATAAATAGTCAGCCAATAAGAAGCGTTGTAGCACTCAACCGGAAACTGAAGTACTGTGTTTATGCTGCCGAAACTTGATCACGCAAGACAACGTCACGCACATAAAATTTGCCGTGTCGTCACTTGCAAATATTGTATTGGAGATTTGTATTGTGGCAAGTCCGCACTATGTAGTGTGTGTATACCTACCATTTTCGTCTTTGTTTTCAGCAAAGTTTTTAACGTTAGTGCGTGACTGTTGGGAAGAGGTCAAAATAGTGCCCAATTTTTTCTGGGGACGTCCCTATAACCCCTTTTCAGACCTCATTTTCTCAGAGCATGATCTAGGGGTACCTGTTTTTATTGCACATATGGACTCCTCTCGCTACGAGGAAAGCGTCGGAGCACCCACCTTTTTATATCTATTTTATTTACAGCTGAAATCGTTGCATCGCGACCACCCTCTTTCAAAAAAGTCCCACTTTTGCAATGCACTTCCGTTCCGTCAATCAAACGTTGCTAGGTAACCGCTAAAATGTTCCCTCGTTTAACTCTCCGAAGGGGGATCTTGCGGACCGAAAATCCAGAAGAAGTTGGCTCTAAGCTGTATTTTGGCAGTCAATATACACATTTGAAAAGGTAGATTTCGGGATTGATGTTCCAAAGCTGTATAAGCGGGACACGAATAAACTCAGTCGTGACTCGGGTTCATTGACAGCACAAAACTACGAGCTTCGATCCGAGAGACTTCCGAGACTTTTCGATGGAAAGCATTACATACGAATTACAGTTAGACATGCCACAAGTCGACCTCTTCAAATGGTCACTAATTACGAGCGAGGCAAGCCGAAATGAGTCGCAATGCGACGAGAAGCGAGCGAAGAGAAATTACTATACAACTGGCAAATGTACGCAAACTGGCAATATGAAAATACATATTGTTTGACCGGAAAATGATTGATTCTTGAGATAAAACAAGTGTCACTCGTCTGTTGCATTTGTTACCTTTCAGCTAGAGGACTGTGAAGGAAAATACCCTCGACCTTGAGATACCACGACGATTTCCCAGAAAACAACTATTATAACCGCGCGTGACCGTAGCAGTGATAGCAGTAGAATCTTCTCGAGCGCTCCACGCACTCGCGCCTCGTCAAGTTGCGACTCATTTCGACTCGGAATTAGCGACCTTCGAAGTCCAAGAAGTAATTATTTTCAATGTTGCAAGTCTAACTGCAATGCTAAATGCTTTTCATCAAAGTCTCGGATCGAAGCTCGTACTGTCAAGGAACCGGTTTAGTCCCGGCGTAATCAATCGAACGTTCGGTATTATCGAACTCAATCGAATACCAATCGTTCGATTGATTTTCGACTTGTTCGGCAATCGAACACAATCGAACTCACAGCAAAATCTTCACAATCGAACAAAATCGAACGTTCGGAAATCGAACTTTAAACATACTTAGATTTTTCTCCCTAAAGGTACCAAATTGGGAGTGGTTTTATCTGATTTTGACTCCAAAATTAAAAAGGTACCTACAAGTCCGAATATAGTGCAGAATTTTTAAAAGACCTGAGCTACTAGACGTTTGAAGCTACAATAGCCTGTAAAAGATTATGTGCTGAGACAATACACCAAATGTTTCACTCCAAAATATGCTACCCTAACTAGCAGAGGCTTTTCCTCGGTAACTCGCTCTTTCGTTTTGTTGCTAGCGCTCGCGGTTTTGCTGTCGTGCGTTTTCATTTGTTATCTCGCCCCGGCCAAAACAACTACGCGAATGTGTGACACGTGACTAACTTTGTAAAGTTCTAAAAGACTGGACAGAAGAAAGCACTCATGCTCGCAGGTTACAATGTGGTAAAACATGTTTCTTTTTTTACCCCCCAAAATGTACCAGAGGGCCCTAAAAATTACATGAACCAGAAACATCCCCTCCCCAAAGGTTTGGGAGTCCCCGTCTTTCTCCGGGAAATCCTGTCACACATTATTCATAATTACCGAACAAAATCGAACAATCCAATCTGTTCGATTGGTTGGTGTTCGATTTTGTTCGAAAATCGAACTCACAGCAAAGCTCGCGTTCGATTTTGTTCGAGTGCCGAACAAATCGAACGATTGGTGTTCGATTGCGTTCGATTGATTTTTTGTTCGGATTTGTTCGATTGATTACGCCGGGTTTAGTTTGTCTGGTTTGTGTCAAGTCACGACTGAGTTTATTCGTGTCCCGCTTCATAATACAGCTTTGGTACATCAATCCCGAAATCTACCCTTTCAAACATGTATATTGACTGCCAAAATACAGCTTGGATCCAATTTATTATGGATTTTCGGTTTGCAAGATCCCCCTTCGCAGAGTTTCTTCGTAGGCGATGGAAGTCGAGGGAACATTAGGAGGAAATTACCTAGCAACCGTTTGATTGACGGAACGGAAGTGCATTGCAAAGTGGGACTTTTGAAAGAGGGTGGTCGCGATGCAACGGTTTCAGCTGTAAGAGGAAATACTTGCTCCTAAAATTCACTGCACTGAACAGACGCATGGGCTCCTGACAGACGCTGATTTCCATGTGGGGCGTGTGACTGAATATGATCAATATATGGTTTGCAAATTTTAACCTAGCATAGCCCAGCAGCGACATCCCTATTTATTAGACGCTTAAAAGCAGATAGTGATTTAGCCATTTTGGCCTCTATTGAAAGGGAATTCCATAACATGGCGCCATTATAGGAGAAGCTGGATTTCAGAAAATTTGTGCTTGGCTTTGGAAGTGCTAGGTCTGTATCAATATTTCGCAATGAATATTTTTTATCGCAATCACTTACTCTTACGAGTCTTGATTTCATGTGAGTTTGCATGACCCTGCAATGCTTTATATATTATGACCAATTTTGCATTTTTTCGTCTTGATTCTAATGATTGCCAACCCAACACCTCAAGTATGTCTTTCGAGCGAATCGTATAATTAGCCCAGTGATAAGACGTGCAGCCCGAGATTGGAAACTTTGCAGTTTGTCCCTAAGGCGCTTCCCGCAAATGTTCCAAAGGGGCGAGCAGTAATCAAAATGTGGTTGTACAAGGCCCCTTATAGGGTTTCCAGAGAGCTCTTTGGTAGGATTGGTTTTAGACGTCGTATAATGCCAATTCCTGAGCTTGCCTTTTTGTAAATATTATTTATCTGACTCGCCCATGAAAGTGTATTGTCAATTTCGACACCCAGGCATGTATTAAGTTACATGGGTGATTACTTTATTGTTCATATGAACTGGTTGAACAGGAGGAACAGCAGTGGTCCCAAGATTGAACCTCTTTCAATCAATTTGTAGCGGAGCTCCTTGCGGCGGCCGAAGGCCGCCGCAAAGCGGAGCACCATACCTAAGAAAACAGCGTCAAAAACTGCAAATATAGTATTGGGTACCCTGTGTGAGTTTATTGAGTAACCTGTGGAGATTGCTAGGGGTCGATCCGATTTTTGGACGTCTCAGTAAGTCCCGGATGTGTACGTTTTCCTGTCTACCCTACGTCACAATAGCCCTATTGTGACGTCAAGCATGCTCAACTAACGGGGAAGGGGCGCGTTGCCAGGAGGGAGGAGGGAGTGCGCAACTAACGGGGGGAGGGGCGCGTGGTCAGGGGGGTTTTGATGCTCGCGTGAAAGCTAAAATCGCAGGCACAAAAAGACTACAGGGCTGCTAGCGGCTGAAAAAACGACCTACAATAATTACTCTAAGGAGAAATGCTGGAAGAAGAAAAGAAGAAGCCATGGAATGCAAAGAGTTGGTAGAATGGGGAATAATAATCAAGTTGGAGTATTTTCTTTGCCGGCTTGCTCCTGAAATTCTTCCAGTCGGAGTTTCAAGGCCGAGAAATCACAGCTAACTGCAGAACCGTGCTATCACGCATTACGCCTCAAATGATAAAAATACGCGAAGAGGAAGCCATAGAATACAAACATTGGGTCGAGGGATGAGGAAGGGATCGAGGAATGATAAATTTGGTTAAAATTATCTCTAGTAGAAGAGCAGAAAGCAGAAAGAAATGGACTCTCAGAGAGACCTAGACGGAAATTGCGCCCGGAAGAAGGGTCATGTGAAGAAGCGGGGCAAAGCATGAGATCAGAGCAGAAAGTAAACCACCAAAGAGAGGCATCCTGTTTTTTTTCCATATCTTTGTGAGACTACTCGATAGTCGAGGATTAATAATGGTTATTGAACTGAGTGGAGTGCAATTTGGTCTGAAATCATACGCGTGATTTCAAAATCAAACGAGCGCGCGTAGCGTAGCGCGAGTTTGATTTGAAATCACAAGTATGATTTCAGACCAAAATTGCACGACACGAAGTTCAATTACCACTTTATTATATCCATTTTGAAATCACATTCTAGGCCCAGAGGATTCTATTAATTTATTTTCTTGAAACCGGAAATGCCTCACAAAAACATTGTATGCAAAACGAACTCATTAATTAAGTACTTATATGCAGAATTGTCATGTGACAAACAAAACGATTTCGATCACTCATAACCTGCAAAGTTCATTCAGAGTTGAGATCACTTATGTTTAAAATTACACCATACACAATTCAACAAAGTAATTTTCATTGTCTGACAAAAGGAAGGAATGCTCGTCGCTTTTATTGCGGCCTTGGAGATGAAGTGGAAGAGTGGAGTTGGAGACGTAGAAATATTGAAGTTTTGCGATGGAACTGTGACTTTGCTGGGCGAATGACTTGCGATGGCATAAAATCAAAACTTGGCTGCAAATTATGCTTGGAAGCCATGAGCTGTATTGCTAAATTTCATCACTTGCTGCATCTGGCTGTGGATGGTAGTGTTTTCATGTTTGAAGAGAGTGGAGTTTGATAGATGAGCGGAGGTGATTTTCAAGATGGCGGCATCGTTTCACTATCACTATCAGCTGTGAATTTGCGAAACACTTTCATCCAGCTTTGTGTTAACCGGGAAGTGTTCTTATTGATCACTTTAGACTTCAGCTCTTCTACCACATTGTCTACACTATGGTCTACCGGAACGCATGTAAAATCATCATCTTTTGATTTTGTGGAATTTGTGTTGTTTGTTTTTCGGTGGACTCGGATTCCTGGACTCGGGACCGGAATTTTGCACCAGAGGTGCTGGATTATTCGCTTGAAAATCCTCCATATTGTCGTGAAACTGATATCATACTCTGGAAAAACGACAGATAAAAAGGTACTGTAAATATTTAAAGTTTATCCATAGTTTTGTCTTTGTTTCTTGTTTTTCTTTTCAAGCAGAAGAAGAAAGGGGGGAATTTCCCCCAAAAATTGCAGGAAGATGGTTTTCCTGCCTTTATTTTCCTGATTGGTCACTGCCTTTTAACCCTTAAATCTGATTGGCTGATTGATTTTTGTGCTTCATTTTGATTGGCTGAGAAAAAGATGCAATTTGGACTCAAAAGGATGCGATTTGGGAATAAATCGCACTGTTGTAAGCCAATCAGATTGCAGGGATTGACAGTGATGGATATAATAAAAATGGATATAATAAACATGGAAACGGTTTCGTTTATTCCCCTATTTTTGGCTCTCTTCAACAGCTGATGGACAAGGTGTCAGGACTATAGCTGGATTCACAGGAACTGAAAAGGTTTGTCACGAGTTACAGTACAACAACAATGGCTTTGAAAGTCACGGATGTAATGGGTGCGGTGTGGATTGGAAACTCACTGTTCGCTGGAGTTGGACAAACATCCAGTATGAAGTGGATTAAACTGCAAGCTCTTTGGTAAGAATGTTTTTTTTATGAGAAATATTTTCTCTGACCAGACGATCTCTTCAGGGAATTTGATTCCTTGGTCGTACAATTTAGAAAAGATGATCATAGACTTTCAACTGTGTTTTGGCCATTCATTGATTTATAGAATTGATTACTTTATTCTATCTATTGATAGCTATCTATTATAAGATATTTCTTGAAAACTTTCGACCTGTGTTTCAATTTGTTTTGGATTCTTCGTGAGTAATGCACTAGTCAATTGAAACCCCACCCCTAGGGACCTGGGGAAGGGTGGGATTATCGTGGGGGTTTAAAGCATTTTAAAACAAGAGTCTGTTCCGAGGGGGTGGTGGATTTGACTGGTTTTGATTGTGGAACCTGTCCCCACCCCCCGGGGAATGTTTATTTGCTTTCAAATAAATTATTTTGGTCAATCTTTCACTTTGATTTTGGCCATGCAAATCTACATGTTCTACGATGCAATTCATTGGAATCATTCGATTCTAATGCATTTTTCTGTACTTGCATCCCTTGTTTCATATAGGACACCACACTAGCTGAGGCCCACTCCCCTTTGACGATCATAGAATGGTGTGTTCATTCTTTGATGCTTGCAAGTAAAAGGTGATTTCTGAGGCCCCAAGGGTAGGGGCATTTCACAGGAATTTCCTCCCGATGGAGTGGGGACTTAAACAGCTTTTGTTCAGGGGTAAACTCAAATCCCCAACCCTTCCCTGGGTCCCTAGGGGTGGGGGCTTCAATTAACTAGTGCATAACCCGTTTGTCCCCAGCCAAATATAAGTTAAATATTATGCATCAATAATATTTTTTTAGCTCAAAGGAAAGTCAGTAGAGTGCACAGAACGTTTTCCCATTTCTGTTGGATCAGAATAAAGAGAGCCTCTGTTATATGTTTCTGCTGTAGTTTCATTGTTTTCACCTCTTCCTAAAACCCAATAGAAGTATCTTGATCCAAGTTTTCAAACTTTTCTCAGGGGGAGCATGCCCCCTCAAACAGAAATTATTTTGTTTTTCTGTCTTATTTCTATTTGCTCCCCCCTCCCCCACACCCCCCATATTTTTTCAGTATTTTAAGTGCAATTAGGTGAAATTCAAGTACTTTTTTTTCCTTTTCTGGACATTGTAAACCCTTCTACAAAATTGCTCCACCCATAATATGGAGTTATGTATTTGGAACACTTTGGACTTTGCGGCCTTCTGCTTAACACTCGTATGGCCAGGAGTAGTGTCTGGTCCAATATCTTTTGACGGGTCTGCACACAAGTATAGTAACTTGTGTTATTTCCATTATGAAATCTAGTAGCAACTTGTTTCAATATACAGCTGAGGGTTTTTATAGAATTGGGTCAACATTTTCATTGTAGTACTCCAGGGTGGAGAACTTTGACATTATATTTCTCTGTTTTTCATTTTGTTGTTCATGGCACACATTTAGTTTCAAACATAGACCAAAATCAAGGAAGTGATTCTAAGTGTTTCAGTAACTGGATTTTTGGCCACTTTGCCAAAATTGCCCGGAATCCTGGTAAAATGTCTCATTAATTTCTCTGGTGTATCTATCAATAATATTGTCTTGTGAATATATACTACTTACTTTTCTGTCAGAAAATGCAGTTTTTTCCACTGAGGAATAAATATTGTCTTGAATAAATCATGAAAGTTATTCTGTCCCCTGGTTATTGTGTCCCCCAGCTGACCCCCAGCCAGTAATCCTCGTTGAGAGGGGTAGGCTGTATTGGAAAAAGTAAAAAAGTAAAGCCCCCCCCCCCCCCCCCCCCCTGCCCAGAAGGGTGTTGAAAAGTGACCCCCACCCCTATGGAATTCCTAAAAAAATTACAGTATTTGTATGGAAAAGAGCAGGGAGCATGCTAATTCTGACTGTAAGCCATGGGACATGTGCCAAGCAATAAAATAAATCAATCCAATCCAAGCAATCCAATTTATTTGAAAATTTAGTCATTACAAAATTTGAAACTGCAAACTTTTTTAGGGTTGAAAAGATTACCAAATATTTTAGGGGGATATTTTCAGATATTTTGCAGGGATACAGCTGAGGCACCAAATGAGGCAAGATATGGGGATAAGGGGATATTTGGTCCCCAGACTTGCCTCTATACAATCCCTCTGTGTTGAAATCAAACAATTCACTTGTGACCGAGACAACTCTGGCCTGAGATATATTGTATTTGTGTAGGGACAGCATAAAACTGTCTATCTCAGGGGTCATATGAGTCAAGAAATAGGACAGGGCAATTCTTGTTAGGGGCTGCTGTAAGGCCTAACAGCCCCAAACATCACAGGGCTGCCGTTAGGGACAAACAGCTGGGAGGAAGCATTCCCTACTCCCACGTCTAAAAGGCAGGGCACATTTTATGATCAACACCTAAAGTCCTTACAGCCCTAACAGCCCTGGCTGGCCTGACAACCCTAACAGCCAACAAACCTAACAGCCCTAACAAACCTAACAGTCCTAAACAGCAGAGAGGAAGCATTCCTAAAAGGCAGGGCACATATTATGATCAACACCTAACAGCCCTCTGTTAGGGCTGTTTAGACTGTTAGAGCTGATAGGACTGTTAGAGCTGTTCAGACTGTTAGGTCTGTAAGTGGTGTTCAGGGCGTAGCCAGGTTGGGGTTCCAGGGGTTCCGGAACCCCCCCTCTCCTGCAGCGGAACCCCCCTCGCCTCTGTTCTGGACCGACTTACTACTAAAATTGTAAATATTTAATAGACAACAAGCTCCAATAAAATGTAGCAAATTTCTTCAAAGGCTAGTTTTTCCCCGAGATCAATATTTTTGGCTGGGTTTCCTGTGACGAGAACGCAAAAACACGTCCGATCTATGGAGTTTTTATTTTTTGAATTTTGGAACCCCCCCTCTCATAAGGGGAGAGGTCAAATCATCCGTACTTCTCTGGGTGCCCAATTTTTTTTTATTTTTATTTTTATTTATTTATTTATTTTTTTTTTTTTTTGGGGGGGGGGGGGGGGGGTAGGTGCCGGAGCCACCTACCTCTCAGAGCTGAATTTTAGAGCAAGTATCTCCTTAAATAAAATAGATATTAAAAAGGTGTATGCTCCAACGCTTTCCCCGCAGCGAGAGGAGTCCATATGTGCAATAAAATAAGGTACCCCTAGATCATGCTCTGAGAAAATTACGTCTGAAAAAGGGGTATTTGGTACCTAAGGGGGTAGATGCCGGTACCCACCACCTCCCCTGAAAAAATTGGGCACCATTCGAGTACAAGTATTTTGACCTCTTCCCTAAGTGCTGGCTACGCCCCTGAGTGTTAGGGTTGTTAGACTAGGTGTTTATCAAATTTGTGCCCCAGGTCTTTTAAGAGGTGGAAGTAAAGAATGTTTTCTCAATGCTGTTTGGGCTGTTAGGTCTGTCAGGCTTAACAACAGCCCTAACAAGAATTCCCTGTCCTATTCCTTGACAGGTCAGGGGTTGGGCCAACTTTCTTGATAGTGCGTGCTGCATGTGTTAGCCACAACACCAAGATATCTTGCATTTTTTTTCTCATGTGAAACAGGTGCCAGTTTTGTCCCTACCTCAAAGTTGTCTTCACAACAAAGGACAACCTCGTTCCCATATGTTTTCAAACAGTGGCCATGTGACTCAGCCTCCCCCAGGGTCTTCTACTCAACCAACCGCCATCTTGAAAATTACCCACAAGACCCTGAGGACGAGGTTGATATCTCACCTCATGTGAACTACGGGTGTCTACATTTTTATTAGTTGAGTTGTCCTCGTGCTTTTTGTGTTTTGTAAAAGGCAATAATATTAGTCTAAATATAATAAAGGTATTTTTGATACTACAATTAACTACTACCATCTTTTATTCCTTATAATAGTTGGAAGCTCCGCTTTTAGGCAGTGCCTAAATCTATATATTATTCCTTGCAAAATTGCCTAAATCCTTATAATCAACCGTTATCTCAGAAGCATTCCGTAAACCACAAAGTTTGAGAGCATAATTTACAAAAATTACGGGCTTGTAGTTGTTACTTATATTCAATGAAGCAGCTTTTCCAACTAGAGAATCAAGATAAAAGGGATGTTTCAAACGTAACCAGTACTTGATTACCAAGGGAACCATTTGGGTAATAAGTGGGGCGCGGCCTAACTCTCCGTAAACTGCTATATTTGAAGATTTTGAATGGACACCCAAGACACGCTTGCAGAATTTTAAATGCAACTTTTCCATCAGAGTCATAACTGTAAAAAATTTACTTCTAAAAGAATCGAAATCCTTGATTTTCCCAAGAACTTCACCACCCCAGACTTCACAACCATATAGTACCACCGGTACCACAAGGGAAGAAAAGAGCTTCAGGAGAACCTTTACTGGGACATTGTCAACAGAAGAGAAACATTTCAAAATACCATGATAAGCCCTTAAGGCTTTATTATATAGAGACTTCTAGGTTACTTTGAAACCGCCAGAAAAATGGAAGACAATCCCTAAATAGGTGCAATGGTCGACTTGTTCAAGCTCATCACCTCGAAAAAACCACTTACAGGTAGAGAACTTTAAACGCCTGGCACCGAAAGTGAAAACTAAGATCTTTGATTTCTTTAAATTCACCTGCAACTTCCATTTATAGTATAAGCCTCTAACTGTTTCAGATTTTCCTGTAAACCAGAAGATGAATCTGAAAGAAGAACCAGATCATCAGCATAAAGTAGACAACTGAGTCTTGTATCGCTCAGTTGAACTGAGCCGCATTCTCGCGCAGTAAACAGCTCGGGGATATCATTATAAAAAGATTGAATAAAGACGGGCTAAGATTGCACCCTTGCTTTACACCAATTTCAGACCGAAAGAAAGGAGTTAAACCACGACGGGTCCTCACAGCAGACTGAACATCAGAGTACATTGAAAGTAACAACCGTACAAACTTGCGACTGCATCCGGAGTTGATTAACTTAAAAAACAGACCTTCCCTCCACACACTAATCATATGCTTTCCTGAAGTCTATAAAACAAGCATAAACAGGGGAACGCTTTGATCTATAATAATCAAGGATTGTTTTGAGGACCAAAATATGATCAGATGTTCGGCAGTGTTTCTTGAATCCTACATGTGATTCGTCTTCTAATATCGATCGAACTAAATCAATAACAAAGGAGTGACTGACATGACACGGGCTCTAAACTAAGTCAACCCCAGCCAAGTCCCAGGCGTTCCTCGTATGTAGTGATAAGGAAAACCGATGAATGAATGTGCGCTGGCTCAACACTGCCAGAGGGCTTTCCTGTGACGTCGCGCTTCTACCACAGGAAGCCCGCCCAGAACGCCAGGGACTAGGCTGAGTCAACCCCTGGTTGGGAACTAAGCTGAGAAGAGTAGAATGGAATCGAGGCTCTAACCAGAATAAGCATGGGCCGATAGGAGATCGAATAAGCTTAGTCAAAAAAAGCGCAGGCCTGCGTGAAATCACCCAGAGCTGTTCACTCGTTTGATTGACGGAAGCCAAACCGCGGTTTGTTAGCACAGGTTTCGAAACGTTCAAAACAACAGGCCGTTTTATTCAAATACCCACACCATTTATTCAACTCCGTTTCGTGACCACTTCGAAGGTCTATTCAAGATTGGCTTTCTTTAATTAAATACGACACACCACTCTGAATGCGCCCTCCTCCTCCCGACCTCCACAAGGAAGGAAGGGAACGGTCATGCATCAATCATCGGTGGCGATTTGAAGGCACTGCCCTCGACTACGTGCTTCGCGCTCAGAGGAAGACGCTTTGCAGGGGAGGGGGCAGAGGATTTTTTTTTTGAACAGCATTAAAATACCGATTACTTAAAAAGTTTTTGAGATACCTGATATTTTTCTGGACACAAGAGAGAAGTACCAATGGCAAACTTCGCCAATCTATTACATCTTACTGGAGCGGGAGGTCATTTGGCGCCGCTATAACTAAAGCTGTGCTTGAGGAAGTCGGTATGTGTTTTTTGTGAGAGTAATGTATGCTCTTGGTTACGCAAGTTATAGCTCGTGCAGCGATGGGTGAAAAGGGGCTAGTCCATTGAGACATTTGTACATGAGTACTGCCTTTGCTTTTTTCCGGCAAATAGCAATAGTGGTCCCAGGACAGTCTATTTCGGAAGACACTAAGAGTTTTTAATATACCCTCGCTGCACGATTTTTAGTTTGTCCGCGAGGCGATTGCAGAGGCCGTCCCAGGCTGCGCTGCAGTCAAAATATGGTAAGACCAGCGTCAGGCACATTTTGACTGCAGTCGCCAAAATTACAGGGACCGAAGATTTTAAGCATACACAGTCAAAATGAAATGATCTCCCCTCTAAAAGAAAAATCCCTAAGAGCTGCAATTTCTCTTTTGTTGCGCGCGAAGCGCGCCCTGATTTTGATAAGCGCAATTTCATCAAGCCTCAGAGAAAAAGTAGATGAACATTCCATTTGTTGCGTATAGTAAACAAAGCTCGTTTATTCTTGATGTGGCGGTCCAAATGACGAATCTCTATCACCGTAACGCCGAACTCACGCTGACATTATAATAAGGCGCCTTCTTTCGAACTGAGGCCTATTACTGCAGGGCTTTTTTTTTGGGGGGGGGGGGGGGAGATGATGGGTGAATTTGTTTCTCCTGGCCAAGATACACGTTCTTGTAATGAAATTCGTAGTGATTTCATTGCATGAGTTCTCAAAAACCATATTGCGCATATTATGGTATGCTGCGAAATTTTTAGCGTACTCAGTTGGGAGAACTAGACTTATGGAAAGCGCAAAAGTATAGACGTTTCTGCAATAACTCCATTGAAAATTTATTGTGGTCTCCTCTATCAGGGCTTCAAGTTTCAAGAGATTCCCCTTTATAATCGCCCAAAAATGTTCCCTGTTAACGGCGGGATGAAGCACTGATCCCCTCGGAGATCCTCTGACTCCCCAGGCGAGAAATAATGAACGGTCCCTTATTATGAATTTGACGCAAAAGCTCATTAGTTACCCAGGGGGATTTCGTTTGTTTGGTCCTTTTTCAGTCAAGCGGCGCAAACTTATTAACACTCTCCATCTCCGCCAAGTTATTCACTACGGATGGTGATCGAGCCTACGTAATCTGCGTAATAGTGGGATTCCGTTCATTCTGTGGTAATGGGCATGTAACTACTTGGACTTCAGCTTCTATTTTTTTATCAATTGCTACGAGCAAATGGAAAAAATACCAAAATTACTTTTGGACAAGATACCAAATACCGCCAAAAAGAAACCAAAATACCAAATACTTGAAATAAAATGCCCGTGATACCAGTATACCCAAAACCCCTGGCCGGGCCTGACGAAAGCATAACATACTGCTGAAAATATTATATCCAGGGTTATTATATAGCTCGTGTTTATTCGATCAAAGCGCGCGCTCTGATTGGTTCTATCATGGTCACGTGGCGGGCTACAAATCCAATGTAGCCCGCGCGGGCTACAATTAAAAATTGTTGCCCGCGCGGGCGACATCGCTAGAGCGAGAAATTTCGGCGGATGTTTTTTTATGATTTTTACCGTTTTTTCTCTTTTGCTATATAATAAAACACTTAATGACTGCTTCCGAGGGAAACAGCGAGTTTTGCTTTCCCTCGAATCTCGATGTTTCCCTCGACTTCGTCTCGGGAAACATCGAGATTCTCGGGAAAACAAAACTCGCTGTTTCCCTCGGAAGCAGTCATTAAGTGTATAATGTTTACCTCAAAAACTTAAAAAACAGCTTCTCTCGAGCTGTTCAGGCAAGGTAACTCATCTCAATCTCTGGTTGCACTCTAAAACCTTGATTTGGGGCACGCCCCCGAAACATTCTCAAACATATCGAATAATAACTTGAATAGTAACTACAACATGCATAGCATGGGGAAGCAAACATAAGGGAATTCAGCTAAAACAAAACCAAATGACGAAAAATAGCACATAGGGGTTGTTCCCCTTGGCTTGGAGACAACTCTCCAAGTTGGAATGTTCCCTTGTGTAGATATTAAATTTTCTAGTTTTAATGACGTCATCGATGAAGATGTATCGAATTTTATATTGATTACATAGTGAAAATGATCCGATCCGACGATCCGATCCGACGATCCGTGCAGATATACATGATGAAATAAAACTGTTCTTTCGAGTTTTCAGAGTTTTCAGGTATGCATTTTCCGTATGCATTTTCAGTCTGCATTTTAGACTTGCCGGCAAGAAAACTGGCCGCCATTTTGATTTTCTGAGCTAATCCCCACATCCCTTTGTGAGGGATGGCAAAAATGAGCTTATTCCCCAACTACAATATGGGACAGAAAAAAGTTAATGGTCAGATCATCTAGCGCATGCGCATACAAAGGTTTCTGGACTCCCCTTTCGGCGACCACAGGCAACAACGGGGCCGCGAAGGAGAGTTCAGGGACTGGACTAGGAACAACGGGGCCGCGAAGGAGAGTTCAGGGACTGTAGTACAATTAAAATAAGAAAAGTGGGCGTTACAACGTAGGTTTTAGTTGTATTTTATTTTTAGTACAATATTTCGGGTTGAGTCTGTCAAGTGGTTCGTCCTTCATTTTACTTCTATTAGTACAATGATTAACGTGATCCCCTCAGAGCTTTTAAACGTTTTCGTGATCCCTCTCCCCTATATTTGATCTAGTACAAAACATTTTACAGATAGCGGGGATAGCACTTTTCTTCAAATTTTGATAAATGCATTTCATCAAGCCTTCGTGCGCGCCGCACATGACGAAATTATTATTAATTTGTGTGAAGCGCGGGCCAAATGACGAATTTCTATGCTTGTAACGTCGAATTCACGCTTATACCTAAGGCTCTTCTTTCGAACACAGCGACTGCCCACGCCAGGCCGATCACTGCAGGGCATTCTTGGGAGAGTTTGTTTTCCTCGCCAAAGATACACTTGTTGTTGTAAACGGCGCGAGGGCAGAGTCTTCGCTGCGCGAGTTCTCGGATACTGTATTGGATGTTATTCTACGCGCCGAAATATTTATTAATATAAGTATTGAGTAAAGTGAAGAAGAAAAATGCAAATGTGAGAGAAGTTGCTGGGATAGCTAATTAAATTTCAAGATTCGAGAGATCCCCTTTTCCGTCGTCCAAACACGAAGTGATTCCTCTCACGATGGTTATAACGTAGCTATTTCCTCCAGTTGGACAGCTTTCATACGAATTACGCTCATAACGTTTTAACACGTAGCGCAAATGAGCTATAACTTGGCAGGTGAGCAGCCCAGGGAATGCCAATCAAAAATATGATGACACGGTTTGATTGATTGACAATGTGACGTCATAATCACCGTGGGAACATAGCCCAAAAATTTTTAGTTAGGAAATCGGCTATGCAATCAGTTTCTATTTAATCGTCGCAGTAAATGAACGACTGTATCGAAACCGGACTAAATTCTGATAAAACCGAGAGAAGTTATGACTAATTAAAAAAGTTCAAATTTCCCGCTTTGATTGTCAATTTGACCATATATGGTAAAAATTCGGCGATTAGAGAGGGCGCTGCTTAAATCTGTTGGAGACATACGTTTCAGATATAGCAATGTCTCAAAATTTGTAGTTACTTTGACTTAGTCATCTGATACTTTAGACGTCATATTACGTCAGTATGACGTCTTCTAACATGCAATTTTTACGTCAAAGTGACGTAAACAAGGTATCGAGTTTCATGTCAAAGTCAAAGTAACTACAAATTTTTAAATATTGCTATAACTGCTTGAAGCAACATCATGGGAGTTAACGCGTTGACGTTTAAAATCGCCGAAATTTTACCTTATATGGTCAAGGAACAATTAAATTCCAGAGATTCCGGCGGGAGCTTCGAAATCACGATTTCCAGGAGGAGCTTTCATCTAACCTATTCTTGGTTTTCATGTGACGTCATCAAAAAGCTAACTTCTAAACCAAGAAACCTACACAGATGACCTTTCTGTGATGAATATAACTCTATTCAAGGATTTGTCAAACGAAATTTCGGCACTTTCTCCCAAGTAGTTCTCGAGATATCGGCAAAGCTATTTATGTCACGCAACACCAGTCACATATTTTGAACTTGCCGTATTTCACTCGATTTGCACCGTTCTTACCTTTTTGGCACGTCAGTATGTTATAAAAATCATATCTTACCATTCTGATACTATTCTTGTTGTTTGGATTGAAAATAGCGTCGTTTTCGAGACCCGGTTAATTGGCCGCCATTATGGAGCCCCTCTGCTGGGGCACCAACATGGCGGCTCCATACAATTACTGTACAAAATGGCGCACATTCACTTGCGAATATTTTGCTCGGAAAGTGACCAATCGGCCTAAAATTTACCCAGGAAACATAATTTTGTATATTCTTATAATTCTATTAGCCATCAAGTGTTTAGAAGTGAATTTAGAGAAATAAATTTAATCACGTGACAAGTGAAAACCAAGAATATGGTTGAGGCAGCGTATTTCCTGACCTAGTTATTTTTAGATTTGAATTTGTCGCGAAAATTATGTCCGTTCCCTAAGAGGTCCGCACCGTCCGAAAAAAACAAGATGGCGGCGGAAAGGGGAAAACGGGATTTCTTTACTTCGAAAGCAATGTATCAATCCCCTTTCCGCACTTCTACTCGTGCCATTCTCGCAATTCCATTACTAGATATCCCATGACTCATTGCAGCTCCATGTTAGTAAAGAGTGAGTTATGCACGAGCGATAGGATAGTATACATCAGTATTATTGTGTAAACCGACGAGTTTTGTGTGTAATAAATTAATTGAGATGGGTTCGTTATTCAGCTAGCAAAACTTCACGAATTACCCTGAAAATGAGTCAATTTATACAGCTAAAAACTTCTCGAGACACACTTCGAATTATTGGAATCTAGTACTAAATACATTTATTTGTTGCTTACCGGTTTGTATGAGATGTTTTTCCCCTTTTAAACGAAGAGCGGATCCGTTGCGTTGGTTATCGATTAAGTTACGTTGCGTGTCGGTTAGGCCGAATACCTAACTTAGCGGCGCGTCACTTGAACAGGGAGCATACACAACGGATCCGCAGGTTTTGGCACGAATGGTATGAAAATGGGTTCCAAAGCCCCTCAAAAATCAGGTGATTTGAACCCAAACCTTTTCAAATATTATTCATCCCTACATTTACATTGGGAAGGCACAGCAGAATGGATGTTTCTTGAATCACACAACAGTGTTATAATAATGAAATAGTGAGTGATAGCATCTATACCCTAATGATACAACTTTTTTTTACAGAAAATGACTGTTAGCTTAGTTTAGGCCATGATATATATTTTTTTACAGATTGCATAAAAAATTGATGTATGCATAAAAATACAGAACTGCAGAACTCAATATCAATGATAATATGCATGCATCAATTTCTCACTCCAATCATTTGATCTAAGAAAAAGGTGAAAAACAGCCTCAGTGGAATAGAAGCAGGCATGCATGCAATGTAGGGTTCCAGAAAATATCCATACCCCCTCCACGGAAGGGTGTTGAAAAGTGACCCCCCACCCCTTTGGAATTTCCAAGGAAAAATACAGTTTATTATATAAACACCAATGAAATACCGGGTGATCTCCCGCGCGAAAACTTGATATCTTCACACGTGAAAATAACATGTTATTTTCACATGTGAAGATATCACATTTGCCTTTGCTCAATGCTCGATTTTTAAGCTTAACTCAAATAAAATTCGAATTTGGTATTTCATTGATGTTTATATAATAAACAGAACATTACATGACCGCTTGGAGATACGAATTTTATCTTCTCGTGTTAAAAATTAATCTCACTCGTTTGCTGCGCTCACTCGTGAGATAAATTTTCAACACTCGAAGATAAAATTCGTATCTCCGCGCGGCCATGTAATATCCTCTATATTTGTATGGAAATGATCAGGTAAATTGACCCCCCACCCCTCCGGAATTTCCATTGCCCTTCTGTAGGGGGGGGGGGGGGGGGGGGGTATGGATATTTCTGGAACCACACAATCAGGGTGCACAGACTGGCTCAGTTCTTGGTCTGCCTCATCTCAGTTCTGTTTTCCTTACAGAATTTTGTTGTGTATATTATAAGCAGGGAGGATCCCGCCTTTGTTTATAGAGATCTTGCCTGTCTGAACTGAGATCTCAGCATGCAGTATTATGTCTTCTCATGACATTAAAACAGTTGGAAGATGAAACATCCAGTAACAACAATAAAGTCAAAATTAGTGGAGACTCAGGTATATTATTTATTTACTAGGTTTCTTTTTTCGAAATACCCAATACAAGAAGCTCAAATTAAGGACCAACAAGGGAATTTAGACTGGGACTCTATGTTAGTTTTTGCATCAGTGGCACCCAGTCCATTCAAGTGAACAGGAACCCATTCAATCTCCTTATTGGAAACAGTGGTTTGAACAGAGGCTTTGTTGACTGGTCATTTTTAAAATAGTCATTGCCCATGCAGACCTGAGTGGTCTAGATGTCTACATTTTGTGAATACACTGCATAACAGTATTTGTATATAATTTGCCTTATTTCCTTTTGGTTGCAACAGAGTACGATTTCAGCTTGTCCCTGAGCATATTTTGAGCATCCACTGCCTTCCCTTCATCCCGAAGGTTTTGTTCCACCTTGGCATTCATATTCATTATTAGTATAAACCAACTAATGGTCTATTACAAATCCTGCATTCTGATTGGCTGAGCTACTAATGGTCTATTAGTGATAGACCGTACTCGCAAAACCACCACCTTTCTTTGCAAGAAAACTTGATTTTTTAAAATAAAATAATGGTCAACATTGCCAAAACTGACCAACTAGTTGGTTTATACTAAAACAATTAGACCTCTCGTCCTCATGTGCTATGATATCAATAGACCATTCGGCCTTCGGCCTCATGGTCTATTCATCATAGCACACTCGGCCTCGAGGTCTAATTGTTAAATAGCAGTGTTGGCTATCTTAGAAACAAGACACTTGAGTAGGGAGCTTACAATTTCAGCATTAGAAGCTCCTTCAGACTTTGACAGTGCTGCAATGATAAGACCGAAGTCAACTTCAAGCTTTTCATTTTTTAAAACAGAAGACTGACACATGTCTATAAATCTCATCGTTCGTGAAATCCCTTACTTCGGTCAAAACATCCCTCACAAATGGTAGAAGCTCTGCGCGAGGAAAAATCAAGTTCCCTTCATCCAAATTTTTTAAACTTTGTGACAGTTTTGATTTAAACACGTAATTTTTTAATGTTCGATATTCTGAAGTAGAGAATGTTTGGACAAAAAGTAAAGGCTAATGTTCTTTTCCTTCCAAAAGTCCTGATTCTGGTTAGAAAAAACATAAAACGAGTATCATCACTACCAAAGAAAATTTAACATGTTTGAAATTTATCAGCGCTGGGCACATGCTTGCAAGACCGCGAAAAAGTAAGGTGGAAATTTTCACTGACCATCGTCGGACAAATCTAATGCTAAACTGCCAGACCCGAAAGTAAGGTGGAAATTTCCACCGACCATCGTCGGACAAATCTAATGCTAAAGTCTTGATTTTGCCAGACCCCGAAAAGTAAGGTGGAAATTTCCACCGGCCATCGTCGGACAAATCTAATGCTAAAGTCTTTATTTTGCCAGACCCCGAAAAGTAAGGTGGAAATTTCCACCGACCATCGTCGGATAAAGAGAATTTAGCATTTCGATGCAGCTGCTTATAAAGTGTTTAAAAACAAGTGTATACCAATGGCATGAAGATTGTAAAATCGCGTTCGCAGCATTTTACTTTCAATTGAAACCGCTAGTCAAAACTGTCTTCTCCTGGACATCCAACGAGCTTTGGTAGATACCTAAAGCAGAAATGAATTGTCAAGAATTATGTGCGTTCAGAGTCAGAGAGTAGAAAATATATTTTATAACGTAATTCTTCGCTGATGATGCAGTCAAGACGTTCATATGTTTAGATGAATCGCAAAATATAAACAAATAGTAGATTTTCGCGGTAAGAAATATGTTCGTGGTTCGTTGTCGAGTCAGGCTGATTTTGGCTTGAGCTGGTGGAGAGAGTTATAATGAGCCCTGAGAATGATACATAACATGTAAGCCAAGAACATAAATTGTATTAACTATTATAATAACAGAGCCAAAAACTCGGGCAAAAACTGAACTACGCCGTAATGTCTTAAACTTATTATAATCGCGCATCTGTAATTGTTCAGTAGCGGTTTGTTTTCTATGGCATGTAACACTATCACCCTTTGTCTTTTATTCCGTTGAAACTGATAGGAAATAGCTGCCTGTCGCATTGCTTTTGCACCGAGCATCTAATACTAGCTATTAAGGAGTGAGGGAAACTAAGAACTTTCCATAACAATAACAGCAGTCATTTCTCCCTAATACTGCTGTGTACTCTCCTCAATTACTTCTGCTCTGCCTGTATAGCAAGGACAGAAAGCCAGTGAACATTTTCTGTGCTTGATATTTGTAAATAAACTGAAGCTTACCTTTCATACTCCTCGTTTCAAACTTGATTATTTTGAATTTTGTAGTACCAGCGGTTATTTTCCGGAGCAGCCTTTGGCTGGTGATTGTAACCGTACAAAAGCAGCGCAGACTTCTCTTCCTAAGACTCTTCTTTGCAAAGTAAAGCGAATCCATTTCCGTTTAGCGGATATTTCTATTTCCGTTTAGTGGATGCTGCGCTGAAACTAACTCAAAGTTAAATTTCAAATTATCCAATCAAAAAAGGAAAGCAAATTTAATGACCAATCAAAACGCGGGATAATAAGTCAAGACCTTACACGTGACCACTCATAAACATCAACACCATGGGTGCTCTATGTTCTTGCAACGGACTGATCATATTGTCCTTGTATTTTGAACATAAGTCTTATGGCCGTCGATGGCTACAATGTCACGTAAAAGGAAAGGAAAAGCCAACCGAGGGCCGTAGACAAAAGTGGTACTTCCAAACAAAAGCAAGAAGGAAAGGCGAACATTTTAAAAACGAATAACAATATGCTCTGCAAGCTTTTAAAACCAGTTCAAAGTTTCCTCTCTGAGACCAATGATTGCGACAACTTCCTACTCGGGTGATAATGGAATATAAGGTAAACGCTGATGTCTATAATATAAGTAATATAGGCTCGGCTATTTACATTCTGGGTTAATAGGAGAACTTTGCGTAGGAAACCTGGACGTAAGAAAAAATGTATGCACTCAATAGTTATGACGAACATCTTCGGTACAGGAAATTGTTTGCGGCTATCTATTTCTATCACGACCGTGCTTTGTCTGTGATTTCCGCGATTACACTCGAGGAATTTGCCAGTGTATTATTATAAGAAGCCACGTTATAGTTCGTAATATGAAATCGCAATGTAACATTTCCAGTCAGTCACGTCGAACACATACTAAGATGTACCTAGTGGCCTCGTCCGGCCTGGTTTGACGCTGCGGGTTCCATTGACAATTTTAACTTCGAATTTACAAATAACTAATAACGAAGGCCGAGAAGACGTTTTTACAAACCTAGCTCAAGATGAAATTAAGATTAAGTTGAAGGATTTTATAGAGTATGAGGCAAACCTTTAGCATTGTATTTTGGAAGGCTGCTATAGAGTTTCCAACACAGTAGCTTTCTAGACTTTGAAGCTGGTATTTTTTACAGCGCTGTAACGGCTGGAAACTTTCATCTCACTTTTCGGAGGCTTAGCTTTAGCTTTACGAGTAGCATTATATTTGTCCGAAGCTCTGGCAAAATCAGGACTTTTAGCATTAGATTTGTCCGACGATGGTCGGTGGAAATTTCCACCTTACTTTTCGGGGTCTGGCAAAATCAAGACTTTTAGCATTAGATTTGTCCGACGATGGTCGGTGGAAATTTCCACCTTACTTTTCGGGGTCTGGCAAAATCAAGACTTTTAGCATTAGATTTGTCCGACGATGGTCGGTGGAAATTTCCACCTTACTTTCGGGGTCTGGCAAAATCAAGACTTTTAGCATTAGATTTGTCCGACGATGGTCGGTGGAAATTTCCACCTTACTTTTCGGGGTCTGGCAAAATCAAGACTTTTAGCATTAGATTTGTCCGACGATGGTCGGTGGAAATTTCCACCTTACTTTTTCGGGGTCTGGCAAAATCAATACTCTTCTGCGTCATTGATGTCTAGCCTTTTCTCTAGGTAGCACACTCACTTACTGCCACCACTTTTAGGATGTATTTACTTTAACAGCATAGCAATTAAAATCACTGCCATACCAAATGGTTAATAAACATTATCGATGCACCGTTCTGTGCTTATTAAAGTAATTTGGAATAAATGTCTTATGGTGCAATTAAAATATGACTAACGAACAATAATGCCGTCGCGGAACATTTTTGGCAACGCGAAAGAGAATGAAGACGAACATACGATTGATGGTAAGTCATCGTATCGTTATCTGCATTTCTTTCTAAATTAACGGTAAATATTCAACAGGTGTGGTTTTATATTGCCAAATCTTCACTTCAGAATATCGTACATTAAAAGATTACGTGTTTTATCTTTCAAGACAAGTTCGTCCAGAATTTCTATTTCTATTGCCAGTTCTTGCTTGTGTTTTTCTGACGGCTTTATCCGCCCTGGTTTCTCCGTGAGAGTTTCCCTTTTCATTTTTAGCATTTTGCAAAGAGCAAATCCGCAGAACCTATATAAAGTGTCATCATCTTCCTCTCCTCGCGCAAGTCCCGCTGTAACAGACACAGTTTCGCTCGCTTTTTCTCCTGTACATGTCCCATAATGTGGTAAACTAGCTCATGAATGAGACTTACAACGGTATGTATATGATCGTCCAAGAAGTCTTTGCCGTGCGAAAAGAAGCGATCCAAAATTGAACGTTCTTGGCTGGATTTTCCTGGATGAAATTTCGTGAGAACTTTTATCCACGCAACGGAAAGCGCTGCCTTCCTGTCCTTTTTTGGTAATATTAAGTGCTCATTTACCAATGTACAAAATTTCCGACAAAATTCAACGATCAAAAGTGAGAAATTCGCCTTCTGTTCCTCACTGAGGAAATGCTCTGCTACTAATTTTCTTTCCTTCACAGAACTAAGTGGATGGCTTTTTAGTAGCTGACAACGAACTTCGTTCTCCACGCGCAACGCTTGCTCTGAGGAAAAGATCCACGCAGTCAACTCTTCCATTTCACCCTCCTTAAGACTTGTGTTGGGCTTGGTCGAAGACCGAGAACGAGATTTATTTTTCTTCTGGGTATTTTGACTATGTGGTTGAGACTTTGTTCGACCTCGTTTGTTAGAAGGCACGATTAGCCTTGTTTTATAGAATAACTAGGGCTTGGATGCGATTCCTATGCCATCATATGTAACCCCTCAAAATTATACAAGAACTAGACAATATCACCCTGAAAAATTTGCACCCATAACCTGCAAAACAAATGTCTTTAAAGAAAGCTTTTTCCCACAGGCAATAAAACTATGGAATGGTCTGCCTGTTGGCGCCATAACTCAGCCCACTATTGACAGTTTCCTAGCTAGCCTGTACTGACCACATATATTATTTATTTATTTATTATTTTTCTTCCTCTTAGTTGTATGATTTTATTTTATACCTTCACGTCATGGTTATGCCTTTGTGAAGTATAGTATTAAACGTAAACGTAAACGTAGAAGTGCGAGGTTGAGTGGGCTCGCCTTCTGGTTCACTTTCTTCTGTTGTTTGAGTTGTACTGCTGTTTCCGTCATAATTTTCATCGCTTGACTGATTCCAGAGAGTGAACTGCATTCAGAGAGCGAGCTACTTTCGATATTTTCAGAGACATTTAGCTCGCTGAGTTCCTCCCTTCTTTCCGCCATTTTTATCGATTGAGATAATTTATGCAAAAACGAAATCTGGAGACTGACTGGACGCTGATTGGACAGTTAATGTTTATTGACGTATGTCATGGCAACGATTCGCGCCAAATTTGTTCTAAAAATAAATAGGTCAGGAAACACGCTGCCTCAGGGACCCAGTACCAAAGATGAAAGCTCCTACTTATGGGCTCCTGCGATTTCTTAATAACTTTTGATCTATATGTTCGACTTTAATGAAGTTTTCGGTTTTGGAGTCGGCTTAGTGGTTAGAACATTTACCAACGTTTAAAATGGTTGATATACAAATTCCTAACTTTGGCGCCATTTTCAACGGCCTGTAGTGACGTCACGTTGTCAGTCATCATCTTCAGATTTCCATCACTCGAAACATCTTTCCAGATACTAATACCTTGCCAAATTTGACATAAATCGGATAAATTCCCAGCTCTCTGCATAGCGTGATGGAGGAAAATGATCTCGTTTAGGCCATCGTGTCTGTCACCTTGCGTACAAACATTTGGTTCGCGATATTGTACATAACTACCGACATGCAGCGCACACATTCATTATAGCTGGAATCGTCCTTTCATTTGTTGAACGCGCATGTCAAGCCCGTTAACATTGTTGAATCGCCATGTGAAAGTGCAGTGAGCCACGTTCATGATGGGCGTTCATTAAGGTTTTTAACGACAACAAATTATACACCTTTGCGTTATATACAGTTTCCGGGATACATTGGCACTGGAAAAGCGACAAAGATTGGTGCGCTAGGGAGTATGGGTAAATATTTATTTGAATTTCTGTACAATATTAGAAACAAACATGCTTATAGAAATGTGCTGAACTTTGATAATTTTACCTGTGGTTGCGATTACTGTCTGAATTCAGATCAAAACAGTAGCAGTTTAGATGCCCCCATTATCCTTTGCGCTTCATGAAGCTTATAGGCCTTTTGGGTGACAACGTTTCCCGGAAACGGTATATATATGCAGCTTCCGGAGAGTTTAATATAGAAGTAAACGCAGTTGAATGTTCAACATTTATGTACGGGTTGAAGACGTTTTTGCGTGTTTCGTTACATAAGCGCACGCGCTGGCAGGAAATTAAAGTTTTCGATGAAAACTTTCTCGTTCATAGTACAGGTACTCAGTACAATATTGAGTGCTGGTAAAGGCCAACATATCCACTTAACCTCACTTATGGATAATCCATAAGTATTGATAGCACCTCCATATATGAATAATCCAGAACTCAAGAGCAGGGTAGCTGTATAATATCAATTATCTTCGTTCTATAAAAGACTATGAATAGAACGAAGCAATGTGTATAAATGAACTCTAATAGAACGAAGCAATGTGTATGTATGAACACTCTAAAAATTGTCTCCGAACCAAAAAAAAAAAAATAGAGGATATTACATGGCCGCGCGGAGATACGAATTTTATCTTCGAGTGTTGAAAATTTATCTCACGAGTGAGCGCAGCGAACGAGTGAGATTAATTTTTAACACGAGAAGATAAAATTCGTATCTACAAGCGGTCATGTAATGTTCTGTTTATTATATAAACATCAATGAAATACCAAATTCAAATTTTATTTGAGTTAAGCTTAAAAATCGAGCATTCAGCAAAGGCAAGTGTGATATTTTCACATGTGAAAATAACATGTTATTTTCACGTGTGAAGATATCAAGTTTTCGCGCGGGAGATCACCCGGTATTTCATTGGTGTTTATATAATAAAAACATTTATGTACGGGTTGAAGACGTTTTTGCGTGTTTCGTTACATAAGCGCACGCGCTGGCAGGAAATTAAAGTTTTCGATGAAAACTTTCTCGTTCATAGTACAGGTACTCAGTACTCAGTATATTGAGTGCTGGTAAAGGCCAACATATCCACTTAACCTCACTTATGGATAATCCATAAGTATTGATAGCACCTCCATATATGAATAATCCAGAACTCAAGAGCAGGGTAGCTGTATAATATCAATTATCTTCGTTCTATAAAAGACTATGAATAGAACGAAGCAATGTGTATAAATGAACTCTAATAGAACGAAGCAATGTGTATGTATGAACACTCTAAAATTGTCCGAACCAAAAAAAAACAAAAAAAAAACCAGCCCCAGAACCCCCGCCCACTGCACCCTTTCCAGAGCGCTCGATATAAGTGTACTACGGCAACCTACAACCATGTGGGACATTGCGCATGTCAAATAACCATGCTCTTGAGTTCTGGATTATTCATATATGGAGGTGCTATCAATACTTATGGATTATCCATAAGTGAGGTTAAGTGGATATGTTGTAAAGGCTAGCCTGCGTAGCGGCTCTAAAACGGAAGGGGAGGGAGTCGGGGCGAGCGAAAACCGAAATAGCGCGGGCCGCAAGGGGTTCTGGGCTCTCCCTCCCTCCCTCTCCCTCCCTTTTAGGACCAGTTGGTTCGCATTAGTTTGCCTTTTCATAGTCAAGGAATAGCTTCAACAAATGTCTCGAATTTCTAAAAATCTTGAGGTGCTCGAACCCATTTGGTCCACTGCGACGTTTACACCTAATTAAAAAAAGGATGCTTGGCGTTTGGTCTTTGGTCTTTTCAATTTTAGCGCGAAACAAAGGAATTCTTAGCTTCAGTGACCACGAAACAAAGGCGTTCAATGACCAAAGACAATGAACAAAGCAACCTTTTCTAAATTAGGTGTATACAACTACTTCAAAAAAGGTTGCTTAAACAAGGAATTCTTTGCTTCAGTGACCACGAAACAAAGGCGCTCAATGATCAGAGACCAATGACCAAAGCAACCTTTTCTTAATTAATTTAGGTGTCTGCGTTATTGTCAATAACGAACTCGCTCGCCGTTTGATGTCGCAGGTACAGAACCTCGCATAGTCAATTTTAAATATTTTAGCCAATGGTTGGAATACACGGATTTTGGTCACGAAGTTTGTATATTAGCATTACATAACAGCACAGCTGCCCTTCAATCCCGGCTTATTCTTGACCTGTTGTTCATACTCCTCCAGTTCGTTAAGATATGAAAGAGGCGGCCATCGGTTTTCCTCCACGTATTCCCTGTTCTCTCCCTGGATGAGTTGGAACTCTTCTGTCGACTCAAATACAGAGTAGTTTGTAGCTATGAAATGAAGACACCACGACGCAAGTTGGTTCGCATTGTAAGCCTGTGGGGACGGGAGAAAAATTTGAAAAATCAATCAAACATAGAAATAAACAGTCTCATTTTCCGCCTTGCTACAGAACCTTAAAATGAATGCTGCTCGTTTCAGTGAGCCCCAACGGCACTGTTTCGCGCGGTCGCCATTAGAAATTCTTTGTGTATAAGTTCATCTTCCACCATTCCCTGCATTATCCAAGTGGCGAGTACTCAGGATCTATCACCCCTTCTTCGGTGCTAATGTTTGCATACACGGCTAATGCAGACGATAATATACTCAGGCTCGATTTTTTTATGGTTTCTCCTTCCCTCTCTATAATCTTTTCATTAGCCGTATTCACACTAGAGACGGAAAACTCGTCTTAGTGTGAAACCGGGATATACGGATTTGTGACGGGAAATCTTAGTGTGAAACCGGGACGAGACGAATTTTTGACGGGAAATCGTTTGAATTCATATCAGACGGAAAACTCGTCAGACGAAAAACCCGTCATGACGAGTTTTCCATCCTCTAGTGTGAATACGGCTATTGATATCCTTTCAACGTTTTCCTTACTTGTGCCATATGCAGAAGGTTAATAACATCTTCGGTGCCATCTCTAACTTTCTTCTGCACTTTTCGATCAATCATCTTAGTAATGTACAGTTCACACAGGGTGACCAACCGCGGGAGACAGAACCTGTCAGCTAGTACCAGTATCTCAGCTGGGTCGGAGGATTCGATAGGGGCGTGGTCGGTATAGAGGTACTCTAGGACAGCCAAGAACCCCGTTGGGGTGGCATCCTCAATTTGGGTCTGGAAAACGATAACCATTGGTCAGAAGGATACATAAATTATTATTCCAACATACAGAACAGGATGGGAGGTCAGAACTTCTCTATGACAGTTATTATGAAATGAAAGGTTGAAGGTGGAGATTTATCAACGTATTTTGTATGGTAATCATGGCAATCAAAAATAATTGCAGCAATGCAAAGGCAGGTGATAAAATGTCTTAAAACACAAACCTCGCCTCGGGCGCTGCCCTCTCTGAAGGCTCCCCTAACATAGCAGCCATGACGTCACACCTTGCCATCAGCACAGCTTTGTGTGCATATACCACTTGATCTTCCACGCGGAACTTTACATCTGAGAGCCTTGAGTTGTTTAGAAACAATGACTTTAGTTTTGCTCCTGTCTCATCATTCAGATAGGTCCCTATACTAGGGTTCAGTTCATCTTCATCATTTAGCTTGTTTTCACAAACTTGCATTAGCCAGGATAGATAGAATTTCTCGGCAGTACATTTAACATCTCTCAAGAAGTCTTTGTCCTCAATTTCTGAAACCCTGGCAGCCCAGTATAAAGAAATGTGAGGACCTTCTCAAGCATGTCTCTTGAGATGTCATGGGCCATTTGTAGATTGCAAATTTCATGAGTGTCCCTCGCTTCCACCAAGTTTAAATTGTTCCCTGACGTCTCATCCAGCACCCAACTGATATCCTCAAAGACTTTATCATACTTTTTTGGCACTGAATTAATCTTTTTGCTGCTGATGAAGATTTCCTGAAAAATTGGTAAAGCAGCACTTAGTAAACTTGGTGGGCTTGCAGAGGAGCTGTATTGACGTCAGAAAAAGCAAAACTGACATCTGTTGAGCTGGTGGTATGTTGTAGCAACTTTTCCCAGTCATCAGCAAATATTGCTGTTTGCACTTCAACCCATGGAGCAAGACCTAAGAGATAAGCAAACTATGTCTGATTAGTGGAAGGGTGTCTGCACCTTCTTTCACAATTGCACAGTGCTAAGATAGTTTCCAAATATAAAAGCCAACTTCGCAAAGAGCTGCAACACCTCTGTTAGTTTTGCAGCGTTGTAGCAAATGTTGGGAAAAGATAAATTAAACGTTTCCACGTTTGTTAATGGTATCTTTTAGGGGTTATTCTGAAGCTTGGCCACACCCATTTTGGTATATTTTAGAGGTCAATTCTCTTTTTTTATGAGTACCAGCCAATCCCAAAAAGCCCCCCTCCCCCCACCCCAAGGCTGAAATCCTGATAAAACAATATAGTTAATATATATAGTTCATAAATAAAACACATTTTCCCATCTTACCCAATATTAATTTCTTTTGCAAAGAGGAAGGGGAGATAAGAAAGGGGGGATAAGAAGGCTTGAAAAACAAAACAAATACCTGCAGGTGGCATGACTGGTGGTTGGGGTCCCTGTGGTTTTTCAGCCTTGATTCCAGTCCTCCACCATCCCTTCTTGAAGTGTCTCATGACTCTTCCCTGTTCAGTTCTCAACATCCCATCCCGCCCAGCTCTGACAGCAGTCATTATGACTTCTTGTATCCCTATCTGTTGAAGAGAACTGCATTCAAGGTACACCATACCAAGCCGTTTTGCCAGGGCTTTGGCCTCCTCATAACTTACTACTTCCTGGCTGTTCCTGTGAATAGAAAGTGAATATGTAATTAATAAATTAGCCATACCATGCAATCACCACCATCAGCCCCTCCCTCTTTGTAGGCAGCTCCCGGGGGTTGTTAAAGCAATTGAGTAAAAATGTGATTCTGTGAGTGACCACATACCGTCATTTTGGCACTCGATGTCCACTGACCAATTTCAGGCTTCAAAATAATTGGAATTTTTGTTTATAGCAGGAATGAAAGAGCTGTCCAAATCACAAAAGTACAGATTTTCTGTAAGTCTCACGTGTGGTCTGCCTGTGGTTTTTAATACAAAATTGTGTGGTCCCAGAAAATATTCGCCCCCCCCTCCCTCCCACGAGGGGTGTTGAAAGGTACACTATTTGCATGGAAGAAATCAGGTAAATTTTCTGGAAACACAGTCTTTCATGGTCTTTGCAAGGCATGACTCACAGGAAAGGAAAAACAATATGGTAATATAAATATATATATAAATGTAGCATAAATATAATAAGGGATTTCCTTATAAAGATATTTTGCAATGGTGGTAAATTGACAGCTTTAGCTGATTTTTGCTATCAAACCTATTCAATTCCAAAAAAAAAAGATAACAAAAATATGCCATACAAACCTGCCAACTCTCATGGTTTCACTATGAGAATCACGGTTTGAGGCATGATCTCACAGTTTGCCTTGAAAATCTCACTTTTTTTAAATTTTCTTTCATTGTGTGTTTCCAAAAATATCCATACCCCCCTACGGAAGGGATTGGAAATTCTAGAGGGTGGGGGGCAATTTACCTGATATTTTCCATACAAATACTGTATTTTTCTTCGGAAATTACAGAGGGGGGGAGGGGTCATTTCTCAGCACCCTTCCGTGGGTGGGGGAGGGGAGGGGGTATGGTTATTTTTGGAAACACACATTAGAGAAAAATATGATTTGAGCCAATGATTTGCGCAATCCAAATTGAAACCAATTTTTTTTATCAGAGCAAAGAAGGCAATAGAACAATTTAATAAGGAACACAAATAAATTTAAGTCCTTTTTTTGGTTATTTGACTTTTTTTAATATTCAGAAATTATTCATTGGTTTGTAGAGCTGATTTGGCTGATCCCAGGTTCTGACCCCAATCTTCAGGTTTTAATTATGGTCAGTCTCCAGGTTTTGACTTCTGAGGGGTTGGCAGGTCTGCACCTAGACACAATTGGATACAGACAAGGGATTTTTTGCTCTTAGATTTTGTCTAAAAAAATTGTCCTGTAAATACCCTGGAGGGGAGGGGGGCTCCCATAAGTCGATGGGCGGGGGTGCTTGCTGGGAAAATGAAACTTCAGCCCTAAAAGATTACCAATCTAGGCGTAGGTCAACCAGAATTTTAACCCCAAAAGATACCATTGTCAACAATGCCTTTCAAATTCCAGCCTTGTTCGCACAAGAATCAATGGCTGCTGGGAATACAGCCTACCAGCACTTTCTTGTATTTTTGCCGCAAACACCCTAAAAGATACCTAATTTTCTGGGAAAATTCGTGTTTCTTCACCTTACACCCTAAAAGCTACCTGGAACCCGAATTTTAACCCCTAAAAGATATGATAAGCACCCCCGCCCGAAGAAATATGGCTGAGTCATCCCCCTCCCCTGGGGTAAATACTTTTTTAAGACCAATGCCTTTGTAAAATAGTGATATCTGTATAGCTGTAGGACTGGAAATTCCTTTTAAAAATCATAGTGTTTTAATAATATAATAAGAAGATTGAAACCATAGTGATATTCACTAAACTGGAGTTGTGGCAATATTTCGGTTGCATGAGAAATGGCACAAATGCGAAAGGGCAGAGTTTCAGCCTTTGGTCCCCAGGGTAATAATAATAGAGCACGGGATTTATATACCCACATCCCTTCTATGGAATCATTAGAGAAAGGGAGAGGGGAGGGAATGCATGTGTGTGTGTGTGTGTGGGGGGGGGGGGGGGGGGGGGGGGGGGGGTCAAAAGGTTCATGTAAAAACATCACCTTTGTTGTCTCAGGTCCGTTTTGTTGCCCACGATTATCTTGGGTGTCTCTGGCATATAATGGTTCAGCTCCGGAAACCACTTTTCTTCTATGTTCTCAAACGAGGCCCTGTTGGCGATATCAAAGCACACTAGAAACACGTCCGTTTGCGGATATGATAGAGGCCTGAGTCTGTCATAGTCTTCTTGTCCTGCCGTGTCCCAATAACCGACATTGTACGGTTTCCCATCGATCATTATGTTATTGGCATAGTTGTCGAAGACTGTAGGAATATATTCGCCAGGAAATGAATTCGTCGTAGCTGTGATTAAATACGATGATTTTCCAACTCCGCCATCGCCTACGACTACAAGCTTAATACACTCCATTTTACCGAAATATTAGAGCTTTGGTTCTGTTTAACGTGTTTTTCGTGGCCGTGTTTCTTCTCCACTGAACGTTTCGCCACTTCTGATTTTGTTTCCGTGTAGAAAGAATTGTTATATAGTGTAAGGGTGCTATAAATAGTCAGCCAATAAGAAGCCTTGTGCCACTCAACCGGAAATTGAAATGCTGTTTATTCTACGTAAACAGGGTCACGCAAGACAATATCGCACATAAAATTTTGCCGTGTCGTCACGTTGAAAATATTCTATTAGACTTTGAATTATTTTTTTTTTTGTGGCAAGTCTGCACTTTTTTGTGTGTATGCCATGTATGCCTGGGCATTTTCGTCTTTGTTTTTAGCAAAGTTTTAAGGTTCCTTTAGTGCGTGACTAAGAGAGCGCGACATTACCACCATGAACGCAAGAGTTTTGGTTAGAGCACAGGGCGCCCAAGATCAATGTTTGTGAAAAGTCGATCCTGTTTTGTCCCGTTATCGCGATCGTTATGCTCTAAAAACGTAAAACTATTGTCAAATTTTCAAATAAAAAAATCTTACCTCTATACATTGTCTCTGTGATGCTTTGGAGTTCTTTGTACTCCAGAAAATTGCTCCATATTGCGCAAAACAGCCTGTAAGCCAAAGTTCCTGACACCACTTCCCCCCCACGTCGCTTTCAGAGCGGAAATTTAGTTCTAGATTCATGGGGAAGAACGCTGTACCAATTGTATCGCGGACGGGCTCGTTGCTCGTAGCACGCTCTCAGCTGATTTGATGTCCCCTCGGGAAAGAATAGCGATTGTTTTAGAACCAATGAAAAAGCCCTTGAAAGCAGAGAATGGCACAGAGAGGACGGAACATGGCGGACATGGTTGGAGCTTGTGAAGTTTATCGAAAACACGACGAAAATCGATGCAATACTCGAGATTTGGGACTTCGATGTGGAACTATATTTTTACCCGGGAATCGAACGAGCTTCTAGTCGCTCTGGAATGTGTATTTCTTGCAAAGCACGAAGATTTCACAGCATTTTAGCTTTTACAGAAGCAATAAACTATGACTAAACACAAGAATCGATGGAAGTGTTACTGGAGGAATTCGCTGATGCGATCTAACTACTTCCAAGTTGGAGCATTCGGATGGCAACCCGATCGCCATTTTTAATGTGATGTGTTTCTTTCTCGTCACGAGAGGCTGTTTCCTAGCGCGTTTAGGCACTACACGGGATGGTTAAACATGCCTTCTAAGGGGTGGACCATTAGAAATTGGGGGAGGGGGGTGGCAATATTTTTGCGTATGAATTTTTTTTTTCGGGGATCAGGTTGTGCAGGAATTTTTTTTTCGGACTCGAAGGCCATGTACGAATTTTTTTTTTTTTTTCGCAGACACACACAAAAAAAGTGGAAAAGGATAAACCCACGAGGGGTATCTTGCGCATCGAGCACTACCTGTTCCCGTGGCGTTCCGTTCCCACAGGCCGTCCAAATCCCATCAACGCATCAACAAAATTTCTTATACTATATACTATATTGGTTCAGAATGGATTAAGAAAATCTTGCTGCTGTATGTATAGATACAACAAATTTTCTTATGCTATATTTTTATTGGTTGCCGTTAAAAAAGAATGAAGCTGTTAAACGTTTTCGCCATTCCCCGGCCCCTATTTGACATGGTAGAGGTCTTTCTCTTCCGTTGCGCGCGAAGCGCGCTCGAATTTTTATCAAGGCATTTCATCAAGCTTTAGAGAAAGGGTAGACGAACGTTCCGTTTTTTGTGTATAGTAAACATGCCTGTAGGTTTTATTATTGATGCCGCATATTACGAAATTATTATTATTCATTTCTGTGAAGCGGTCCAAATGACGAATTTTCTATACTTGTAACGTCGAACTCACGCTTACCTAAGTGTTTTTCTTTCGAAGATAGTGACTGCCTGCCAGACCTATCAGTGCAGGGCATTTTTGGGAGAGATTTGTTTTTCCTCGGCAAGATACACTTGTTCTTGTAAGGCGACGCGAGGGCAGTGTTTTCGTGCGTGAGTCCTCCACCGACTATATATTTGACGGTATTTGTTAATGCGCGCGAAGCGCGCCGAAATTTTTATTAAATGAAGTAAACATGCAAAAGAGAAGTTGCTGGAATAACTACTTAAGACATCTTTTTAATGAGAGCCCAAGCCATGTCTTTGTAGGATTTTTATTCCTAGCTTGAATCTCTGCAAGATTTTTTTTTTGGAAGGATTGGCCTTGCGCGAATTTTTTTTTGGGAATTGCCCACCCCCCCTCCCCAACTTCTAATGGTCCACCCCTAACAGTATACAGGCAGGGATAACTGATACAGGTAAGTTAACTTTCTAATATACTCTAATTGAAGTGAATTGTGCTCTTTACACTGTAAACGTGCACAAGAAGTAATTGCGACTTGCTCATCGTAATCAAAACATCTAAGCTTATCTGCTGAAAACCGAAATTTATTCTTGTTGTTGTTTTCCTTTTCAGATTTGTTTGCTGCTTTGAAGAAATAAGTTATCTCCCTGCATTACCACGGGTGTACAACCGGGTAGTGCTCTTCAAGGATGTTTTTCTGGCCAACATGGCCTTCTGATGTGGACTATTGGGCTACTATTCTGGAAATGTCTGCTCCTCATCAAATGAGACAAAATTTGCAACTATAAACGGATATATAATGTGATGTAATGTGCATTTATGTTGTAAGTGAAGTGAAGCATTTTACCATAGTGTAGACCAATAATGATTTGCATTACATTATCCAACTATCATGAGGGTGAGAGGAAGGGTATGGCTAAAAAAACATGTTCTACAGCAGTATGTGTTATGCAAAAAAAGGAGGGTGAGAGAGGGTCTGACTTATTTTATTGCATGCAAAATTTACTTCTTTGTCTTACAAAAACTCAATTCTCGGAAACCTGCCCTGTGATAGCAATAAACACAAGTTTGAGTATACGGGAATTAAATGCTACAAGGTGCAAACCTTGATCTTATTTTGTGATCACATACCTAGTTCTTGTATTTCTTCATTTATTGCTTTTGCAACATTGTATTTAAAGTGGACCTTGCCAGACAATGAGAACAGATTGGTAACTTATCGTACTTACAGTTTGGGAATTTTCCAGCAGCTGGGGGACAGGTTTTTCTAAGTAATGGCACTTGCCATGTTTTGGGTATGTTTCCAGTTAAACGAAAATACACATAATAATATTTTATGAACATTTTATAACGTCAAAATGTTTTGTTTGTGAGTTAAACGAAAGTAATAGTACAATCTTGCATTTAATGCAAACCTCTTAAAACTGTAGGGCAGCTTTGAGAACGAACACAAGAAGGATTTCTCGAGGGTACTTTCTGCAGCAGCTTTTTCTGCTTCTTGTTTTTAGAAAGATATCAATAATATGATCACGACTGCACGAGACTAAAGTTGTTGTGCAAATGAGGAAGATAAATATATTATGATAATAACTCATTCGGGCTTTTCCTCGAGAGCCATTACTCTTTTTAAGACGAGGTAACAAAAATTACAAAATCGGGCGGGTAGATTTCCACGATTGACTTTTTCAAATATCGACTTGAAAATGCTCCTTGAACAGTTGGTGCAAAGCTGTCGCAGGATTTTGCTCCGGGATCGAAACTGGCTTTCGACTTTATTGGGAATTGCCCCATAAACTCGACAAAGCGTCTGTGGCGTAGCCTTATGCCTCTCAGGCCGGGACGTTCTCCGCGCACTCCGCCATATTGATAGCGAAGCGCGTTATCAAACGATATTAAAATCTCTAGTGTGTTGTTTAGCGAATTCCTCCATAAAAGGCGAGCCTCACAGTTAACTAAGAAAGGGTTTGTTGATATGTTTAGACTTTATGTTGAATACATGAAAACTTCGTGGAACATGCAGTTTATGTATAAAGATGCTATAATTTTTACTGACACATAAATAAAGTATTTATTTATTTATTATTATTTATTTATTCGTAATATCTTCTGTGTTGCAACAAACCGGAGAGAACACGACGCGACGGAAAGGTACAAACCGCAGATCATGCTGTTTCTGTGATTGCATTACCTAAGCATTCTAAATATGTTGTTTGCGCATAAATTCTTTCAACACTCTCTTCTGAGCATCACGTTTTCAGTATGAAGTCGAGCACTGCGTTACGGAGCCCGGCGCGCGAGTTAGGCATTAACTGACAGGTTAGGACCGGATATTAATTAACTATCGGATTACGCGACCTCAACTAAATTTCCGCTCAGAGGCCATTGAAAGCGACGGGCCCCCTGTCTGTTTTTACGCAATATGGGGCAATTTTCTGGACTACAAAGAACTCCAAAGCATCACAGAGACTGTAAAGAGGTAATATTTTTTTATTTGAAATTTGACAATATTTTTACGTTTTTAGAGCATTTTAACGATACAGGGGCATTTTAACGGGACAGAACAGGATCGACTTTTCACAAACAATGATCTTGGGCGCCCTTGGTTAGAGTCGAAAGCTGCTTTGCTTTCCGACAGTTTCTACAGAGTTTCTAGTTCCTATTTTAATTTCACTTATTTATCTAAAATCAACTGTACAGTGAGTCCTCTTTCAATCACGTTGTAGATTTTATTTAATATAAACCGGAACCAAGAATAGAACAGTAAATGAATCGTAGCCTGCGAACATCCGGTACACGCGAGCTTAGTACCCTAAAGTTAAGCTCGCGTGTACCGGATGTTCGCAGGCTAATGGAATCGAGGCTCTAGCCAGATATGTGAAATCACCAAGTAGTCCAGTAAATGAATGAGAAAGGTTGGACAAAAAGGTAACAAGGTTTCTCACCAGGAACATGTTTTAGTAGTGTTCCGTTAGTACACAAGAAAAAGTCCACCCGAATCCTCCAATGGCAACTTCCTTATTTTTGAGTTTTGAAATTCCTTATTGTAGCGCTCTTGTTCCGGCCATTGTTATTCATTGTCATTCATGATTTTGCCGGCACTTGAGCCTTCCAAACCAGAAGATATTCTATAGTGTGTATATCAAAAAATCTTCCATATTCTCTGCCCCATGGGCCATGGTTGAATCACAGACTTGATTTATAAATCGCTAGCCACGTCACAAATAAATATCTGTAGGTTTTTGGCATTTAGTTTTCGATTTTTTACGCGATTTCACGCTTTCAATATAGACTTCGTACGGGATTTGAAAATATGAGTTCCCTAAATACCTAAATGTCTTCTGAAGCAATTTTTATTGTCAAGGATTACTAAATAAAGAAAATGATCATTCTTGGAAGTCAGAAACATTCAGAGATTAGCCGGGCCCGGCTCCACTCTATAAAATTTCATCATTCTCAGAAACAGTGGAAAAAGAGTTAAGTGCTGCGACAACAAGGTTAAACAAGCTGCCAAAAAAACTCGGTTATTTTTACTTTTCGCATGATCTGATTTTTGCTGATTTTCTTCCTGTGGATACTGGAGAGTGTCAGGAACAATATTAAGAAGAAAAACCTTTTTTCATTTTGAGCTCATTTTCGCCTAAAATGACTGGACTACTAATCAGATTTCATGAAAATGAGGAATTTTCAAAACTCAAAAAAGGAAGTTGCCATCATGGATTCGGGTGGACTTTTTTTTGTGTACTACGGAACACTACTAAACATGTTCCTGGTGAGAACCTTTGTTACCTTTTTGTCCAACCTTTAGTACAAATATTTTTTCATTTACTGGACTAAAGCTGTTGATTGACGGAAGCCAACCACAGTTTGTTAGCATCACGCACTAAAACAGGTTTCGAAACGTTCAAACAACAGGCCACTTCTTTACATATACACACTAAATACACTCTCCTCTTTTTTTATAAGAACGTCTTATTTTCAGTTGAGGCTGGGCCGTTCTAATTTTTGGAGCAGTTCAGGCAGGAAATGTTCTTACGGATGTTCTTACATTTCAGTGACGTCGGAACCAGAAATATATATCTTAAAGAAGGATACATACCAATGAAGTAATATAAATACATTTTGAAGTCGTTATTATTAACACATTTGATTCTGGATTTTAGAACGCATCACTGAAAATAAATCTATTTTGCTCCTATCTGAGGCTCAGGCATGTTCTTAGCACGTTCTTAAAATTTGGGTAAATTTCAGCTAAACGTTCTGATAAAAAAGTTCTTATAAAAATAAAGAGTGAATTGAACTCCCTAATCGCAGTCCCTAATTGAAGATTGATTTTTGATTAAACAGAACACACCACTCTGAATGCGCCCTCCTCCTCCCGACCTTCTCTAAGGGAAGGAAAGGAACGTCATCATCGTCGGTGGCGACTTGCCATCAGGCATGCCCTCGACGTGCTTCGCGCTCAGAGAAAGACGCTTCGCATCATCACCGTGAGTGTCGTGGTTGTCTCTGTTAGGTAACAAGACGGGACGCGTACTATAGAAATGATCCTAGTAAGTACGGTCTTACCGAGAAGTGATCTCAGATTGACCCTTTACAGAGGCCATCCTTGCTACATGTGGGATATGGATTTCTAGCGCATGCGCAATAAATGACGAAGCAATGACGTAATAAACAACCTAAATGCAGTAATTCTATACATGCTGATAGTCTGATCCTCACTAACGCGTTTTCAAAGTATTCGTTTTCAAACTTATACGGATTCGATGCGTGTTAGTGTGGACGGGAGATTTAGCTCCAAACAAACGATCAGTTTTTTATTGGCGTGACGCGTGCAAGGATAGTATCAATTAATGGTACAGTTGACGTGATCGTTTTCATTTTTATCCGGATTCGACCCTCCACACTAAACGATAATGTTACGGATTCGTTTTTTATTCACTCAAAGAGTGTTTTTTAAACTTATACGGATTCGATGAAAACGATCAGCGTGTTAGTGTTGACGGAGGCCTAAACGTATAAAAAAGTATATACGGATTCAAACGAAACGCGTTAGTAGTGTGGACGGGTTCTAAGATTGCTTTATTTTGCCGAGGAGAAAATGTCACGTGATTTTTCGGGGTCCCCTCCTTTACATTTAGGGGGAAAATTTAAGACACCCCTTCCAAATAATGATCAAAAAAGAAATAATTTCAGGGTATAAAAGGGCCCCGTCCCCCCTTTTTTCGATAAATTTCCCCTACATTTACTGTATTTGCAAGAGCAAGGTCCTCAACTTTGGCCTCCATTTTTTTTACTTTGGCCCCCCCTTTTAGGAGATCCTGGATCCGCCCCAACGGGAGGGTCGAAAATAATTTTTTCGCGGGGCTGTGACCGCGGGCACATTTGCCGATAACCAATGTTTTGCGCGGGGCGGTCCGGGACCGCGTTTTCGGCCTTCGTGACCCAACGGGACGCGTCGAAAATAATATTTTTTCAGCGGCTGTGACCGCGGGCACATATGCCGATAACCATGTGTTTTGCGCTCATTTGCGCGGGGCGGTCCCGGGACCGCGCGCGTTTTCGGCCTTGTGACCAAACGGGACGGGTCGAAAACAAACATTTTTCAGCGGCTGTGACCGCGGGCGCATTTGCCGATAACAATGGTTTGTGCTCATTTGCGCGGGCGGTCGTCCGGGACCGCGTTTTCTGTTTTCGTGACCCAACGGGACGCGTCGTATGTACAAGCGGCTAGCACCGCGGGCTCAATTGCCGATAACCGTAGTTTTGTGCGCTCATTTGTGCGGGGCGGTGTTCTGGCTTTTCGTGTCTCAACCTTGTGAGTCGAATATAAACCTATTTACAGCGGCCTGACCGCGGGCACAACAGCCGTCAACCATGGTTTTTGCGCTTTTTATTTGGCCCAAACACGTTTTTTTCGGCTTTTTTGACTCAACGGAACGAGTAGAAAATCTATCTATTTTACGGGCAACCGGACCGCGGGCTTAGCAGCCGGTACCATCGTTACGCTCTCATTTCGTTTGTATTGCCAGGGTTTTGCGCTGTTTCGCGCGAGTCATCTGCGTTTTCCTCTCTTTTCGGCCTCTCATCCTTGGTGTTGGTCGATATTTATCCCACGGTGCATGTTGTAGACAGAGTTTGCGTAGATAACACGATTCCTTCCTTTCGTTTTTTTCTTTAGCCTGGTGACCGCATGAGATAGTTAGAGGAAAAGATTCTTGCCCTGTAGCAACAGAAATCAGATGGAGTAGAATCCGCATTACGTGCCGTCCGTCAGCTCCTTAACAAGCCCGAAGCGGTTTATGACAAGTGGAGGCGACGCACCTTCGTAGAAGGTCTTGTCAACGCTGCTCGGGTTTCGGCTCACGAGAAGCGGAATCGTACGCGCCATCTTGCGGAACTGAATCGCGGGCGGACCTCTCCCACCAGGCGCACCGACGCCTTGTACTGGGTTTGTTAGGAGAACCCACGCAGGCAAAAATCACCAAGGAGGCCGCTGCCATTCTGAAGTCATTTAAGAACGAGGGTCAAATGGAGTCGTTTCCCCCGTTGTCGCCCCCCCCAGCCCAGTCCAGCTTTGCAATACAGACCAGCACGTTCCCAGAGCTACTACCCGAGTCGTTATCGTACAGGGCATGATAACTGCTTCAGATGCAACAGGCCTGTCACGTCCTGTGGTAGGAACCCCAGGCGTGGCCATGCACCTCGGTTTACAAGCCCGTATTAAGCCTCATGACGTGATTTTGCAGGACACTTTATACTGGTGAAACACCCCACAGTTTTCGCGTAGGATTATCTAATACACTGAAGCAGCTCGGCGGCACTCCCAGACCAAATTGCGCACTACATCGATGGCGCAGTACAGCCATGATAGCACATTATACATGTCCCGCTAGCGCATCATCTTTCTTTGGTAAGGAGCTCTCCCCACGCCTCTCGACTGGCGCATCTCACGACGCCCTTTCGCTTGTAAGCCATGTACTCGTAATATTATTTGTTTCATCTTCTCCTGTATACATTCGATTCGCTGCATTTTATGCATGGGTGAGTTTTGGGGAGTTTATTGAGCAGAGATTTAGTAATGGGGGGTTTCATTCGGGATGGGATGTTTTTCTATCAGGGGCGAGGCTACGGGAATTGTGTAAGCTTCCGCCTTGAGGCACAGCATGGGAGAGCGGATCTCCCATAACTTAGCTTCGTGTTGTGATAATAGGTAGTCAGTGAGAATATATTACTATGTTCAAATCCGCCTCAGAAGTTCTTCGATATTAATGATAGGCCGCGATGAAGCATGCAGAACTTTGTAAAATCATTTTAAATCATTTATCAAACCCCTTTACAGTTTAGTTGTAAAGAGGCTAACCTGGAACAAATTACAAACATTCGCAAACTTCGTGCTATGTACACTAATTTTGGACAATAAGTAAATAATAACCTTTAGTAAGAAGTGATTAGCCACAGACCATTTATTAAAACGGGCTTAGCCATTATTATAAGATACCATTCATTAAAAGAAACAAGACGATCAATCATCTGAGTGTGATACATAGATTTATAGATCTAAATTAATTACTTGTTTACATACATATAGCTTTCGTGAGTCAACTACAGTTAATTAGCTTTTGATCTTCAATTGCGTGTAATTTATTGACCACGCGCAATTGACTGTTTTATACTTACTGTTTTACTATAACAGAAACAACCTAATTGACCTTTTGGTCTTCTTCGATAGTTTGTAACAACTACTCGACCTCAACTCCAACTTCAACTTAGTATAGATAGCTTTTACATCCAGCTACTCATGTATATGAAGTTTTTAAGATAGAGACTACACGGAATGTATGTAAAAACTCTTTTCAAGCGTACTTGGGCGTATGTACCGATATGCATACCTCTGGGCTATAATAAATGCAGTTGCTAACTGGTCCCTGGTACTGCACTCCGATAGTCCAACCTGACCTAGCCCAGGGGCACTTGCAGTCGTACACGCGCGCGGGTCGCTTGGCCTATAAAAGGCGCTGTCCTACGCTGAGACAGACACCATACATAATATACTTATACATAGAGTGATACAGTAAAGTCATTGTGATCATCAACCTGCGTACTCTACATTTGACTATCTACCCCAGCTTCACATAACGGAACCCCGTTACATAGTCAGGAGCCGGCTTGTTATACCAAGAGAAAAATACAATCTAAGATATACAAACGTGATAACAAAAAGTACGATACTGACCGCTTTGGCAACCTGGCTACCAACAAATTCGCTCATTGCTTAAATTTTAATGTATTCTGACCTCTACCTGTAATTCAGTGCCAAGCCTGCGCGAGGTATATTAAACGAGACCTTCATTCATTCACTAAACCTTTTACAAATCCGGGAGCGTACACGGGGAATTTCCTGCAGAAATCCATCCATGGCAAAAATTCACATGGTAAAGATGAAAATGCTCGGATTTCCCTTGGCTTCCTTGTGAATTCCCAACACTTCGTATGCGTGTGCCTTTGGGGTTTCTGCAGAAATTCCCTGTCCTGTGGTACCCATTCACAACTACTGAATATATATCAAGTAACGGTCTTTTCGTATGTTTTTTTCTAAATTCAGAACGAGCGAGATCGAGTTTGTCGGCTCTATCATGGACGGCGCGAACCGGGGCCGCGGGGCACTGCTTCCCCCCCCCCCCTCCCCCACAAAGTTTCTTCTGGCTAACATAACACTATTGTATACTAGTTAGTCATTGTAACCTCGGTGACACGGTGAATAAGCTTCCTGTTTGGCCTCTTATCTTTCAAGAATCCATTTATGTAATTACTTATAGTCTCCCCTTGCTTGACGCATCTCTTGACTGTGATTGCTTAACCTCGCGGGGGAGGCTCTGGTGACAGCCCTGACGCATGCTCGAGATTTAATACAGAGCCGCTGAGAGAAGACCTTTCAGCGCATACTCCAACGCTCAAAATCAGCCAATCACAAAGTCCTTGAATGGATGTCCCCCAAAGCCTCCCCTGCGAGCAGACGAGCCGGGGAGCTCTGGGTACGAGAATGGGCTCTAATGCATGTAGATACTTGCGCCATGGCAACTATGTCCATGAAATTACGAGCAGATTACATTTACGATAATCATAAATTTCCTGATTATGCTTGAGTTTTGAGGATCTAATGACGTCATCTTATATGCTATGAGAGCAAAACATAACCATTACGTGTCTATGCACCAAGCATGTGGTGTCAGATGAAAGATCTTCGGTTCAGAAGAATAGATTCGAACTAAGTTGTTGAAAATGTTTGCATGTTATAAGTTCCGAAAGCAGCTTAACCTTGGAGCCTACCCCTGTAGTTTAATTGTCTTCAAATTATTCCCCTTTAATTGACAACTAGTATTCTTTTCAAAAAGTTTACATGGAAGATTCAGAGCTAGAATACCTTAAAATTTGGTTTTTGATTCACAATTAACTTAAAAAAAACATATATAAGTTTTGAGAGCCCCGACCACATAAATTTCCACAGACATATTAAGCTTTTCAAACAAATATTTCGAATCTGTTCTGCTAAAATTGAATATCTTTAATCGATCTGGCATTCACTTTGTTTTTCACAATGCAAGTAAATCACATACCATTACAGCTGCCCTTCAATCCCGTCTGATTCTTGACTTGTTGTTCATACTCCTCCAGTTCGTTAAGATATAAAGAGGCGGCCATCGGTTTTCCTCCACGTATTCCCTGTTCTCTCCCGGAGGAGTTGGAACTGTTCTGTCGACTCGAATACAGAGTAGTTTGTAGCTATAAAATGAGACACCACGACGCAAGTTGGTTCGCATTGCAAGCCTGTGGAATAAGGAGAAAGAATAGAAAACAGTAAAAAGCAAAAAAAGTCTCATAAAACTGTACTAAGCATCATTACGATTTTTAATTAAGTTGTATATTTTTCTTGCCTAACACATACGGTGGCAGTGCCAAAAAAATGAATAAATCGATTGAGCGCAATCGTCGCCATTTCAAATCAGATCAAAGTTATCGTCACCTTTCATTTAATGATAAAATTCTACCTCAGTGTATAAACGTCTAAAACCATGCTATAACTTATAGTCCCTTTTTCCGATAGGTCAACTGCCCCCCCCCCCCCCCCCCCCCCCCCCCTCCACAGTTCGCGCACCTTTGCATGCCTCCCTTAATAATCTGGAACTCTATGCCAGACAAACTTAGAGCAATTATAGATTTTAAAACTTTTGTAAATCACCTTGCGATCATCATATTTTTGTCTCATAGTTTTCACTTTTTCATTTTGTCTTTGAATTGTATTGTTCAACCAATTGTAAATAGTCAGTAATGTTTTTATGTGTACATGTTTCAGTAGTGTTATACTCGAAGATACTAGCTCATATGAGCTACTCTAAAATCCGAGTTCAGATAAAGATATGTATGTAGTGTATGTAGTAAACACATGGAATTTCTGCAGAAACCCATCCATGGACAACGCTGAATTTCCAAGGCACACGTATGGGAAGTGTCCGAAATTCACAGGATGGCCATTGGCAATGGGAATCCGAACACTTCCATTCTTCTACCATTAAAAAATCAGCTTTTCGAATGATCCATTGATGGGTTTCTCTGAATTTCCAGTTAACAGGGAATTTCTGCAGAAACCCATCCATGGAAAACGCTGAATTTCCCAAGGCACACATATGGGAAGTGTCCGAAATTCACATGATGGCCATTGGCCATGGGAAATCCGAACACTTCCATTCTTCTACCATTTAAATAATTAGCTTTTCCAATGATTTCCAATGGATGGGTTTCTGCTGAAATTTCCAGCTGGTTACAGTGCTGTTGTCCCCTCCACCCCCCATCCCCTCGCTTTCCCGATGTTTTCATGCACGAACAATCAGACAGAAAAGATTGTACAACCATTTCTCAACTACTACTATGGATTTTCTGAGGCGAAACAATAGAAATGAGAGAAAGAGAGGAAACATATAACGACAGCAAGGAAAGGCTAGAGAAACGGCTTCCCCATAGGTACCATTCTCTCAACAAACAAGGGACCGTACGATGGACATTGTTTTCTAACTTAAAGATTGCTGTCCTTCACGAATTCCAAAATCCGAAAATTATCGGGTCCCATAAACTGCAAGTTTTCACATAAGTATGCTTTTGGTGTTTTGAATGGCTTCTCCCCGAGTGTTACTTACTTGTGCATATGTAGAGGTTAATAACATCTTTGGTGCCATCTCTAACGTTCTTCTGCACTTGTCGATCAATCATCTTGGTAATGTACATTCACACAGGCTGACAACCGAGGAGACTGAACCTGTCAGCTAGTACCAGTATCTCAGCTGGGTCGGAGGATTCGATAGGGGCGTGGTCGGTATAGAGGTACTCTAGGACAGCCAGAAAGCCCGTTAGGGTGGCATCCTTAATTGGGATCTAGAAAACGATGAGAACCATTGAAAAGGAGCTGGTACATAATTATGAATCCAGCACAAGAACACAATGAAAGGTCAGAGCGTCTCTAGGACAGTCAGAAGGTGTTTGGTGATGACTAAACCATGCATTCAAACGTTTTCCATATAATTCACATCTCAGCTCTAAAAATGACTACAAGTTCAAATATGGTATAGCACTGCCAACAGTTCAAGGCAACTGGAGATTTGATATCTAAAGGGAAGGGGAGGAGGGGAGGGAGACCAAAGCGGCTCTAAAGGGAAGGGTATGATTCGGAGAGAGTGAAAACCGGAAGGCGGCCGCGAATAAGGGAGAGCGAAAACCGGAAGCATTACCCCTGGCGGTCGCGCTTCTTCCGTTTTCGCTCGTCCCGATCGCGACGCCCTCCCTTCCCTTTAGAGCCGCTTCGCAGGCTACGCCCGCTAGGGCCTCATTACCACGAAATGGCTTCTGACGCAGCGCAAAGAAAATGGATTTCTTTCGCTTTATTCAGCGAAAATGGAAACATTCTTTTTTGATTTAAACTATAAAGGTGAGCTCCCTATGAGGAAATAACACTGCTATAGTAACAATTGTATTCGGTAAGGTAAATTTGGCAATGAATCATATGGCCATTGCAATCCTAGAATATCGCACCAAACAAACCTCGCCTTGAGCCCTGCCCTCTCTGAGGCTCCCCCTAACATAGCAGCCATGACGTCACACCTTGCCATCAGCACAGCTTTGTGTGCGTATACCACGTGATCTTCCACGCGGAACTTTACATCTGAGAGCCTAGTTGTTTAGAAACAGTGACTTTAGTTTTGCTCCTGTCTCATCATTCAGATAGGTCCCTATACTAGGGTTCAGTTCATCTTTATCATTTAGCTTGTTCTCACAAACGTGCACCCAAAAGGGCACATTGAATTTCTCGGCAGTACACTTAAGTTCTCTCACGAACTCATTATTCTCGATGTCAGTAAACCCTGGTAGCCCAGTATATAGAAATGTGAGGACCTTCTCAAGCATGTCTCTTGAGATGTCATGGGTCATTTGTAGATTACAAATGCTCCCTGACGTCTCATCTAATACCCAACAGATTTCCTCAAAAGAGTTTATCATAATTTGGTGGTGTATGACTCATATTTTCAGTACTGATACAGATTTCGTGAAAAATTGGTAAAGCAGCACTTAGTAGAACTTGGTGGGCTTGTACAGGTTTGGTGTCACCAGAGAAGATAAAATGGACATTTCTTGAGCTTGTGTCCTGTTGCAGTAACTTTTCCCCATTCAGTGGCAATGTACTTGATGGTACTTTAACTAAAGTGCCATACCTAAAGTATGAAAAAGATACAATCCTAGGCGGCATCTATTTAGACACTTTGCTCTCTCAATATTGAAACAGCACGCACTATTCCTGCCAACATGATTGCTATCCACTCCCGCTCTTTCCTAATAAATCCATCTTTGATAGCACGTCACACATAGACTTTTAGTCACTATGCTATCGGCTCATGTAAAGGCATCTACAGAAGTTTTGGATCCCGGATCCCTCACTCTGGATAACGGATCCCACACTCTAGATACCTGATCCCTCACCCTGGATCCCGATCCCACACCTCTAGAACCGGATCCCTCACTCTGGATCCAGGATCCCACACTCTGGATCTCGAATCCGAAACCTCAATTTGCTGGATCCCGCAGGATCCCTTTACATGGCTGAATGCTAAATTTACCATATCTCGACTGCAACGCCTTCCCATTCCTAAAAATCTTCCCCCTATCCAAGGGCTTGGCCTCTGATCTTTTTTCGGAACATTTTCCCATACATTTACTGTAATTGCTGAATGCAATTTTTTCATTATCCCCTCCCCTTTGCTGAAATCCTGGATCCGTTCCTGCTACCCTATTCAATGTCGGCAGCTCATTGGACTCTTCTAATATCTTTCCTCAACGAGTCTTCTATATAAGATACAGATACAGATCAGTGCCATAGCTAGCGGAGGGGGTGGTTACCCCTCCCCCCTCCCCCCAGCGAAGTAAAATTTTAGTGTCAACATGTGGAGAACATCTGTTTGCCCAACAAGCACCCAGCAAAACAAAGATGACCAAGGCTTGCCCCCCCCCCCCCCCAGGCACGCCCTTGGTAATAGTGTATTAGGTCCCCGGGGGGGGGGGGGGGGGGTCTTCACATGTCGACCTGATAGGGTGCTCGTCGTATTTTTTAGGGGTCAAATTGACTCTCAGGTATTTTTTTAGGGGTATCCGGAAACATGTGGCTTTCACTAATAAGTGGTATTTTTTAGGGGTACGCAAATGAATGAAAGGGTCCAACCAAGTAAAATGTTTTTATTTCTTTCTTTGTTCCTTTATAGCTCTAAATAAGCTTGTTTTGAGATGAAAAACATAACAATAACAAAAAAGGTTTATTGTTGGTATTTTTTTAGGGGTCATTTTGTTTTATAAGGTATTTTTTAGGGGTCGGATTTTTGTGTCCTGGTATTTTTTAGGGTATATTTTCCGATGTCCCGATGAGCACCCATATCACTCTTACATGGGAGAACCCCCCCCCCCCCCCCCCCCCCCCCCCCCCCGGATTAGGTCATACTTGCTGGCGGCCTGACTGGCCGAAGAGTATCCCATGACTTTTTAGCCTTGGATGTTCTACTCATTCTTTGCATTTTTGCATCCTTCCCAGCTTTTACTGCCTTCTCCATAACGTACTTCAGTCCTGTCATTTTTCGTGCACTACACTCGAGGTACTGCATATCAAGACTTCGAGCCAGAGTTTTAGCTTCTTCGTATCCCACTAGCTCTACTGGAGGGTTGCTGTAATATAAAGAGAAGTCAGCGTGGAGATTATGCTGAGTTTTGACATGACACACATTGAACTAACATCATACAGCCATACTAAACTATAACATCATACAGCCAAGCTGTCACACAATCTCAACTGTCACAAAGCCAAACTGCCACATGCACAGAACCTGGGGGGGGGGGGGGGATTCCATATTTTGGGTCGGGAAAGATCATAGGGAGTTTTCTGTTTCGCCCCTAAAAGATCATGAAAAGGGTGTGGCTCAAATAATATTTTACCCCAAAAAGATACCATCAAGAAATTTCCGTCATTGGTTGAGATGTTGCCTTGGATGTTGTCTATTTTTTTTTCAACAAAAGTACTCTCTCTTTATTGAAGGCTTGCTGCTGTGTTACAGCCCCGTGACAGATCCAGGATTTTACTAAGGGGGGTTCCATTTCTTCTTTACTTCTTCAAAGACTGATAGGGGCAATATATTAAGGAGAGCTCGTCCGCCAGCGGTGGCAGTGTATTTATACAATAAAATCCTTATTGTTCTGATCCTCAAGGGGGTTCTGTGGAATCCTTGGAACCTCAGCCAGTGAGCCCTAAACGATGCAATCTCCATTAAATTTTAACTGCAGATCAATGTTACCCCTAAAACCCCGTGATTTTAACCCTAACAGATACAGCGATCGTACAGAAACTGCCACCCCAAACCACAGCATAACCAAACTGTCACATAACAAATTGCAACACAACCAAACTGTCACACAACCAATTGCGACACAACCAAACAGTTACACAACCAAGCTGTCACACAACTCTAAGGCGACATTTGTGCTGTTTATTAGTAACAACACATTGATTTTCCTCCCTCACCTTAACTCTCTCAGATCCCGTTTTATGGCCCACGAGTATCTTGGTGTCTCTGGATTATGATGGTTCAACTCTGGTAGCCATTTCACTGTTATGTTCTCAAACGAAGCCCTGTCACCGATATCAAAAAACACCAGAAACACTTCCGCATCGGGATATGACAGAGGCCTCAATCTATCGTAGTCTTCATTGCCAGAAGTGTCCCACAGCCGATATTATACAGTACTCCATCCAGTTATCAACTAGTGCTAAAGTTGTCGAACACAGTCGAACACTGTACCATGATACCTCGGCTCTTTTGGATATTCATTATGCACAACAGTGAGGAAAAAATCGTTTCCCCCCACACAAGCATCGCCTACAGCTACGAGCTTGATATTGATCTCTCCCATTGTTGAGCAAACAGAATAAAATAAATTCTAGTAATCTGTTATCGCATTTCTCGCCAGGAGCGATCGAAGAATAATGAGCTGTTTAGCTCATTATTTTGCTTCCGCTTTATCCTCGTCTCCAGGCTGTCGGTGTAGGCCTGTCACGCAAAACCTGGCTATGACGTCAAGCTAACCGCCATTTTGAAAAAAAAACCGCCGACTCTGGGGGGACGAGGTAGAAAAGCGTTGGCGGTCATGACATTGTGGGCAGAACAAATGAACTTTCTTTTGTTCTTTTCCACCAACATGGCAGCCGGTGCGGCCACCAATATACATATAATGCGGCGAATTAGAGCAAGAAGTTCCCTGGGGACGTGGCACTTTAACAAAACGACATGAACTATACATGAATTATACAGTCTGTTTTGACAACTGCCTCTCGACCTTTTTTTTTTTTACAGCTCTATCGGCACACGTGAGCAGTTCCACTTTCAGTGAAACTAGACGCATAACTGCGTGAGCTCGGGCTTCTGTCTATATTTTTTACGTATAGAATTTCGCTAAAGCTTGTCGCTAATTAAATCGATCAAACCCGCTTAAATAAACTCTCTCTTCATTATCGTTTTTGTAAGGACATGTTTTTTCAATAATTGTTTTTGTTCGCCCTGCGCTCTGTGTGGTCGCACTCCTAATTAAAATGTTTTTTTCTTAATGCAAACGTTAAATAAGGGGTTACTTAGCAAATTACAGAAGCGCAATTGTTAAACATTTAGTTCTCATTTGTTTTTTTCCAACAAAGTTTGTAGGTACATCGGAATTATCCTATTGGTCACGTGTGCCTACTAAACTACGCTAACTGCGCTAACGTATGCCGATAAGTGTCTAAAAGTAGAGGCAGTTGTCAAAACAGATGAGAAACATAGTAATGAAATACTAGTGACCCAAAGGTCAAGTGTAATATTAAACTATAGTTTGATTTAAACAATGCATTCCAGTTTTAAAAAAAAATGCAGCGTTTCAAGGAATACTAGTTTGTAGTTGTGTATCTGTGAAAAAAGGAAAAACCAATAGCTACAGATTTCTAAGCGCTCGGATTAGCCTGCGTGTGCAAGCGCTCCCGTAGAGTCAAATTAACCTCGAATATAAACAGATGCAACATATTTCTTGCATCATATAATCGACAAGAGGTTTCAGAGATAGTAGTATTCGCTTTTCCCTTCTTTATGAACGCCTAGACGCCCATTCAAGCAAATGAGGATTCGAGCATGAAAATCTAGCGATTGATGGACGATTAAGGAGCCAGATGGAATGAAACACTACTAGAGGTGATGTAAACAACAAGAGCTTCCCGGCCACAGAAGCTTCTGGTATGGAATGTTCGTTCGAGTTGCGAGGTGATGTAATTTCGTGTTGTACTTACGATAAAGTATCACTTTCATGGTGCAGCGATTTCATTGGTTTCTACAGCCCACGTGACTGCTCCGGCGTCCGAAAAAAAAATACCGCCGAAATTTTGCCTCGGTTTCTACAGGAAGCCCGAGTAAATACCCTTAGAATATGACTCAGAGCGATTTCCAAGTTTGCGAATTCTTGCTAACAAATCAGCTTTTTCTTAGAATTAATGAAACATCGACTAAGTATTTTCGTCGGAAAAAAAAGCAAGCAACGATTTTTAAACGCACTAAGACAGCAACAATCGAATAAGCATTTCAATTTATTCGAGATTATTTCTCAAGATTTAACGCTTCGATTCTATATAAAGATAATATAGACAGAAGCCCGAGGTCACGCAGATATGCGTCTAATTTATTAAGATTCAGCCAATCTACGAGCGAGAAGCGCGACTACTTCTCGACAAAACGACACGTTTGAAACAAACCAGCGCGAAAAATCGCCACAAACTCAGTAAAAACCCTTATTCTAGGTTCGTATTTGACCCTTTGATTGGCTTGAATTCATGTAAATGTAAAAAAACAACGTCAAAAAACGAAATAGTTGCTCAAAGTTGCTTTGAAGTGAAAAAGTTGCTCGAAATCGGAAAGTTGCCCAAAGTTGCAGAGCAACTTGGACAATCCTAGGAGCACTCCATATATATCTCGCCTCTACACAAGCGGCTATGACGTGTTTGCCAAAGAATAGAGGATAATAAATGTAGTAGTCGAAGTTTATCTTCGTAGCTTGAATTCTTATAATAGAAAAGTCATACCAGCGTGGGACGTGACTGGAGGTCCAGAACAGAGGCGGGGGGGGGGGGGGGGGGGGGGGGGGGGTGCGAAATTATGAGCAACTTTTTACACTTTTTCGAGCACTTAGGGACAACCCTAAGTGCTCCCTTATATTTCGAACACAAGCGAACTGATAACAATTAACCCCTGCTACACTAGTTTTAGGCGCCAGATTAAGGAGCGCAGTTTGTTTCGCCTTTTATTTATTTTAGATTAAGTCCTTTCCCCTCGCACCTCGCAACTTTTCTCCCCATAGGTCTAGGTGGTAATGCTCACTCCTGATGACAACATGTAAAAACCGCCTTGCTCTAACGTTGTGGTCTGATTACCTTAGTGAGCTCATTCAGGTTTCTTGATTATCTTTCTTATTCTTGGTTTTCAGTTGGCACGTGACTAAATTTATCTCCCAATATACTTTGAAATGCTGTGTACTCAACAGAACTGTAAAGAACACAAAATTGTTTCCTGGGTAAATTTGAGGCCTATTGAGTGTTTTCCGAGCGAAATATATATGGAAATGAATCCTCGCCATTTTGTACATGTATGGAGCCGCCATGTTGGTGCCCAAGCAGATGAGCACCAACATGGCGCCAATTACCAGATCTCCAAAACGGCTATTTAATGGATCTATCAACAAAAATCATGTCGGATTGAGGATATATAGAGGATATTACATGGGCGCGTGAGATACGATTTTATCTTCGAGTGTTAATATTATTATCTCTCACGACTGAGCGCAGCGAACTACAAATTCAATTTATATGAACTACAAATTCATGATGTTTCGAAAAAGGCTCCCAATTTATCTCTCATAAACTTTAGAAGTCCTTTCATTTTTCATTTAAAAAAAAACAAGTCTTTATCATCAAACTACAAATTAAAATGACCAAGAGTGCACAAAACCCACAAATTCTTGTAGCATTATACACCAGTCAATTGACAGCCCCGCACCCCCCCCCCCCCCCCCCCCCCCCTTCGCGCATTAGCGGGCATTCACTTTTTGGCAAATGAAAGGCAGTGAGCGCCTCGGTTTGCGGGGACAATCTGAGAGGTGAATCTGAGAGGTGAATGCACCGTCCCCGGGTAATAATTAAGAGTGAATGCGCTCCTTGCCCAATGAATTTAGAAGATACACAAAGGATTTTTACTCACTGAAAGAGTCATGTCAATGGTGCCCAGTTTTCAATGCAGCCGCAGCCGATCGCAAAGCGTAATAAAACCATATTTTTCTACTTGCATGTACTTTCGCTAGTGTAGATTAAATTTAATACGTGCAATTCAAGTAACAAAATCTGTATTTGTCATGTCTTTTGTGAAGTAAAGGGGTTTCATATGGAGGTGAGCAGCCCGGAAAGCTGGCTGGTTTCTGTTGTGTTGTGTCCCGGGGAAGAGAGTGACTCCCCGCTCGATGTACTGTGTGGAAGCCGTGAAAGAAAGTGCATCTCCCGACCACGGGGCAGTAATGAAGTGTGAATTATGTACGAAAGCCCCGCTAGTACCCCGCTAATGCGCGAATGGGGGGTGCGGGGCTGTCAATTGACTGGTGCATATTATAAAATGATCGGCAAGTTCCTTACTTTATTCCTGACTTACTTTCTTGTCTGACTCTCGTCGCTACTTTCCAAAGCTCGTATCGACCCGTAAGCGTAGCTTACTTGCCTCCATTTTTTACTTATTCAAAAACTGTAGAACTCTCTCGTTTTTCAGGGGAACTATTTTGTTGCAAGTTCACATTGATATTTAACGTTCCACCTGTAATTGTTCCAGTATTAATGAGAGAGCCAAATCCCGTTGTCGAAGCAGTTTGTTGCACCGTCTCTGTCGGCATTTTTTGCATACGAACACACTCGTATTTCCTACTCGGCAGGGAGCTGTTTTGTCGTCGTACATGAACTTGCCACAGCAATACTAGTGTACTAGCTGGACCTCTGAAGGACAAGATGTTGATATCCTCTCTTGTTGATTATCTGGCAGAGACGAGTAATTATTGTTCACCTGAAGTTGACCTGAGCAGTTCGGAATTTGGTTCCTGAATGAACTCCCTTTAAAATTTTGACGTCGTAATTCAGCTTTTCGTTTCAAGTTAGCGTTTTCCTGCTGTCTATGAATTCAGTAAGATCTTCATCAGTAAAATCTAGCTTGAGCCTTTGCACACTTGCCATGTTTGATATGATAGAGAGCTGATTTATCCACTGCGAAATCGGAAAACTAAAGCAAAACATGGCGATTATTTTTTGCAGAGCGACTGCCAGCACGTCATTTGCATAAGCGCGCGAAAATACTGAAAGCTCATTGGTTGAAATTTGATATCACCACATGTGTTGAGAAAAATCGTATCCCCACTGGTGGAGGTGGGGATACCGATTGTATCATTTTGATGTCACTCAGTATCCCACTGCAGTTCATATAAAAGAACATAATATATAGATTTAGGCACTGCCTAAAAGCGGAGCTCCAATCACCAATCCCACTGATATTAATAATGGGTATTTCCAGAAATATATGTGCCCTGGGGATGGGCAACACTAGTTGTTGACCCCCATGCATCCAGTATTTCCAAAATGTGTTACCCCCATGCATACAGAATGTGTTACCCCCATGCATATAGAATGCATAGAATGCCTGAGAGGTTAACTAGCTTACAGCTTTGACCCCCCCCCCCCCCCCCCCCCCAATTGGTACTAAGTTGTCAGGCCTGTTTGAGTCACCCGATTACAATTGGAGGCTCTAACCATGTAGGAATTATGTTATTCTTCAATGGGTTGTGGGGGCATTCTTCCCAAGAAAAATTGTTGACATTTCAATTTTACAATATGACTGGAAATGTACAGAACTTAGAACAAGTTAGTTGCATCCTCCTCATTCGTCGGAAGATGTGTGTATCCCCTAAGAATTTCACCTGCCCACACCCCCCCCCCCCCTCCCCCACCAACCCATATAATGGAATGTAGCCTTAGATGCTAGTTTGTACTACAGATACAAGTCAAGCAATAGTGAAGACGGTAAAAGTGTTATCTAAAGCATTGAAATTATGTCAAACACAATGGAAACCAATATACCACTGACAATGAAAATACACATTTTTCAATCCCCATGGGTTATGCCTAGACTTCCTCAAAGTCCTTCAAATTTTTGCTTGTTTGTATCCTATGAGAGGTTGACTTTGAGCAAGTCTAGGGTTTGCCTGATAAACACATAGGGGTAAATTTTAGACTGAAGTATACCATTTGGCAAAGCATGGAATATGTAAGATTTTACTACTTTGAGTAACTTTGTAATTCTCAATGTGTGTTCTTAAGTTAAAAATTATCAAAGAGAAATGGAAACCTTTTCAACATTCTCTAACGTACTTCTTTCTGTGCCCATCGCTCTGAGTCCCCTCCATGGGTAGTCACTGCACTATGGGCCGGCTACACCCATATTGAGTCAGCGGATTTCCATCAAGGGGCTCTATACTGTGTTATTTAGATGCTAGTTTGAACATAGATCCAAGCCAAGCAATAGTGAAGTTGGATAATTCTTTATCAAAGCACAATGGAAACCATTATACGACAAGAGGTAAAAATACAAAATGTTCAATCCCCATGGATTGTACACTGCCTGATAACCCATCATGGGCAATTCCAGAAAATATATGTACCCCCACCACGGGCGGCACTAGGTTTTGACCATTCCCCCCCCCCCTCCCCATGCATCCAGAATTTCCAAAATGGCTTACCCCCACCCCTATGCATATAGAATTCCTGAGAGGTTAACGTACAAAGCTTCTAGCTTCAAAAAACCCCCATGCAGGCAGAATTCCGAGCTTGAAACCCCCCCTCCCATTCAGAATTTCCAAATGCTGGCCATCCCCGGGGTACATATATTTTCTGGAATTGTCCAAAGGCACAAAAATTTTTAGACACAAAGTATGCCATATGGACCAAGAGGGAAAAATACAAAATTTTCAATCCCCATGGATACACTGCCTGATAACCCATCATGGGCAATTCCAGAAAAATATATGTACTCCCACCACAGGTGGCACTAGGTTTTGACCATCCCCCCCCCCCCCCCGCCTCCCTCCCCATGCATCCAGAATTTCCAAATGGCTTACCCCCACCTCCATGCATATGGAATTCTTGAGAGGTTAACCTACAATAGCTCCAGCTTAAAAAAAAACCCACGCAGGCAGAATTCCGAGCTTGAAACCCCCCCCTCTCATTCAGAATTTCCAAATGCTGGCCATCCCCGGGTACATATATTTTCTGGAATTGTCCAAGGCACAAAATTTTTAGACACAAAGTATGCTGGACCAAGAGGGAAAAATACAAAATTTTCAATCCCCATGGATACACTGCCTGATAACCCATCATGGGCAATTCCAGAAAATATATGTACCCCCACCACCACAGCGGCACTAGTTTTTGACCATCCCCCCTGCCCTCCCTCCTCATGCATCTAGAATTTCCAAAATGGCTTACCCCCACACCCATGCATATAGAATTCCTGAGAGGTTAACCTACAATAGCTTCCAGCTTAAAAAAAAACCATGCAGGCAGAATTCTGAGCTTGAAAACCCCCCTCCCATTCAGAATTTCCAAATGCTGGCCATCCCCGGGTACATATATTTTTCTGGATTGTCCAAAGGCACAAAAATTTTTAGACACAAAGTATGCCATATAGACCAAGAGGGAAAAATAAAAAATTTTCAATCCCATGGATACACTGCCTGATAACCCATCATGGGCAATTCCAGAAATATATGTACCCCCACCACAGGCGGCACTAGGTTTTGACCATCCCCCCCCCCCCCCCCCTGCCCTCCCTCCCCATGCATCCAGAATTTCTGAGCTTGAAAACCCCCCTCCCATTCAGAATTTCCAATGCTGGCCATCCCCGGGTACATATATTTTCTGGAATTGTCCAAAGGTACAAAAATTTTAGACACAAAGTATGTCATATGGAAAAATTCGGTGTTACATTTTACTGTCTCAATGACCAATTGGTATTTTTAATCTAAATAAAACCCTGTTTGTACAGTGTATAACATAATTTTGTTTTCCACAGGGAATGGGCATACTTCTACTAATCACAATGACTTTGTAAATAGTGAATGAAATTCTAGCAAACAACATGTACTATACTAAATACATTAATTCATTTGTTTTCCTATTGTTACTACTGGCACTGCCATTTGGTAGTAAATTACACAGTCCATGCATGTTGAAAGTCAAGTGTTTATGCACCAGTCAATTGACAGCCCCGCACCCCCCCATTCGCGCATTAGCGGGTACTAGCGGGCTTTCGTACAGAATTCACACTACATTACTACCCCGTTGGTCGGAGATGCACTTTCTTTCACGCTTCCACACAGTACATCGAGCGGGGAGTCGCTCTCTTCCCCGGGACACAACACTAACAGAAACCAGCCCACTTTCCGGGCTGCTTCACCTTCATATGAACACCCCTTTCTTCACAAAAGACACGACAAATACAGAGTTTTGTTACTTGAATTACACGTATTGAATTTTAATCTACACTAGCGAAAGTACATGCAAGTAGAAAAATATGGTTTTATTACGCTTTGTGATCGGCTGCGGCTGCATTGAAAACTGGGCACCATTGACATGACTCTTTTCGGTGAGTAAAAATCCTTTGTGTTATCTTCTAAATTCATTGGGCAAGAGCGCATTCACTCTTAATTATTACCCTGGGACGGTGGCTTACACTAAAATGCGAAACGAAACGAAACGAAACGAAAGATTGATAAAATGCGAATTGATAAAATGCGAAAGATTGATAAAATGCGAATTGATAAAATGCGAAAGATTGATAAAATGCGAATTGATAAAATGCGAAAGATTGATAAAATGCGAATTGATAAAATGCGAAATGTCACTAAATTTTGTTGAGACAAGATTTGGTGCGCGGTTCGTACTGCAGCTGACAATTATCCGTAACGTCAATCAATGCGTGAATTTTTGTGCATGACTGGATCAATCTACAACCCAAAGTTGCCACGAAAGATTTCCAATGTATTTCAGCTAGCTGTCAGAGTACAAGCATTATTGCAGCTCAACAAAATTAAATTTTGGGGGCGAAAGGGGCTCTACGAAATTTGTAATCGGCTTGTTTGTACTTTGTACTTTGACAACATTTGGTAATGCCGTTCGCACTTGTATCAGGCTCCGATTTAAAAAACAAATACCAAATTCGCGCAGTGCGAACGGGCCCTTATACATGTGATTACAAACGCCATATAGTGTACAGCTGATGTTACGGTTTGTTATTTCGCACATGAGACGGGCAGGTTTCGGAATATAATGCCTACTGATCATTCACTGACCCAAATGATGCGACTTGGAAGTGTTCAGACCAGTAAAACCTAAAATCGTTCGTGTCGGGTCAGCAAACGTACAGAGGTCGGTTCCTAGAAGGTCAGTTAAGAGTTTATCTGTAGATAAATGCTTATCCAACGGATAAATCCTGAACAAATCCTATATAACAGATAAAATGTTGATAATGATAAAATTGATAAAATGCGAATTGATAAAATGCGAAGATTGATAAATGCGAATTGATAAAATGCGAAAGATTGATAAAATGCGAATTGATAAAATGCGAAAGATTGATAAAATGCGAATTGATAAAATGCGAAAGATTGATAAAATGCGAATTGATAAAATGCGAAAGATTGATAAAATGCGAATTGATAAAATGCGAAAGATTGATAGAATGCGTCCAACTACCTTTATTTACGGCGCCACGGCCGGCATGTTTAGTTCGCAAGTAGTATTTTTCCTTGCACTCGTTCTCTGGTTCTTGTAACTCGAAAAAGATATCCTCCATCTATTGTACGATATTTTTACACCTTCAGAATAACATGTAACATTCGACTTGTATACACACTCTTTTCATTCTCGTTTGCGTCTCAAAGATTGGAAATTTTTTTCGAATCTGCAAGTCCTTGGAATAATTTTATTTGCGTTTTTTAACTCCAACGGGTATAAATTATTTAATTACTTACACATATGACATGTCCGGAAATAGAGAAAAATCAAAGAACACCCAGCGCGTATGACCGAGGGACTTTGCCCTTTGTGAAAGTCTAATGGCTGAGCCGCCTAAATTGCAATTTGTTGACTAGTTTGGTGCTAAGTCCTGTATACTCTTCGAATGTATTTTCTTAAGAACAGTGTAATTTACCGAGTAAAAAACAATAACCCTATAGGAAATTGCTAAACTCAAAACATGATAAAATGTTGAAATGTGATTGCGCTTGTCGCACTATCTTTTGACAAATACATTGTATCTAGATGATAGAATGGTTCATAAATAGGCAATAGTCATATTAAACTTGAAGGCCACTAGCATCGAAAGTATCGTTAAGAAGTGGAGTTTACGTTACTCTTTCCCAGCCTTTAGTTTGATGAACAACGAAGTGTTACTGATAACAGGGTGTTACTGATAACAGTGGCTTGCTTGTTACAACTAATGGATTTTCAAACCACGGTTTCCATGGACGGTGGAGTCCATATGCGCTTTTTGCCCTTTCTTCCGATTACAAATTTCGTAGAACCCTTTTTGCCCCCCAAAATTTTAATTTTGTTGAGCTGCAATAATGCTTGTACTCTGACAGCTAGCTGAAATACATTGAAAATCTTTCGTGGCAACTTTGGGTTGTAGATTGATCCAGTCATGCACAAAAATTCACGCATTGATTGACGTTACGATAATTGTCAGCTGCAGTACGAACCGCGCACCAAATCTTGTCTCAACAAAATTTAGTGACATTTCGCATTTTATCAATTCGCATTTTATCAATCTTTCGCATTTTATCATTCGCATTTTATCAATCTTTCGCATTTTATCAATTCGCATTTTATCAATCTTTCGTTTCGTTTCGTTTCGTTTCGCATTTAGTGTAAGCCGGGACGGTGCATTCACCTCTCAGATTGTCCCCGCAAACCGAGGCGTTCACTGCCTTTCATTTGCCAAAAAGTGAATGCCCCGCTAATGCGCGAATGGGGGGTGCGGGGCTGTCAATTGACTGGTGCATTAGAGCCAATTCAACAGAATAAATTTACTCTAATACCATATTTTTTTGCTAGAAAATATTTTTTCAGTACCATAGTCAATATCTTGCCGCTTGGAAGTCCAAGGTACTAAGGTGATCACCAATACTCCAATACCATTAACCAGTTTCCGGTTGCAGCACTTTTGCCTTAGATTTTCCTTGTGTCGATTTTGGAGTGTTTTTATATCTCGTTTGCAAAAGCTGAGAAGGCTTAATTAGCCTTCGTTGTTAGAAAACACGACTAAGTCGTTCTTAAAGGACTAATAATAGAATTCTAGAGATCTTTAGTTAGGGTCGCATATAAGCTAAACACGTTGAGTTGTTACTAGGCTCGCGACTCGCGACCTATCACTCAGATTCAAGAAAAGTCGACATGCTCGAAAAAAGAAACAGCGAATTTTAGGATTTTACCTTCATCCTGAGTAGCTTTTCCCCCGTGTAGGAATAACCTGAATGTATTAATCTGTTTCGGAACTTGTGAATGTCCTGCCATCTCCCTATAAACAGTGCTCTTATCCAGCAGTGACTTTGATCCACGAATCGAATTGTTTTAACGACTTGCCGCCATTGACTCTCCAAACAAATTAATTCTCAAAGTATGACCTTCTTGACTCACGCTACTGCCGTAATGTACAAATGTAGCGTCTCGCAGTTACTTTTACCTTTCGACAAAATTCTGTACCATTATAAATTCCACTGTTTTGTGAAAGAAAGGGCGAATAAACAATCTCTGCCGCAATAGCAGGATTTGCGCTAAAAAGTCTAAGCCTTCTTGTCAGAACAGGAAATTCCTTCAGACACTCGTAGTCCCTGGCTTTTTGTAAACATACTTTTCAGTAGAACAGTTCTGCAGTCGCTTGGAAGAATGGTTTCGATCAAAAGACTCTTGATATATTTTCAAGCAGATTGCTCGAGAATAATTCACAATATTGAGCAACCTCCTATCCCCCCCGGCCACGACAACTCACCCCTCCCTCCCCCCGTCACTCGACCGGCGGCGCCACCCCGACAATCACCCCTCCCCCCGTCTAAAAAAAAAAACGTCACTCGACCGGCGGCGCATGTTGTGACGTCACGCCTGTGACGTCAGGCTTCAGGAAGCACACACGCTCGCTCGACGTTCAAAATTCAGTCGTATCCCTTTGCGCCCGTTCCCGCCTGTGATACTTTGGGTACCCTGTGGATATCACGCCTGTGACGTCAGGCTTCAGGAAGCACACACGCGCGCGCTCGACGTTCAAAATTCAGTCGTATGGCCTTTGCGCCCGTTCCCGCCTGTGATACTTTGGGTACCCTGTGGATATCAGGCCTGTGACGTCAGGCTTCAGGAAGCACACACGCGCGCTCGACGTTCGAAATTCAGTCGTATCCCTTTGCGCCCATTCCCGCCTGTGATACTTTGGGTACCCTGTGGATATCATACATGCGCTACATTTGCCATCGTTGGGACGCTCTTTTCTTAGGTATGGTGCTCCGCTCTGCGGCCTTCGGCCGCTAAGGAGCTCCACTATAACATTCTAGTTTGTCTAGATTGTAAGAATTAAGCAAATTGAGTAAATACGGCACGCTAAAATATTTGACTGGTGTTGCGTGACATAAATAGCTTCAGCGATATCTCCGGAACTACGTGGCAGAAGGTGCCGAGATTGTGATGACTTATTCAGTAGAGTTATAATCAACATTGAAAGTACATCGCCGTAGAGGTTTTACTTTAGAAGTTAGCATTTTGATGACGTCACGCGAAAACCATTGATTGTTATATTTTATATTCATTGTACGTTCTAGTTTACGCACGTTTCGCATTCAATTCATGTACACGGCCATATTTTTACCTAAGCAATTTTTCCACTCTGAATTGCAACTCTGTTTGAATTGTTTTATCAGAATACCTCAGCAACACGTAAGGTATCACGCAACCATTCCCTTTTTTCCGGGTTATCACAATAGTCCGTTCCTGTCAAGCATTTGTTGTCACACAAATGTATCACACAACCTCGCGTCATTCGTTTAGAGAATCATTATTCCTATTTCTTTTTCCGTCTTTCCGTCTACTTCTCATTCGCCTTTATAACAAACACAAGCTCACTTCTGGTGTTACGGTCCGAATACTCCCCCCGAGTCAAACATTTTTGTTCTACATACATCTGATACCGGGTACCAATACTACCAATACTAATTTGATGACATAAAATTTAAATTTTCTTTATAGATAGTAAAAGTAACCGATAACTTGTTGTTAACTACAGCGCTTAAGGTGACTCATGCGAAAGTCAGAGCGCATTTCGCGAAAATATATTTCCGTCTACAACTTTAAGAATATACTCGCTATGAACTTCAATTTTGGAGAATATAAGCAGGTATCTTTTGGCAATATGTATGCATTATCAGAGCCCATTAGCGTTAATACGTTAATACTTTTAAATGGACCCTGTCCTTGAGAGATCAACCCCGCGCAAAAAAAAGTTGCTGGTATTTTGAACGAAGTCAGTTGGACTAAGTGTTACGAGTTTCAGGAAATTCGTTGGAAGCAAAGTGCTTATTTTAGAGTTTTAGTCGTGTTTTTTGGCCTATTTTCTAAAATAGGCACTTTGCTTCCAGTTGTAGACGAAAATAGATTTTCGCGAAATGCGCCCTGACTTTCGCATGAGTCACCTTAACACTTATCATAAGGGGTGATCATTTGATCTTTGAGGGATAGGGGGGCATGGCAGGAAGGGCCGAAAAAAAAGTCGTTTATTTAATCCTGTACATATGTTTTAACGAAATAAATATCATACACCATTGAGGAGAATAAAAAAATATTGCACCGACCAATTCTTTCCACCCCCCCCCCCCCCCCCCCCCCCCCCCCCACCTTCCCAACCTCTTTAAAATCCATATGGTCCACCCTTAGAGGTTGTACAAAAAATGAGATTCATAATCTAATCCTGGTTTTCTAGACGCAGCTGTTTTTAGGTAACAGGTGATTAAGTAGCACCACTCTCAGCCGCTACGGTGGAGCTTTCTATCCGCGTTTGATCAATATCAGGAGGTTAAGGCAATGGATTCGAGAGATCTAATTAAAATCAGCCTGGTATTATAGCAGTGACACTGGAGATGTAATCACCGGACGTTACAGACATTCACTCTTTCAGTTCTGATGCAGGTAACTAGTTGGATCCAGAGAACAGGTTTTTACTTTAGATGCAGCGACAACACCGGGTTCTTTCTTTGCGTTGACGTCCTTCAAATAAGACAAAATAGCACTTGAGGATAGAATGGGACTCCGATGTTAGTTTCCCTTTCGTAAACGGTCGATGCCTTTTAGAACGGTCGTCGCCATTTCTGTGAACGGTCGATGCCTTTTCAGAAAGGTCGTTGCCATTTCTGATCCTTTGGGACAGTTAGTCATTATCATTCATATAGCTTCGTTCTATAGATGCTAATGAAAGATAGTACAAATCCAATTAAAAAGCACCTCCAACCCAGCGAATTCACTCGTAGCGCACTGGTTAGGGTTTGGGTTAGTATAAGGTCACCTGTTAGGGCTAGGGTTCTAAACAGATAAGATTTTTTTCCTTTTACCTTGACTGAGACAACGAAACTAAACGAGAAAGTTTCTAAGTGCCGTCGAAAAGGCAACGACCGTTTACGAAAGGGAAAATTGCGACTCTGATCCCCTTAATATAGCTTGGTACTCCCACCTATGCCTAATTCGAGTACTTAGTTCATTACAACCGCCATTTTGACTGCATAGCAACCGTACAAAGTCGGGGATTAATAAAAAGGGCAAGTCATGATACGCGCATGCTCTAGGAGCGGTCTAGTTAGCAGAACAATCAGACCATCCTTTAAGAATACGTAAAGCTAAAAAGCATGGTCGCCGGATGGATGGAGAAATAGCGAGATTATATACGATTTGTTTTTGAGGTTTTTAGCCTTCGCTGGCCATCGTTACGGGGCGATACTTCTTTGATTTGAGAGATGCGCAGAACAGCTGCGCAGTTGCGTGACAGGCTCCCTTTTAGTATCCATTTCCATCGGCTGACTTATATCGAGCATCTGGAAATATCGAGCAATTTGCTCGATTGTTGAATTTCTACACGTAATTTGTCTTCAAATATAGAACAAAAACAATAACAAAGGAGTTCTGATACTGGCTCTTTAATGAGAAATTGGGACTAATGCGGGAGAGAAGTAAATGAGCTTGAAATTGTGAAATAGGATACTCTCTTCTCAATATTGAAGAGCTGGCATCTCTGCTTTCAAAAGTTACTCCCCATTTAGGAATCAAATTAACTCAGATGTGTGATAATCATTGCCTTATTCTTTTTTCAGGGGCAGAGTGGGTGAGGGTTGTGAAATCTTTATCAAGGAAAATCCTCAAATCTTATTAAGTTGGAGTCATTTGTGGAAGGACGTACAATAGTATTATAGCAACCTGTTACCATTTAAAATGTAAAAGGGCCCAAAGAACTATACCTGTCACAATACATATATCTTATTAGACATTTTAATGTACAATATCGCTGGATATTTTTTCGAGTCTGGTATTTTGTCAAGCCCAGCGAGACAAAATACAAAGACGAGAAAAATGTTCAGAGATATTGTACACTAAAATGTCTAATAAGTTATTTATTATCCAACATTTATTCCGATATTTTGAAGTGAGAGTGGACGAACTCAGTGAAAATAGTTTTGAAGTATAAAATATCGCGGGATATTTGTACTCGCCCCAGTCTCACTCCTACAAAATTGTGCTCCTCTCGTTGTAGTTGGATAATAAAGGGGGCTATTCCAAGGGCGGATCTAGGGGGGGGGGGGGGGGGGGGGGGGGGGGGGGGGGGGGGGGGGGGGGGGGGGAGGGGAGGGGATTATTGTGGCTCGCTACCCCCCTTGTTATCATATTTCTTCTAAAAACCTTACGATTAGCCACCCCTTGGTCTGAACTCTGAAGTATATCCTTTGTACAGCCATCCCCCTTCTTAAGGGTCTGCATCCGCCGCTGTATTCTCTATTTTTAGGTATTGTTCTGTGGTATTGATGTCATTGTTCTGTGGAAGAATTGTGCGATGGAAGAATGGAACACGAAGAATAGACTCCCCTAAATCATGACTCATATGCAAAGAATGCCACAGTTTCTCCAGTACCGCACCCCAATTTTTTTTTTCAAAACAACCTACCTGCAGATGCAATGACTGGTGGTTGGGTACCTGTGGTTTGTCAGCCTTGGTTCCAGTTCCCCACCATCCCTTCTTGAAGTGTCTGATAAATCTGGTAATGTAACCCTGATTAGTTCTCAACATGCCATCCCGCCTAACCCTGACAGCAGTCATCATGACGTCTTGTACCCCTATCTGATGAAGAGAACTGCATTCAAGGTACACCATACCAAGATTTATTGCCAGGGCCTTGGCTTCCTCATAACTAACCACTTCCTGGCTGTTCCTGTTAATAAAACAAGTGATAGATGTTAGTCAAAGTTGCAGGGACGTCAACTCCTGGGGGGGAGGGAGGGTTCTCCCAAGTAAGAGTGATAGGGTGCTCGTCAGGACATCGGAAAATATACCTAAAAAATACCAGGACATAAAAATTTCGAGACTCTGGAACCCAGGGTAATCCATACCCTAAAAAATACCTTATTAAACAAAATGACCCCTAAAAATACCCACAATAAACCTTTTTTGTTATTGTTTATCATCTCAAAACAAGCTTGTTTTTAGAGCTATAAATCAATAGAGAAAGGCAGAAAACGTTTTGCTTGGTTTGTGACCTTTTCATTCATTTGCGTACCCCTAAACAATACCATTTATTAATGAAAGCCACAATATTTCTCCATGCCCCCCCCCCCAAAAAAAAACAAAAAACCGAGAGTCGATTTTGACCCCTAAAAAAAATACGACGAGCACCCCTATCAGGTCCACAAAAAAACCTATTCTTTATTTCTGTTTTTCTTTTGTTCCCTTGACACTTGGTATGATAAAGCAGTGTTTGGTTTCTCGACCGCTGATGTTAAACTGTTTCCTCGGTCCCAGTAAATAAAAGTAACATGACTAAATACACAGAAATAAAGATCACTTGTTTACATTTTCTCACTTCCGTCATGTTATTCTGTTATGAAAGTTAGTAGATGGAGACAGTTGCCGTCTACTATAAACTGTGCTCTCACCTTTGCTCTCTCAAGTCATTTTTGTTGCCTACGATTATCTTGGGTGTCTCTCGCATATTATGATGGTTCAACTCTGGGAGCCACTTTTGTTCTATGTTCTCAAATGAGCCCTGTTAGCGATATCAAAGCACACTAGAAACACGTCCGTGCAGGATATGCAAGAGGCCTGAGTCTGTCATAGTCTTCTTGTCCTGCCGTGTCCCACGCTTGGACTCTGTAAGGTTTTCCCATCGATCAGCATATCCTTGTCAAAGTCGCCCATGACAGAAGGAATATATTCAGGAAATGTATTGGTCGCAGCTGTTAGGATATACGATGATTTCCCAACTCCACCATCGCCTACGAGTACAAGCTTGATATTTTCTATACGCATCTTTTAAGGAGAAATATCACAGCTCTAGCCTAGTCTTTTACGTGGCCGTGTTTCTTCTCGGCTGAACGCCATTTCGGTTAGTGTTTTTGTTTCCGTGTAGAGATTATAGTGCGAGGGCGCTATAAATAGCCAGCCAATAAAGCGTGTAGCACTCACCGCAAACGGAAATGCTGCGGAATAAGTGTCACGCAAGACACCGTCAAGCGTAATGTATTGCCTGATGACCATTTATTGCAAATTTAACTCTTGTCTTTTTAAAATACACAATTGAAAATCATGCTCTATAACAAAACATTCTCTATGATATATATGTGGAAATAACATGTATTTCCTATTATTACTGTTTTTAAATTATTACAAAAGGCTTCGTACAATTTTTTCCCGATTTCGCTGCTTATCTATTACCAGCGAGCAGAGGTTTCTTTCTGTAAGAGTTGTTTGCGTATTCTCCCGTTAAAAATGACCTGACATTTTTACGGTTCAAAAAAAAATTCGAGGAGCTGCCAAGACCCAAACGACGTGAATAACAACATAGTATCAAGTCCTAAGAAGCTAAATCCTTCAGATTCCACATCGTATCACAGTATCAAGTCCTCCTAAAGATTTAAATCCTACAGATCCACATAGTATCATAGTATCACTCCTCCTAAGAGAAGCTAAATCCTACAGATCCACATTACTGTAATATCATAGTATCAAGTCCTCCTAGAGAATTTAAATCCTACAGATTCACATACTGTAATATCATAGTATCAAGTCCTCCTAAGAGAAGTTAAATCCTACAGATCCACATACTGTATATCATAGTATCAAGTCCTCCTAAGAATCTAAATCCTACAGATCCACATACTGTAATATCATAGTATCAAGTCCTCCTAAGAGAAGCTAAATCCTACAGATCCACATACTGTAATATCATAGAATTAAGTCCTCCTAAGAGAAGCTAAATCCTACAGATTCACATACTGTAATATCATAGTATCAAGTCCTCCTAAGAGAAGCTAAATCCTACAGATTCACATACTGTAATATAATAGTATCAAGTCCCCTAAGAGAAGCTAAATACTACAGATCCACATACTGTAATATCATAGTATCAAGTCCTCCTAAGAGAATCTAAATCCTTCAGACCCGCATAGTATCACAGTATCAATTCCTCCTAAGAGAAGCTAAATCCTTCAGATCCGTGGCGAATCGCTATCAACAGCTTTTCCCGTAGTTGCTTCTCATTGTCATATTCCGAAAGCTTCAGCTGATTGAAACAAGTGGAAGCTTGAGGATCTGCAACGATAATATAAACACACATCAATGAGTGTTATGGTTCCCGGGGACAACTGGAACCAAGACAGACTAACCTTGTTTGTCCCGTATGTCTTTACCACGGTGAACTTGTTTGGTCCACTCAGGCCCTGCAACAACGAATATAATGAATATCCCCACCACCATAATATCACGCTTTATAGTTATGACTCGTCAAGTGCAGTTATGTAAATGAGATATCCCCACCACCAATAATATCACGCTTTATAGTTATGACTCGTCAAGTGCAGTTATATAAATGAGATATCCCCACCACCATAATATCACGCTTTATAGTTATGACCCGTCAAGTGCAGTTATATAAATGAGATATCCCCCCACCAATAATATCACGCTTTATAGTTATGACCCGTCAAGTGCAGTTATATAAATGAGATATCCCCACCACCAATATATCACGCTTTATAGTTATGACCCGTCAAGTGCAGTTATATAAATGAGATATCCCCACCACCAATAATATCACGCTTTATAGTTATGACTCGTCAAGTGCAGTTATTTATTGGAGACTACGGGCGTTTTTAGGGTGGGTATGTTGGGTAACACAATCAAGAATGTCGGAACTCGAAAAACGGTTTATTCACTGCCTTAGCTGTCTAAGTATGAGAATTGCTTTTTAAGTCCTAGTGCATCTGTTGGGAGGATCCAGGAATCAATTTTCAATTCACTTTCTTAAAAAAGTATTGCCATGTTTTCATATCATTTTTCAAGGGGGCTAAACGCTAATTAGCTTAAATGTTTCCTCTAAATTGAACGTTGCACCACGCGCTTAGAATTCGAGATATCAGCTTGTT